>SJYX01017781.1:191849-206452 GCA_006410675.1 Oreotragus oreotragus
CTTGCCTTGGGCGTGGGTTGTCTCTTCACGGCTGCTCCATTGCACAGCTGCTGCTCCTTACCTTGGACGAGGGGTACCTCCTTACCGCCGCAGTTCCTGACCTTCAACGTGGGACAGCTCCTCAGAATTATAAACTTTTGTCATGTCTTCAGTCATACCATATATCTTAGAGCTCACATTTAAGATATATGTCATTTATGAAGATAACACTGTAAAATTAAGTTTTTATGCCCACAACACACTAATGATGAATTACAGGTACAAAATAACTTGATAGGCGAATAAGATCTTTCTACTCCCTTAAAAGATTTCATTGAACTGTGAGTAAATCTGGGGAGAAAATCTTTATAGCTGTTACTTGAATTTTTTGAGTGTACTAGGAATGCTTGCTACTATTGGAATCTACCCTTGGGAAACTGACAAAGTTAGCATATTCTGGTGATTACTGTCTCATATGGTTATTCTCCTCTGAAATACCAATGTAATGAATTGCTGAATTAGTCAATATTTTTGGTTTTAGGTGACAGAAATTTATCTCAAATGAGCTTATACAAAAAACGGGGATTGGTTGGCTTACATAACCTTGGATGCTCAAGGCTAGAGCTAGTTCCAGGCATTCAAACAATATCGTTTCAATTCTCTTTTTCTCTTTCCATCTCTTGGCTTTGCTTCCCTTCGTGTTGGCTTCATTCTCAAGTGGGCCTCTCACACTTGGCTGCAAAGACAGCCCCTGGCAGCTCTAGGATTATAGTGTCCCTGGTGCTTACAATCTCAGAAGAGGGCCTTTCAGAACCAATATCTGTATCAGTCCCTGAAAAAGAACCGGGCTTGACTTTATTTATTAAATGTGTTCATTCCTGAACCAACCAGACACCTCGATTGATCTGGAGGAGGCACCCTCTCCTGAGGTAGGGGAAGAAGTATTGAGTGGTGATGGATTGTCTCCACAGTGGGGCAGTGGAAGGTTCCAAAAAGAAAAGATGCATAGCACGTGGAGTTCTGCTGGATGTTATGTGGCGGCATGGATAGAGGGGAGTTTGGGAGAGAATGGATATGTATGGCTGAGTCCCTTTGCTATTCACCTGAAATTATCACAATATTGTTAATCGGCTATACTCCAATACAGAATAACAAGTTTAAAGTCAAAAAGAAAAAAAAAGGTCTTCCCTTTGACCTCAATGTTCTAAAATTTCTCAATGAGATGACTTAGTATGTTTCTATTTTCTTTCATTATATTGGGCATGCAATGGTGCCTTTCAAGTTGAAAACTCCTATCCTTCAGTTCTGGAAAGTTTTCTTATATTCTGATATCGCTTTGAAGTTTTTCTTCTATGGAAGATTGCATTTTCCAAAGATGACCATGCCAATATGTCTCCTGTCTCATACACTCATCTTACAATGTGACCTTGACATTCCTCCAAGGAATGGTAGTGTCTGTATTCTTTCCTTTTGAACATGGGTGGGCCTTTGCAAACTACCTCAACCAATAGAATATAGGAGAAGTAACATTGCTCTTCTTGAAGGGTAAGTCATAAAAGGAAATATGATTTTTGCCTGGACCTTACTTTCCCTCTCTCTATTTCTCCCAACACTTATTGGAATCTAGCCACTACATTGTGAGAAAGCCTAGGCCACGTGGGTATACCAGTTGACAGCCCCAGCTAGACCTTCAGTCAACAGCCAACACCAACCACTAGATATATGAATGAGCCCTCAGATGATTCCAGTCTCTAGTCCTGGAGCCTTCCAGGTGAGGCCCAGACATTGTGGAGCACAGATAAACAGTCCCCACTAAGCCCCGTCTGAATTCCTGTCCCACAGAAATCATAAGAGATAGTGATTATTGTTGTTTAAGCCACCGAATGTTTGAGAAACCTGTTATGCAGCAATAGATAACTATACATTTCCCTGTTTTCTCTCTGTTCTCTCTATTGCACTGCCATTATTTGCAAGTTGTATCTTAGACTGGTCCTCTAATTTTCTTACCTTTTAAAAATTCTAATATTTTGTTTCTTCACCTTTTTGCTCTACTTTCTGGGAGATTTTCTCAATTTTACATTCCAATCCTTATATTGAATTAAATTCTTTTTACCATAATATATTTCTAGGAGCTCTTTTTTTTTTTTAATGTTCCTTGTTTATAGCATTCTGTTTATATATATCTATATACACTATCTTTTCAGATATCTCTGAGAATGTTATTATATAATTTTTATAGCAGATTACTGAGACATAATTCATATACAATATAATTCAATCTTTCAAAGTATAAATTCAGAGTTTTTCAATGTATATTCAGAGTTGTGTAACAATGATTATCTAGTTGCAGAAACTTTTCATCACTCCCTGCTAAAACCTTGTACCCATTAGCAGTTTCTCCCTGTTTCCTTCCCATCCCATCCCCTGGCAACCACTAACCTACTTTCTGTCTCTATTAATTTGCCCATCCTGGACATTTCATATAAATGTATCCCTATACTACATGGCCTTTTGTGTCTGACTTCTTTCACTTGGCATACTATTTTCAAGTTTATCCATGTTGTAGCATAGATTAGTACTTTAGAAGTGTTTTCTTTTTCCTTCATGAATAGTCTCTGCTTTCTTGGAATTTTTTTTTGTTTCTTATTTTCTTGCTTTGGGTTCTATCTTTCATGTTGGAAGCATTCCATAGATATCTGATAATCCTTGGATGTATGCTAAAATGCTTGAGTGGGAGATCAAAAGTCATTTGGAAGCAGTCATTTGGAGGTTGTGGGTAGACCTTGTCAATGTAGAGTTTCACTGCAGGGTGATAAACTGGGCCATTTTAAGAGGAATTTGAAAAAGTCCTATACTAGTCCTATACTAGTATAATAGTCCTATACTATGCTATGGCTGCTGTAACGTATTGCAGACTGGGTGGCTTACACACAAGAAATGTATTGTTCACCAATTCCTAAGACTAAAAGTTTAAGACAAACTGTCAGCAGGGTTGGCTTCTTTTGTGGCTTTTCTCCTTGGCTTATAGATGGCCCTCTTTTCCCTGTCTTCACATATGTATATGTGCGTGTCCTTCTGTATATGTCTGTGTCCAAGTTTACTCTTTTTGTATGAATATCAATCATATTGGTTTATGGTCCACCCTAATGACCTCATTTTAACTTATTTACCTCTTTAAGACCCTGTCACCAAATATACTGACATTCATATGTAGGACGTGAACATACAGATCTCATGGGGCACATAATTTAGTCCATAACAAGTCCCTTTAGATTTCTTTTCTTGTGATGATCAGATTTCTTCCAAACTTGTGCCTGGGGGGCATAAACCTGGCCACCACCACAGCTCTGAGAACTGAGTAGGGGGAAAGAGCTAGAGGTTTCAGCATGTACTCACTCTGTCTGCTTTCAGGCACGGTACTCTCAGCCACCACTGTGTCTGATGGCCCTCTTGTCTAGAGGTCTTCTGTTTTACCCTCTCCAGAAAATAAGCCTTTAGATCCAGCTGGCTTTGGAAAGAGATCTGGAGTTCCAACTACATCCTAAGTCAACTTTCAAGTGACCTTTTCTTCCATCCGTCCAGAAGTACTTGCTTCCACTGACTAAGCTGTCATCAGGGGTGAGGGCTATGCATTGGAAATTGGGTTATTTCTCAGTTTTCCATACTATTAGTTCAAGATTTGGCTTTCTGGTTTCTACTAAGTCACCACTCAAATGCTTTCTAGCTTTCAAAATTGTATTGCTGTTTTCTCTTCTATTGTTTTTTCCTTGTCAGTTTGTACCTTTTAAAAATATTTTTATTATTGTTTTTGTGGTTTCAGGAAGAAGTAAAAGCAAATGTGGGTGTTTAATCCATCATCTTTACTCAGAAGTCCCACACATTTATATTTTTAAATGAGCTCATGCTATACAGACTGTTCTATAATCTATTTTATCATCAAACAAATTCTAGTGAATATTTGTGTTGTCTTCATGTCAATAAATAGAAATCTACATCAGTGTTTCTTAAGCTTGGCTGCACATTGGAATCACAGGGTGGTGGGGGTAGAGGGAACTTTATAAAGCTCTAATGTCTGGGTCCCACCTCCAGAAGTCCTGATTGAATGGATATGAGGTATTGTGACATTGGGAATGATAAAATCCCAGACAAGTCAAATATACAGCAAAGTTTAACAGCCCTTGACTTACACCATTGTGCATCATGCCAGTATCCACAAAAGGGATAGATGGCAATGCATTTAAACAAACCCCTTTCTGTTTCAAATTGTTATTGTAAACAATGATGTTATGAACATCTTTGGACATAGAACCTTATATTTCTGATTATTTTAGAGGCTGTATCCCTAGAAGTACGATCACAAAGGATATGACTATTTATAAGATCTTGGGGTACAGTTTACCTCAGTTCCTCTAAGTGGCTGGGCCAGTTCAGACTCCCACCAGAAGCATGTGACGGTTCTTGTTTCCCCACACTTAGAAACACTGTGTACCATCACTGACAAAATTTAAAAGAATTTTAAACATCAGTTTAAACATTGAAAATTAGTATTGTGTTGCTATTTTTTTCTGATTGGTATCATATTTTTATTGTGGTAAAAATATATACAACATACAATTTACCATTTTAGTAATTCTTAAGTGTATGGTTCAGTGGCCTTAAGTACATTCACATTGTGGGGCAGTCATCACCAACATCCAGCTCCAGAACTTTTTCATCTTCTCCATCTGAAACTCTAATATTAAAGACTAATTCCCCATTTCTCCCCCCTCCCCGCTTTGCCCCAGCCCCTGGAAATCACCATTTTATTTTTTGTCTCTATGAATTTGAGGATTCTAGGTATTTCGTGTAAGTGGAATCATAAAGTAAGAGTCTTTGTGGCTGGCTTATTTCACTTAGCATAATAGTATTGCGATTTTATTCTCAATGTATTTGCAAGGTGAAGTAATGTTTATGCCTATTGTCTATCTGTATCTTACTTTTTGTGTATGAATTGCTTAATCATATGAGGAGCATCCGTGAGGAATGATTTTGGCTCAAAGTATCTGAAACCCTCATTAACAGTGGCTTAAACTAATAAGGGTTCATTTTTTCTTCACACAAACAGGAGTCTGGAAGTAACCAGCTGCCAGTGGTATTGGGTCAGCAGCTCAATGATATCACATTTGTAAGAGGACTGCCCAAGCTTCAGCCACCCCATCCTTGTCCAAGGCAGGAAAAATGAGGTAAGGAATATGTGTGCCCTCTGTACTTGAATTAAGAAAATATGATTTTTCATAGAAATGCCCATCTCCTCCAGCAGATGCTTGCTGGCAAGATTATATCACATTACTACCCCTAGGTGCCTGTGATTCAGGAAAAGGACAGCAGGGTGGTGAATGCTTGCCGAGTTGGATGATTAACAGTCCAGAGTGCTTTGTCTATTTATCTATTAGAATGCTTGTCTGTTACTGATTTGTAGCGTTTCTTTGTATAGTAACAATATACAACCCCCCTTTTTATTGTATATGTCATATTTGTTTGGCAAATAAAATTTTCGAGCTTCTTGTTTACAGTTTAGTTTTGTTTCAACATACAGAAGATTGATTATTTTTTTAATTCTTAGAACCATACCTCTTGTTTTATGGTTTCTTATTTGTTCTTGTGTTTACAAAAGCCTGGCCCATTCTGAGAAAAGATGAATATACTTTCATATTTTCTTCTTGATCTTTCATGGCGTCACTTTAATTTTTAAAAGCTGGAATGGTACCCTGTTTGACTTCTTATCTGAAACTGGAGAAGGAGTGATTCAGGGATGTGGGTGCCAAGGAACAGAGAAAACAAATTTAAGCTACTACTACTGAAAGTGGGAAAAACAACCCAGTCCTGCCAAGTCTTCAAGAAAATGTCCCATGTTACAAGATTCAGTGGTGGGCAGTGGAGGGAGCTGGGTAAGGGAAACTCTTAGTGGCCTGTTTAATGGCAGGAGATGTTTCATGGCAAACAAAGTTCAAATGCTGACTGGAAAGAATATGAAACAAACAAAGACTCTGGTTCAATTTCAGAAATAACAGGTGAGTATGAATATACAAATGGAAACATAGCACAGAGATCAATTTCACAAGCAGTTGTGCCATGGAAAATCCTGCAAGCCTCACGTAAGTTCTGAAGTTTGCTGAGAAAGAGAAATCATAATATAGCTGGAACTGCTGTTAGCACAGTGGTCAAAAGTAGTTTTTATGAAGGGTTGAGAACAAAACTCAGTGGGCTAAGTAAAGCTGTTTCCTATATTCTTCATTAACCTGGGGCTGGACAGTGTTTATGTTCCAGGTGAAAGTACTTAAAGCGACAGCCAAGTGACACCCAACCCCATATAATAATGAGAAAATATACAAATATACAAGACATTTTAGGCTAAGAAAAAAGCTGAGAAAAAAGATCTTCCCATATGTTTGCATCAAATCCCATCTGTCTTTGATATAGAAAGATGACACACTGAAATTGACAATGAACTTCCAAAATTATTTTTCTTTGCTCCAAATAGAATCTACAGAATGGCCTAAAGAATAATCTGTAAATTACCATTCCCTGGCATTAAAAAACAGTGACATCATGGTGTCTTCCAGTTATCTTGAGACAACAGGACTACATTCGAGAAAAAATGTTGTATGACAATGAAGTATTTCTCCATGATTTTCTTTTCTGTGTTGGATAGATTATTGGATGCTCAAGATCTATGGTGCTTTTGATAAAAATTAATAAATCCGATGAGTATTAACCTTAGAAGGGAACTTTGAGTTCAATCACTTGTTTACTGACCTCTGGTCATCATTTGTTGTACATCATGCCTGTTCTTTAAGATGTTACTTCACAGGTGCTTGTTCATGAAAATGAACCTCCATTTAAGTAATTATTCCTCTCCGGCTGGTCTTTCATAACACTCAGTGTTTTCTCAAGAGTTGAGTGGTGCTTCTTTTCATGTTTTAACCAAGTATTTTCCCATTTATTGGACTGGCTACTTCAACTTCAAGTCATTTGGGGAAATGTCATGAATTAAGAGCTTTGTTCAAAACTTTTAACCTTTGGATTTGCAGATAGGCACATTTTTTTTCCGTTTGCTTTTCTTACTACAATAGTCCTTGAAAAGATGGGTTAATTTGACATATTCCTATGTACCCATCTTATTACATTTGGTTCTCTCCCACAGGACGCTATTAGTGACTAATGTTACAGGCTTTGCATAATCTATTTCTTTCTGCTTTTGTCCTAATAGTTCTTCTGATCACGGTTAGATCCAAACAACAACTGGCTTAAGGTGACTTATCCTTTTTTAAAAAAACACGTTATTTGCATCTGTATAAAAGAGAGGCTAAGGCACTTTAATAATGAACACATAATAGAGAAAATTGGGGTTTATGATTCACCAGGGTATTAGCAACAGGTGTCTTTTTGTGTGGTGTCTACCAAACACCTCAGCAACTTCTTCAGGTGCTGCCTTGTGAAATCTTACAGTCCCCATGTGGATCTGATCTTCACAAACCATTTTCAATTGTGGGGCTTTGGGCTTTGTGGGATCTAATTGCATTTCCTCCAACACAGCACATATACCCTGTAAGTGTACATTTCCCACGCAGTGTCTTTAGGAACCTGCTATCTGCAAGCGCTTGACCTATCTGTCTTTTGCTGGCAGTGGACTTTGGAATAGACAGAGCTTCTGTTTCCCAGCACTTTAGGCAGGCTCCACATGGCTTACAGACAGCTTTTAAAGGACGGTGCTTGACCTGGAATGATCCTACCCTGCTAACAAGCATGCTCTAACAGTGGAGAAGCAGCCTTCTGTTTTCTGGAGAACTGGTCACTGTGTGTGTGTTCTCACAATGTTAAAGAGGATGGCAACAGCATGGCAGAGCGCCTGTGAGATGGTAAGGGGGTCAAGTACATGCTTGATTAGTACAGAGCTGAGTCTCCGGTTGTATTCATGACCTCTTTTGCAAAGATGAAATTGAACCATTGCTGTGGTATTGATTTGTTCTCTGTGAGCCTGGGAGAGACAGCAGTAAGCTCTATGATGATGGTTGGGCACTTCAAGGTGATGGGCACTTCAGGCCTTTTTTTAGCGACCCCATGGACTGCAGCCCACCAGGCTCCTCCGTCCATGGGATTTTCCAGGCGAGAGTACTGGAGTCGGGTGCCATTGCCTTTTCCATATGAAAACTGACGGTAGATAAATGCTGAAGTATACCATGTGGTCACAATTATGTGAAAAAGACATGCATTGCAGAACAAGGAGAAAAATAACCCTAAATGTTAACTGTTGTTATCTCATGGGTGGGAACAGAGTTGACTGGCTTTTTTTCTTCATCTTTCTGCATTTATCTGTATTTTCTATGCTGACTATGCATTATTTTATAATAGGGCAATCATTTTATAAATTAAAATGTAAAGAAAAAAACTGCATGCCGAGATAGATTTGCCTCTATGCCTTAGTGTAAATATAGTATACCATGAAGTATAATTACTAAATATTTTATGCTGTAGCTGGGAGTAAATAATAACAACATGAAATCTTGGCTCTCTTCAGCATCTTTGGAAGAGCACACACTTAAAGGAAACAAAAGTACATCATTGACTATTTCTCCAAAAACAGCATTGTTTCATAAGTAGTTTAAAAAATTCGTTAGCAAATAAAATGTGTTAATGATCATTCAGATATACTGGATGAGGCAAGAATCATATACTCATGCATTTATCAGTTTTATTGAGATGTAATTTACACATCATATAATTGACCTATTAGAAGTATACAATTCAAGTGTTTTTAGGATATTCACAGAATTACAAAACCACTACCACAGTCAATTTTAGAACATTGTCATCTCCCCTAAAAGACACCCTGAACCTCTTAGCTATCACTCATTTCTCCACACCCAACTCCCCTATTCCCTGGTAATCACAAATCTACTTTCTGTTTATACAGATTTGCATGTTGACATATTTTACAAATGGAGTCATGCAAAATGCAGTCTTTTGTGATTAGCTATTTTCACTTACATGATAGTTTTGAGGTTCATCCATATTGCAGCATTTATCAGTACTTCATTGCTTTTTATGGCTAAATAATACTACATTGGGCTTCCCTGGTGGCTCAGATGGTAAAGAATGCCCTTGCAATGCTGGAGATCCGGGTTCATTCTCACTGCATGGCTATACCACATATTGTTTATCCATTTATCAGTTGGTAGGCTTTTGGTTTTTTTTTGTTGTTGTTTTTGTTTATTGTGAAGAATGCTGCTGTGAACATTTGTGTACAAGTTTTTATTTGGGTATTTATCATTCTTCTCAGGTTTATACCTAGGAGTAGAATTGCTAGGAGTGGTGACTCTATGTTTCACTTTTTGTGTAACTGCTAGAGTGTTCTACAAAGCAGCTGCACCATTTAACATTCCCACTAGCAGTGTATGAAGATTTGAATTTTCTCTACACTTTCATCAACACTTGTTATTCATCTTTTTGATTATAGCTATCCTAGTAGGTGTGGTGTTTCACTGTGGCTTTTTATTTGTATTCTTGTGACGGTTACCATGTTGAGCAACTTTTCACATGCCCTTTGGCCATTTCTATGTTTCTCTTGGAGAAATGTCTGTTCAAATCCTTTGACCATTTTAAATCAGATAGTCTTTTTATTGTTGAGTTGTTGAATAATGGAAACGATTTGGAGCCTGGCAATCCTGGATTTGAACTTGAGCTCAGGCACTGAGTGAAGGTAGTCAATAAGCTGGAACCAGTCTTACTGTTTATCATAGAGGACTGTAAGGTATGGGGTGTTCTCTGTGACTGCATTTTTCAGCATTTTTCACATAACTGAAATGTATTCCTTTGTTTGCCCAACGTTGAAAAATGTCTAAACGGTCTTACATGCTTTCTGTGCTTTATTCCACCTGATTTAACCCTTTCCCGATGACTCCTTGAAGCATTCTGTGTTGTGCTGTATTTGTGGCCCTGTCAGGTCCCTTCAGCTACTGAGGTGTGGAAGGTTGTTTGCTGAGGCTCTTGTGGCTCTTCCAGTGACTGCTTTCCTCTGTTTGGGTTCATTTTTCAGTGAACTTATTTATCACAGGGTTCTTCCTCCACCCCAGCATTGTTTCTAATTTGACTGTAATTTTAGAAAGAATGGAAGGTAACCAGGGGGAAACCTAATAAGGAAATAGCACACATAATTCACAAATAATAGTTTCGAGTTGAAAAGCCTTGTGAAATACGTAATAAACTAACTGCATGCCCTTTGGTACCACTGTCACATTAAAGGTTCAGGAATGTTTTCACTTCCTTACAAGGTCCAGTTTGAGCTTCAGTTGGTTAAAGTTGTTAGAAATGGTAGTATCAGGCAAGGGGCACATAGTACTCGTTTCATATTTCATAAGGGCTTTAGCTGCATGGTCACTATTCTTTCAGGTAAATATATGAAATTTAAACATTCCAAACCATCGAGGATCAAATTTTAAGTAACATTTAATGAAAAAAATCAATCTAAACTAATTCCCAAACCTCTCATTAAATGGGAAATAAAAAAAAGCAGACCCCTATATCAACTTTTAATTATCCAAAGGTAAAACATCTATATTTTCCATAGGAAAATCTTACCTTCAAAGTACTCCATTTATGTACTTGGGTGAACCGAAAATACTCTTTGTTGAAAATTAACGCCTATTCCAGATGACCTTATTTGTGTATTCTTTTTTGAATGTAACCTGCACCCTACTGGAAAAGATTTAAAAACATTTCCCTATTTCCAAGGGTGGCTTGGGATTTGGACTGGCATGTGTTAACTACAAGCATTGGGTCCCACTAACTAAAAGGATCTGCTGTGGGAAGCCTTGTGCTGTGGAGATGGCTGGCTTGCAGGTGCCAGGCTGTGGCAGATATTAGTCTGCACTGTTTATCTGTGCAAAATATTGTTCAAGGATTATAGGATTATGTTTTTGCTCATGAGAAACCAGCTTGAAAAATTTCTGACAGTTTCAGTAGATGTGGGGCTTAATAAACAAGCCAATGGAATACAAGGGAACTTGGCCTGGAATCTTGCTCAAACTGCAGAACCAGGTGTCACACTCCTTGGGGGAACCCGTGACCTAGAGGGTTAATTGCTGGCACCAGCTTGCCTGGAGTGAGTTGAGCTGCAGGCAGGAGGTAGCTAAAGTGGCCCAACCAGACCCTGCTGGGGTGGGGTCACTTTGAAGGAGCTATCTGTTGGGAGGGCTTTCTCCCAGGGAAGGTCGTTTTGGAAACTGTTTAAAAGAAGCCCCTGTACCACCATTGCAGGCACACCTTGCTTAGGTCCTGGTTCTATCGACCCTACCTGATTCCACTGGACATTGGACATAATTCTCCCATGCACTGCCACATCAGGAAACATTAAACGTGTAGGCTAGGTCTCAATTCTGTGTTTGTTTTTTTTTTTTTTTCCTTCTGTTGTCTGCTTTCCTCTTGGCAGCGCGTGTATGCCTATTTTGGATGGTCCATTAGTGCTTGCTAGTGGACATCTGGGGCTCCCAGATTCCCTCTGCATTTCCCAGTGTCTATGGTCTTGATGCACAATCAGATGCTTTCCCCACCTGTTCTCTGCTGCTGCGGCTGGAACTGTTGTTCTTGTGACCACTGCCGTTTGCACCGCTGTCTCTTGGCCTTTGCACATCTGTGCCTTGTGCTGTGTTTCGGGTTCAAGTTTCCTCATGTTCCCATCTTTGGTCTGTTACCATCTCTCATTCCGGCTCTGTCCACACAAAAGGTAGGCTGTAGGTCTCATGACCCTCATGAGAAACCCCACCATGAGTCGCCTGAGCACAAGGTTACCCCCTCACTGTGAACACCACTTTCTGGCCCTAGTGACAGCCCTGACTCTGCCACTGGCCTGCCTGGATGCCACCGACTGAGCAATGTAGCCCCTGGCCTGTCGTGCTCTCATACCACATACCCCAGCTTTGCAAACTGCTGACTTCCATGAAGCTCTGTTTCCCACCACAATTCAGCTCTGTTTGTTGGGCTCCGCTTTTCATATCTCTTCTGTGGCTTTAGCCAGGAAGGACTAGCAGCTTCTGGGCAGCATGCCACGAGAAAGACTATTCCCTCAGGAGCAGCACTTCTTCCGCTTCTCATTTTCAAGTATTCCTGCTTTAAATCCTCCTTCTCTTCCCCACCATGGCATGGAGGTTCCATTAAGTCTCCTTTTCGGTATACTAACTCTAACAGCAGCTAGGTAGTACATTTATAGCACAAAAGGAAACATTTATAAGAGGTATCAAGATAATCATGACTGCTGCATTGGAAAAACAGAAACAAAACCAAAAATAATAATACAGAGCAGAGTGGAATTTCCAAGAGTTTCTGATAACCTTGATCTAGGTGTTATACTGGAACGTATTCATGGAAAATGTCACCCAGAAACTCATGTGCAACTGTGAAATAAAATGTAGGGCTTCTAACATGAGATAACCAAATATTCATCAAAACTAACTCTGTAGTGTGGACTTTCCATAGTGTGCTCACTGAACAGCTTCCAGTGGGAGGATTTTACTTTTAACTTCTCCAAACTGAGTTTTCAGTCCAAATAAATGTTAAAATTAATGCCCTTTTGGTAGCAGCTTAAAATTGGTAACTGTTAAGTACAGAGGAGCCTCACTTTACAAAACATGTGTGTTCCTAAAAAGCTTTGTATCGATACAAGAAAATCCAGGCACATCTTAAGGTCACTGAGGGAGCAGGCTACTTAAAGGAACCCTGCACTCTGAACTTTTACTTGCAACATGAATGACCGCCTCCTTGTATATCTATTGTGCAGCTTTGGTTCTTTTAAGGCATAGGGCCCCACATTTTTATTTTACCTCAATAATTTTATAGAAGAACATTGAAAGAATGTAGCTTCCAGTTTTGATGATTTGCTGATTGATCCACAAGCCAACACGCATGAGAATGCTTTAACAGACCTATGCACAGCCTGAAGGCACAGCCTTTTCATTGACTCTATCAACAGCAGAGTTTGACAGGCAGCTTTCTTTTTAGGGTTTAGACTACTTAGGTAAATTTCTTAAGAGGTCAAGTCACTTTTGACTGCTTCCAAAAATCTGTTCCCTTAATATCTGACCTTGAATTTTAGCTGTAGAAAATTCTTTACTGAGAGCTTTTAAATGACCACAGCAGTCTTTTTCTTGAGGAAAAAGAATCTAGAGAGGAATGCAACATACTTTTTGAAATACACACATGGGCACATATACATGTGCAAACATGTGCCCATACATCTGTAGCCCAAGCTTCAGCACTTTCTCTGGGTGGAGAAGTGTCATAGCAGGGTCTCTAAGAAATGGGGGGTTGGGATAATTTAATTTTCATTTGTTAATGTCCTCAACAGATATTTGTTAAATACTCACTAAAAGCTAGGTATTGTAGTTAGGTGACATTTCTTGGCTTTTGTAGGGAGAAGGACGGAATATAGGTAATAGAGTTCTAAGCTGGGAGAAGGAATAAAAGGGAGACATGTTAGCTTTATGTTCCTTCCCACCATGTTAGATCAGTGGCTGAGGCTGCTTTATCACTACCACAGCTCATGGAATGTTGAGGTTGAAAAGAACTTTTCAAATTCACATCCAAAAGCTTCCATTACAGAGGAGAAAACTGGAGCACAGAACAGAGAAATGACTTGGTGAGTGTCACATGGTGAGAAAATAATAGGGCCAGAGCAAAAATTCATAATAACAGTATCCATCTCATAGGGCTATTGAGAGGATTCAATGAGTTAACATTTAGAAAGTGCTTAGGATAGGGCTTGGCACTTAGCACAGTATTAATATCTGTTAAATAATAATTATAACAGCAGCAGCAATAATGTGACTTGCAACTCAAGTGGATCTAATCTTACTTTATTCTTTCTGATGCCTTCAGAGCCTTACAGCGGCCTTCGGAGCTCACCTCATTATTTATTCATTTTTTTATTTTTGGTTGTGCTGGGTCTTCGTTGCTGCAAGGGCTTTTCTCTAGTTGCAGAATTAGGGGCTACTCTCTAGTTGCAGTGTGTGGGCTTCTCATTGCAGCAGCTTCTCTTGTTGCAGAGCACAGGCTCTAGGCTCATGGACTTAAGTAGTGGCAGCATGTGGGCACAGTAGTTGTGGTTCCCGGGCTCAAGAGCACAGGTTTAGTAGTTGTGGCACATGGGCTTTATTGCTCTGTGGCATATGGGATCTTTCCAGATCAGTGATCAAACCCGTGTCTCTTGCATTGGCAGGTGAATTCTTTACCACTGAGCCACCAGGGAAGCCCTGAGTTCAGTTAAGTTCAGTTCAGTCGCTCAGTCATGTCTGACTCTTTGCGACCCCATGAATCGCAGCACGCCAGGCCTCCCTGTCCATCACTATCTCCCGGAGTTCACTCAGACTCACGTCCATCGAGTCCGTGATGCCATCCAGCCATCTCATCCTCGGTCGTCCCCTTCTCCTCCCGCCCCCAATCCCTCCCAGCATCAGAGTCTTTTCCAATGAGTCAACTCTTCACATGAGGTGGCCAAAGTACTGGAGTTTCAGCTTTAGCATCATTCCTTCCAAAGAAATCCCAGGGTTGATCTCCTTCAGAATGGACTGGTTGGATCTCCTTGCAGTCCAAGG
>SJYX01017783.1:0-164013 GCA_006410675.1 Oreotragus oreotragus
GGACGTGAATCTGAGTGAACTCCGGGAGTTGGTGATGGACAGGGAGGCCTGGCGTGCTGCGATTCTTGGGGTCACAAGAGTCGGACACGACTGAGCGACTGAACTGAACTGAATGGGCTCCTAGCTGCCTAAGGTTACTTGAGGACACAGCTGCCACGTGCAAGAGTTGGAGAAGCCCCTGTGGTTAGTTTGTATCCACGGTGTGCCTCTGGCACGTGTCGCTATGTTTTATTTCTTTAGCATATCTGTGAGTTCTCCTTGCCATGCCTGGCGTGGGGTTTAGAAATCAGCTTGCATCCTTTTTGGCTAGGCCATCCTTGTTGCTTGCTCATGCTTAACTTCCTACGTAACCTTTCTAGGTGCTCCTGGAAAGGAGCACCTGCAGCCATGCTATGGCACCAAATATTCCCTTTGTTCGTTAGGTGTTTGCAGCCCTCCGGAGTATAGCAGTAGCAGGCAACAGTTAGAAAAGGATCCCAAATGCATGTGGTCCTTGCATGAGTAGATCATCTTAAATGGTGTTCAGCAAAGGAGTTGTGGTCTGCTTAAACGGGGGTTGGAATTTATGTACTAGTTTTGGCTCACTAATAACTTGGTACACCAGCAGCTGTGGACTCAGGCCCAGTCTCACCCAGCATATTTCACCTTGGTTTTTTCTTTTTATAAAAATGGAGTCATAGCTTTCATTTTATATCTTTTTTAAAAGTGTATCTTTCTCCCTCTCCCACAGAGTATGGGGAGGGAGGAGGGAGGGAGGTTCAGGATGGGGAACAGGTGTATACCTGTGGCGGATTCATGTTGATGTATGGCAAAACCAATACAATATTNATAGCTTTCATTTTATATCTTTTTTAAAAGCGTATCTTTCTCCCTCTCCCACAGAGTATGGGGAGGGAGGAGGGAGGGAGGTTCAGGATGGGGAACAGGTGTATACCTGTGGCGGATTCATGTTGATGTATGGCAAAACCAATACAATATTGTAAAGTAACTAACCTCCAATTAAAATAAATTTATATTATAAAATAAAAAGCATATCTTTTTATGTCAGTGCATGCTGTTTCATTCTTTCATTCATTTCTTTCAAATAGCTTAGTATTTGACTATGTGGATATACTATAATGTACATTTAATCCATTTTCTCTTCCAGATATTTTGTAATAACAACCAATACTGCATGAATAAGATTGTTAATACATTTTGCTTTCCTTTCATCTGTGTTCCACAGTGCTCCAGGGGTGATTAGTGTAAGGTACTAATCTGATTGTATTACTTTTCACTTTTAAATCCTCCACTGTCTTTTCTCTCCTTTTAAATGTTTTACAAGACCTTTTATGCTCAAACTTTTACCTGTCTTTTCAGGCCACATCCCTTGCTACTCCATCTCTTCACTCTCTCTGGACCTTAACCTGGCCTGTTCATCCTTTAGGTATTGTATCCTATATCTGCTCTAACATACTTTTCAAACTTTCACAGTATTTCCTATTTAATTATGTATCTTACCATCTAAACTTTAAGCTTTGGTAAGATGGGAACTCTAACTTGTTAATTGTTTTATTCCTAGTACTTGGCCCATAATAGGTACTCACTTAAATATTTGTATCCCCCTCCCCCCAAATTATGTGTCTTTTGTTTACTTAGTGTTTCAGTGGAGGATGAACTTAAAATAAGAAATTTAAGTGATTGTATAAGGCAAAAATTGCTTGGAATCAAAATTTCTTTTCTCTTTTAAGCACGAGAGTCACAGTCAGCATAGCAAGATATTCCAACAATTGACAGGTATGCAGAAACTAAGACTGTTAAGAATTGTGGTTTAATTATTCATGTTCCCTCCCCCTGCCTCCTCCATCCTCAAGTTCATATACTTTGGTCACTGTTCATAGAAAAGGAGTGAAATGACCCAAGTACTTGTGACAGTGCTGTTCTTTAGGCTACTGATGGAAGCAAAAATTCATAAAAGCTTTCTGGGGGACAGGTAAGCAGTATATGTGCAGAGTGAGAATATTCCTAGCCTTTAACCTAACACTTTTTTCTTAGCTTTTATAGAAGAATCCTTCATTCAAACACGTATAAGTAACAACAGTCACCTGAGTTTCATACTGTAGTGAAAATCTAAAATTCCTAAATTCCCTCTAACAGCTCATTGTTTTTTTTTAAATTATGTATTTCCATAAAATGGAATGTAATATGGTCATTAAAATGTTCTGTTTATTGACAACTGGGAATATACTGTATTTTGATTTTTAAATTGTTGCTATTGTTCAGTTGCTAAGTCATGTCCAATTCTTTGCAACCCTGTGGACTGTAGGACGCCAGGTTCCTCTGTCCTCCGCCCTCTCCCAGAGTTTCCTCAAATTTATTATCATTGTGTGAGTGCTGCTATCTACCATTTCATCCTCTGCTGCCCCTTTCTTTTGCTTTCAGTCTTTCCCAGTATCAGGGCGCCAAAGTACTGGAGCTTCAGCTTCAGCATCAGTCCTTCCAATGAATATTCAGGGTTGATTTCCTTTAGGATTGACTGGTTTGTTCTCCTTGCAGTCCAAGGGACTCTCAAGAGTCTTCTCCAGCACCAAAAAGCAGCAGTTCTTCAGTGCTCAGCCTTCTTTATGGTCCAACTCTTACATCCATACATGGCTACTGGAAAAACTGTAGCTTTGACTATACAGCAAAATGATGTCTCTGCTCTTTAACATACTGTCTAGGTTTGCCATAACTTTCCTTTCAAGGAGCATTCAAGCATCTTTTAATTTCATGGCTGCAGTCACCATTCTCAATGATTTTGGAGGTGAAGAAAATAAAATGTCACTATTTCCACTTTTTCCCCTTCTGTTTGCCATGAAGTGATGGGACTGGATGCCATGATCTTAGTTTTTTTTAATGTTGAGCTTCAAGCCAGCTTTTTCATTCTCCTCTTTCACCCTCATTAATAGGGTGAAAAGTTCTCACTCTGTCATGAGAGTGGTATCTTCTGTGTATCTGAGGTTGTTGCTATTTCTAACAGTAATCTTGATTCCAGCTTGTGAGTCATCCAGCCTGGCATTTCGCATGAGGTACTCTGCATTTAAGTTGAGTAGAACCATGTTTTTGTTAAAATATATATTGTAAATATGTGTGTATATATGAGCATTGAACTATCCTAGAAGAATATATTCCAAAATATTATCAGTGGTTATTTCTGAGTCATAATTTTTCGTTTTACTTCTTTGTTGTTAAAGTTTCTAGGTAAGTTGTGTATTTTTTAAAATAGTAAACAGCATGATTTTAATATCTTCAGAGTTATAAATATATTTTCTCAGGCTATTGGTGAATATATAGATTCTAGCCATTTAAAAATATCAGATAATTTTTTAAAAACATATTTTAAGTCAGCTTTTCTGTCTACAGTTTTTTAAAGGCACATTTTGAAAATGTTGCTAAAGGGCCTGGGCTCTTTTTAGACTTCATCTAAATTGACCTCTAGGCAAAATTTATAATATAAGGGAAACAAATGAGGTGTTATAATAGGGAAACATATGTTAGATAAGGCAGTCAGGAAAGGCTTCCATGAGATAGTGACATTCAAGCTAAAACCTGAAGGAAAGGAAAGGAGTCATCCATGGGGAATTGGAGAGGTGGAGGGACAGAATAGCTTTGTAAGTAGAACAGCAAAAACAAAAGTCCTCGTTTGTTTATTTAAATAAATCACAGGTCAGTGGCTGGAACATGGACAGGCAAGGGGGTAAAGAGAAGAATATATGAGACTGGGTTGGAATGTAGGCCGCATACCAGCTCCGGCATGAGTGTATATTTTATTTGAAGAGCTATCAGAAGTTCTTTAGAAGTCTTTCCTCAGAGGTTGAAATTATTGCTTTTTAAAAAATTACACTGGCTATTGTAAAAATCCTGGGAAACTAGGAGTCTACTGTAGCAGTTCATGTGTGAAATTTGAATTACAGAAAATTATCATTTACTTAGCATAAAGAGTTCTATTAAGATAGTAATTAACATATTTAACATCAGTAGGAAATTCACAGACTAATAAATGTAATGACATAAACTGCCCTGTAATTTAAGAAAGGCATAGCAAACAGGTAAAATTATATTTTTTACCAGTCAGCAAAATTTCACATTGAATCTGAAATTTCTATTTTCTGATCAATTTCCATTTTTATACATAATGTTTTCCTCTGTGATATTGAGAGTATTGGTGATACAGAATGTAATACTTAAAAAAATTAATTTTTAAAAATAGTTTTAAAAGAATAACAAATTTGTCTACCTTTTTGTTTACTACCTTTCCTTTCTCCTACCCTTTAAAGGTAGACTTTTTGAAAGTGTTACTGAAGACGTGTTCTCTTTCTCCCAAGTCATTAACACCCAGTCTCCAAGGTCTCCTGCCTTTTTGCTTTGAAATATCTTTGAAGGATTTAACAAGTTTCATATCCTGAGATGTACTATATAATGTTCAATAGAAAACTCTTTGAAGTCATTTCTCAGTAACAAAACTTGACCCAGCCTTAACTCTGTGTGGATATCTTAAGTGCCCTGAAGCATTGGTTGCTGCTTTCTAAGGCAATATGGAATTCTTGTAGTAACTTCTTGTTTTAAAGTTGAAGCTTAATAATCTTTTGGGAGACTTATAAAAACTTTTTTTTTACTGAAACATAATAGAGAAATGTGTATAGCTTAATGAATTTTCTCAAATAGAATATACTTATTAATTGGCCCCTAGATCAAGAGAGCTGAACAAGTACTTTTACCACTTTCCCAATGCTGGCTAGAATCTTACACTCCATCCATCCCCTCTTCAGTTCAGTTCAGTTGCTCAGTCGTGTCCGACTGTTTGCGACCCCATGAATCGCAGCACGCCAGGCCTCCCTGTCCATCACCAACTCCCGGAGTTCACTCAGACTCACTTCCATCGAGTCAGTGATGCCATCCAGCCATCTCATCCTCTGTCGTCCCCTTCTCCTCCTGCCCCCAATCCCTCCCAGCATCAAAGTCTTTTCCAATGAGTCAACTCTTCGCATGAGGTGGCCAAAGTACTGGAGTTTCAGCTTTAGCATCATTCCTTCCAAAGAAATCCCAGGGTTGATCTCCTTCAGAATGGACTGGTTGGATCTCCTTGCAGTCCAAGGGACTCTCAAGAGTCTTCTTCAACACCACAGTTCAAAAGCATCAATTCTTTGGTGCTCAGCCTTCTTCACAGTCCAACTCTCACATCCATACATGACTACTGGAAAAACCATAGCCTTGACTAGACCGACCTTAGTCGGCAAAGTAATGTCTCTGCTTTTGAATATGCTATCTAGGTTGGTCATAACTTTTCTTACCATGTATTAATTATCATGCTTCTCTAGTTTCATGTATATTTTAAACTACAAACTACTGTGTCAAATTCATTTATATTTCTGGCATATTCATCTTTTAAGGCAACCATTTAAAATATTACCTATTGTTAGCTCACAGGCCTTGATTTGGCCCATAGGCCTTAGTTTCCCAATACTTCTGTATTGCAAGTTTCCATCTAGGATCAGTTCATACTGCCTGAAGAGTTCATTGTATTATTTCTTCTGGTCATAGCTGTGCTACACAAATTCTCTCTGTTTTTGTTTATCTGAAACATCCTTATTTCAACTTTAAAGGATTTTTTGGTTGGTATAGAAATCTAGATTGGTATCAGTATCAGTTCAGTAACTCAGTTGTGTCTAACTCTTTGTGACCCCATGGATGCAGCATGCTAGGCTTCCCTGTCCATCACCAACTCCTGGAGGTTACTCAAACTCATGTCCATAGAGTCGGTGATGCCATCCAACCATCTCATCCTCTGTTATCCCCTTCTCCTCCTATGCTCAATCTTTCCCAGCAACAGGGTCTTTCCCAGTGAGTCAGTTCTTCACATCAGGTGGCCAAAGTATTGGAGTTTCAACTTCAGCATCAGTCCTTCCAATGAATATTCATAACTGACTTCCCTTAGGATTGACTGGTAGGATCTCCTTGCAGTCCAACAGCCTCTCAAGAGTATTCTCCAACACCACAGTTCAAAAGCATCAATTCTTCAGCACTCAGCTTTCTTTATAGTCCAACTCTCACATCCATACACGACTACTGGAAAAACCATAGCTTTAACTAGATAGACCTTTGTTGGCAAAGTAATGTCTCTGCTTTTTAATATGCTGTCTAGGTTGGTCATAGCTTTTCTTCCAAAGAGCATGCATCTTTTAATTTCATGGCTGCAGTCACCATCTGCAGTGATTTTGGAGCCCCTGCACTGCCCCACCAAATAAAGTCTCTCACCGTTTCCACTGTTTCCCCAGCTATTTGCCATGAAGCAATGGCACCGATGCCATGATCTTAGTTTTCTGAGTTTTAAGCCTTCTCTTTCACTCTCCTTGTTCACTTTCATCAAGAGGCTCTTTAGTTCTTCTTTGCTTTCTGCCTTAAGGGTGGTATCATCTGTGTATCTGAGGTTATTGATATTTCTCTCGGCAATTTTTATTCCAGCTTGTGCTTCATCGAGCCTGGCATTTTGCATGAGGTACTTTGCATATAAGTTAAATAAGCAGGGTGACAGTATACAGCCTTGACATACTCCTTTCTGTTGTTCCATGCACAGTTCTTACTGTTGCTTCTTGATCTGCATACAGATTTCTCAGGAGGCAGGTCAGGTGGTCTGGTATTCCCATCTCTTGACTTTTTCACAGTTTGTTGTGATCCACACAGTCAAAGGCTTTGGCGTAGTCAATAAAGCAGATGTTTTTCTGGAACTCTTGCTTTTTCTATGATCCAACGGATGTTGGCAATTTTACCTCTGGTTTTTTTCCTTGTCAGCACTTTAAAGGTGTTGTTTCATTATCATCTGACTTCCATCATTTCATTTGAAGAGGAAGTTTTCAGTCTTATTGTTGCTCCTTTGAAGGTAATCTCTCCTACCCCATACCAGTTTTAGATAACCAGGTTTTACTTTTTATTACAATGTGCATAGTTGCCTGCTTGGAATTTGCTCAGCTTCTTGAATCTGTAGATTATCCTGCATCATTTCAAAGATTCTTGAGTGAATTCCTCAACTATTTCTTCTGTCATTCTCTCTTCTTAAAAGACTATAACTACACATATGTTAGAACTTTTGAGTTTGTCCTAAATGTCTGTGCCTTACACTCATCTTTTTTCCCTTCTCTCTCCTCTGTCTCTGTTTTAGTATGGATAATTGGATAATCATGACAACAGAGTAATAAAAATATTGTAACTCTTTCAGAGCTACAATGGTTTCCTTCCAGTGTTTCACATCTTTTGAGTATGCAAACCTAAGATAACTTGTGTATCTGAAATACAAACTCCTTGTACTACATAGATTAAAATGTTCATATTGGATGTTTATCCTTTCACATGTATTGAGATGGTCACACTATATGTCACTATTGTTTCTTTGTCAAACAAATGAGAACTGAAATAATATATGAGTAATTTAAAGTACATCATATACTTTATTTCTGCCGTTTTCTTTTCTATCTTGTGTTTGGCTGGCCATTGTTACTGAATTTCATCTTGAAAAACAAGAAGCTTTTCTTTTAGTCTTCTGCTACCTCTGCAATAGCTTATTAAAAAAAAAAAAGACTGTTATGTTAACCATGGAAAGATGTAACACAGATTTCTGTGCTGAAATTGAGTGAAAGCAACATTGCCAGCACTGCACTGCTATGACAAATAAAGCATACTATATAAATGAAAATATCCAAACTTTCACTTTCTCTTTTCAGTGTTTTGACATATCTTTTATTGTATAATTTAGGAATTAACTATATTTTAATGTATTTGATGCATTATCTGTATTTTAATTAAATGAAAAACAATAGCATAGTTCTTATTTTCTGAAGTATTTTACCACAAATGAACAAGAGGGACTTTGGGTGAATTATGTAGTTCAGAATGATGCTGCATGAAGTAAATTTTGGGGGAAAGTTCTCATTTTTTATAAAATTATTCAAGCAACATATCTGGTGAACTGACTTTGTGGTGGCCTGCAAAGACACTCTGTTCCTGAGTGCCCCTCACTCACCTGAGCATAGACCTGTTCCTATTTTTTCCATCATTCTTCATTCTCCTTTGCTCCACTAAGGAGACCACATTTGGTTTAGAAATAGAAAGTCCCGCTTATAAGGAGAGAACAGATAATTTGAAACGTTATGGTTTTCCTAGATCCTAGGGAAGAGAAGCAGCACAAAAGCCGAAGCAGAACGCATGCCACTTCCAACTTGAACCAATTTAAAACACTGCTTCACACGGACTACAAATTCAGCCAGGCAACTTGGAGCATATGTCCTGATATTTCCTATGGAGAAGGCAGATTCCTCAATTCAGATTCTGAATTTGGAGGAATAGTACCCACTTAGCCCAGATCCTCATAGTCCTCCATCATTACATTCCCATACAAAAATTTGGAGCAGGGTTTAATCAGCCTCATTCCTCCTGGGAGTTTATGGTCATATCTCTGAATGTAACAAATATATTTGGGATGACAAATATATTCTTGTTCATCAAAGATTGCCACAGGGTGCAGGAAAATTAATCATATTGGCCACCACTATAGGAAAATGGGGGTTTATAGAGTGGAGTTGTTCTAACAGTTTGAAGCTTTGAATGGTTCTAGAAAAGTAACTATTAGACAGCAGCTATGTATTTTATTGTTACATTGAGTGGAAAAGAAATATGCTAGCTCTCATCTTGTGAAAGAACATGAAAAAATATGCATTAATGAAGCACTTGCTGCTGCTAAGTCGCTTCAGTCATGTCCGACTCTGTGTGACCCCATAGATGGCAGCCCACCAGGCTCCCCCGTCCTTGGGATTCTCCAGGCAAGAATACTGGAGTGGGTTGCCATTTCCTTCTCCAATGCATGGAAGTGAAGTCGCTCAGTTGTGTCTGACTCTTCGCGACCCCATGGACTTAAGCCTACCAGGCTCCTCTGTCCATGGGATTTTCCAGACAAGAGTACTGGAGTGGGGTGTCATCACCTTCTCTGAATGAAGCACTTATCCGAGTGCTAAATCATGTATTTCGTGTACTAAATGCAAGAGAAGTTCTTAGGAGGCAGTCAGATGCTTCAAAGATAACACAATCTTTAAAATGGGAGAATAAAGAATGGGCAGGTATATGTGGAGATGAAAACATAATCTGATTTGACAAATGTGATTACAAAAGAAATGTTCTTACTGTAATTGGAGCAAAAGAGGAAAACCTTGGCATTTTCCTGTGATGTACCTTATTTACAGTTATTTCAGACTGATTAAGACATCTAGTCAGGTTCAAGGGTAAACATGAATTATCATAATCTTAGGTCCAAACTCTGACTCAAAGTTAAAACCATAAAATATCTAAAAATGCTTCTATGTCTTTATAATATTTACAAAAGCGTGCTACTCTTGCTGATGTCAATATTGTGATAGTTGCAGTTTCAGAATCACACTTGCTGTGAAGAAACAAACTCAGCCAGTACCACATTTAATTTACTATAATCAAAAGATTTATTCATAGCTTTTATGAATTTGCTTTTTAAAAAAGCCAAAACAAACATTCCCATTAAAAAAAAAACCTCCCACATCAATTCTGTCCAGTATAACTTCTTAGAACTCTAAGGTTTTGCCGCACTCATTATAATGGTGGTTTTTCCCCAGGATAATTCTGTAGGTGTGAAATACTGAAGTCAGCCTATGTTAAGTTCATTTATAGGGTTGCTTTCCCCCCCTTAGGAAGAGTATTTTAAAATTTCCCATTGTGTTTGTTTTTCTTCATTATGAATTTTCCCATCTCCAGGAAAAAGTACAGGCTTCCCTGGTGATTCAGCAGTAAAGAATCTGCCTGCAATGCAGGAGATGCAGGGTTGATCCCTGGGTCAGGAAGATCCCCTGGAGAAGGAAATGGCAAAGCACTCCAGTGGTCTTGCCTTGGAAATCTCATGGACAGAGGAGCCTGGCAGGCTACAGTCCATGGGGTCAAGTTGGACATGACTTAGTGACTAAACCACCACCACTACCACCATCACCAGATGAAGCATCTTCTCCATGCTGATTGATTTAATCTTCTATTGTTACAAAAGAGAATGAGCAGCTATTAATGGCTTTCCCAAATATTCCTGGGGGTTTTCTCCAGAATACTGACTACAGCATAGACCACATTTTAATCACAACATATTCACATAAGGCTTCAAGAGTTCACTGAGGTCAAAGTAAGGCATTAACTACGCTTTTTTTAATCTATACATTCTTAGGTTTTGTCTATCATGTGAATTCCCTGGTGTTCAGTAAGGAATGAGTGGTAATTAAACGAATTTTCATACTCATAGGGGTTCTCTAGAGTGTGTGTTCTCTCATGTTTAGCAAGGTTTGAGCTCCAGCTGAAGGATTTATTGCAAACCTTACATACATAGGGCTTCTCCCCAGTATGAGTTATCTGATGTAGAATGAGGGAAAAGCTCCTACTAAAGGTTTTGTCACATTCAGTACACGCATAGGGTTTTTCTCCAGTATGAATTTTCATATGTTGTGCAAGGGATGCATGCCATGTGAAAACTTTACCACATTCATCACATTCATAGAGCTTTTCTCCAGCATGAATTCTCTGATGTTTGATAAGGAAGGAGTGGCAACGGAAAGCTTTACTGCATTCATTACATTCATAGGGGGTTTTGGAGGTATGGACACTCTGATGACGGGTAAGATGTGAAGAACGGCGAAATGCCTTCCCACACTCAATGCATTCATAAGGTTTCTCTCCAGTGTGTGTAATCTGGTGACGAATGAGTTCAGAGCCACTGCTAAAGGCCTTCCCACATTTCCTGCATACATACTGTTTCTTTCCTATGTGAATTCTCTGATGTCGAGTGAGGTTTGAGGCACGACTAAAGGCCTTTCCACATTCAGTACACTCATAGGGTTTCTCCCCAGTATGTGTTCTCTGGTGTTCAATGAGGAAAGAAAGGTAACTGAATGTTTTATTACAGTCTTTACATTCATGGGGTTTCTTTCCTGTATGTATCATCTGATGTTTTACGAGGTTTGAGATCTGGCTAAAGGTTTTCCCACATTCCTTACATACATATGGTTTCTCTCCAGTATGAGTTCTCTGATGTAACACAAGGGAAAAGCGCCGACTGAAAGTTTTTCCACATTCATGGCATCCATAGGGTCTCTCCACAGTACTGACATTCACATGCTGAGACAGGGCTTCTTGATGGGAAACTGTCACTTGCCTGAGGCATCCCTGATTTCCCTGCAGCATCTCAGTATCACCCTCACACTTCCAGCCTTCTTTAAAACTGCAATGCTCAGAGCCTTGGCTTAGAAATCTTTCCATAATCAAATGCTGGGATGAATCATCTTCAAATATGACATTTTTTGGAGAAAACTCTTTGATTTCACCATTTGACTTTGAAGCTGAAAAAACAAAGCAAAATTTTTTTTAATTTTTTGTATTGAGTAACATAAAAGCCATTCTTCCATTTTAAAATGAGAATTATATTGAAAAAAAAATCTTAGCATTGCATGACTTTTATAGTTGTCATGTCTTTGAAATCTGAGCAGTATATCCAGAAATCTAGAAATTCAGAAGACATTAAGTAAGAAAGATGTAGGTGAATTAGGAGACTAAAAATAAGTAACTGAAGGTGAGGGAAAAACAAAACTATTAGGAAGATAAATAATTGTAAAGGATAGGTGGTTAATCATCTTCACTTCTATTTAAACTTTATTTCCTGTCAGAATGACTTGAAAATGACAATTGCATTTGCAACTCTGGAAGTTTAAAATTATTTCCAACTTGGTACACAGATTAAACAAAATTCCAATCAAAATCCCAGCAAGTTATTTCACAGATCTCAACAAATGGACTCTAACGTTTATACAAAAAAGAAAATGACCTAGAATATTTAACACAACACTGAACAACAGTCAAAGGACTGACTCTTGACTTCAAGACTTCTGTAATGCTACAGTAATCAAGATAGAGCAGCACTGGTGAAAGACTAGACAAGGAGATAAATGGAACAGAGGAGAGAGCGCAGAACAGATCTGCATGATTATAGTCAACTGATCTTTGACAAAGGAGCAAGGACAACACAAGAAGCAAATACAGCCTTCTCAAAAAATGGTACTGGAACAACTAGACATCCACATGCATAAAAACGAACCTAGACAGAGATTACATTGTTAACAAAAATTAACTCAAAATGGGTCACAGAACTAAATGTAAAACACAAAACTATAAAACTTCTAGAAGATAACAAAGGAGAAAACCTAGATGATGTTAGTTATATTGATGACTTTTTGGATATAACATCAAAGGCACAATCCATGAAAGAAGTAATTGATCAGGTGGACATCACTAAAATTAAAAACCTCTGTTCTCAAATAGCCAATGTCAAGGGAGTAAGAAGACAGGATGAAAAGACTGAAAGAAAATATTTGCAAAAATACATATCTGACAAGTTACTACCCAAAATATACAAAGAACTCTTAAAACTCAACAATAAGAAAATGAACAACCCAATTTAAAAATAGGCAAAAGACATGAACAGACACCTCACTAAAGAATATATATAGGTGGCAAGTAAGAATATAAAAAGATAGTCAACATCATATGTCATTAAGGAATTATAAATTAAAATGATATACCACTATACACCTATCAAAATAGCCAAAATTCATTTCTCTAACAACATATGCTGACAGAGATGTGGAACAACAGGAACTCTTATTCATTCCTGGTGGGAATGAAAAATGGTACAGGCACTTTGAAAAAGTTTGTCAGTTTTCTATAAAATGGAACATCCTCTTACCATACAATTCAGCAATCACATTCTTTGGTATTTACACAAATAATTAAAACATGTCCACACAAAAACCTACACATGGAAGTTTACAGCAGCTTTATTAATAACTGTCAAAACTTAGAAACAAGATATCTTTCAGTAGGAGAATGGAAAAACCATGATACAGCTAGGCTATGGGATATTACTCAGCACTAAAAAGAAATGAGCTATCAAACCATGAAAAGGTATAAAGGAATAAGCCTTAAATGCATAATATTAAGTGAAAAAAGCCAATCTGAAAAAGCTAAATACTATGAATTCAACTATATGATATTCTGGAAAAGGAAAAACTATGGAAACAGTAGAAAGATCCATGGTTGCCAGGGGTTAGGGAAGGAGAGTGATGAGTAGGCAGAGAATAAGAATTTTTAGGGCAGTAAAACTATTCTGTATCATAATAACATATGGATACATGTCATTACACATTTGTCAAAATGCACAGAATGTACAATACCAAGAAAGAACCTTTAAGGTAAACTATGGACTTAGGGTGATAATGATATGTCAAGGTATGTTCATCAGTTGTGAAAAATGTAATACTGTGGATGTTGTCAGTGAGGAAGACCAGGCAAGGGTGGGAATGGGCAAGGGAACTCTGTACTTTCCACTCAGTTTTGCTGAGAACCTAAGACTGCTTTTTAAAAAAATAACGTTTATTAATTAATAGAAAAATAATTATTTGCAGGGAAAGTTTAAGATATTATTAAAATGCTACAGTAAAGACTGAGAGAGATAAATATACAAAGTTATTAGCATTCCTATAGAAAAGCAATATAACTTCTTAGAAAAGAAACTTTAAAAAGTTGCTTAAGAACAAATTCAACAACAGGGGTACAGAGATTTTACAAAGAAAATTCAAAATCTTGAGAAGCTGTACAGGTAACTCCTAAATGTTTACTTTAACTCAGCATCAGTATCACGGGGGCTTGTTAAAAATGTCAATTCTTGAGTTCTATCCCAAACCTAATGACTCAAAATTTCTGGAGAGGGGCCTGGAAGTATGTTTTAAAACAATCCAGAGGACTAAAATTTGAGAAGCACTGTGATCTCTCTCTTAAGATCTAGACTATGATACTCAGTTGCCTACTGAATTTATGTACTTGAGTAACCCAAAGATCCAAAATTTAATAAGTTACAAATTGATATAATCTTTCTTTTTTCCAACTTGCTCATCCTTTTTTTCTTCCAAGAAATAATAATACCAGCAAAAAAAGTGATGTCAATCACAATTCCTCAGTCATCGTCATGTCATTTATCTAGTCAATTAGCGGGTCTTTCCAAGTTCACTTCCTTACTTTATTGCAATCTGTACTCCTTCTTCCATTCTCTGAGCACCTCCATGGTTCAGGTGATGATTACATCTAGATTAGGTTATGGAAACAACTCTTAAATGGCTATCCTGTTTCCTAGGCTTGCTTCCAATAAATCTGTTTCCCAAACTTCAGCCAGAAGGATGTCACTAAAGTGCTCGCCTGCCTAACATCTTTGGATGACTCCCTATTAGCCTAGGGATGAACTCTAAGTTCATTAATACAGCCTGTAAAATACCTGATCTGACCAGTGCTTTCCAGAACCATCCTTAATTCCCACCATTTTCCTCTTACATTTTATACTTTTGCTCAATCTAAACTGAACCTCATCCTCTCACTTAATTAGCATGATCTTTATGCATGCTGTAACTGTTTTTTTTTTTTTNAAAAAATAACGTTTATTAATTAATAGAAAAATAATTATTTGCAGGGAAAGTTTAAGATATTATTAAAATGCTACAGTAAAGACTGAGAGAGATAAATATACAAAGTTATTAGCATTCCTATAGAAAAGCAATATAACTTCTTAGAAAAGAAACTTTAAAAAGTTGCTTAAGAACAAATTCAACAACAGGGGTACAGAGATTTTACAAAGAAAATTCAAAATCTTGAGAAGCTGTACAGGTAACTCCTAAATGTTTACTTTAACTCAGCATCAGTATCACGGGGGCTTGTTAAAAATGTCAATTCTTGAGTTCTATCCCAAACCTAATGACTCAAAATTTCTGGAGAGGGGCCTGGAAGTATGTTTTAAAACAATCCAGAGGACTAAAATTTGAGAAGCACTGTGATCTCTCTCTTAAGATCTAGACTATGATACTCAGTTGCCTACTGAATTTATGTACTTGAGTAACCCAAAGATCCAAAATTTAATAAGTTACAAATTGATATAATCTTTCTTTTTTCCAACTTGCTCATCCTTTTTTTCTTCCAAGAAATAATAATACCAGCAAAAAAAGTGATGTCAATCACAATTCCTCAGTCATAGTCACGTCATTTATCTAGTCAATCAGCGGGTCTTTCCGAGTTCACTTCCTTACTTTATTGCAATCTGTACTCCTTCTTCCATTCTCTGAGCACCTCCATGGTTCAGGTGATGATTACATCTAGATTAGGTTATGGAAACAACTCTTAAATGGCTATCCTGTTTCCTAGGCTTGCTTCCAATAAATCTGTTTCCCAAACTTCAGCCAGAAGGATGTCACTAAAGTGCTCGCCTGCCTAACATCTTTGGATGACTCCCTATTAGCCTAGGGATGAACTCTAAGTTCATTAATACAGCCTGTAAAATACCTGATCTGACCAGTGCTTTCCAGAACCATCCTTAATTCCCACCATTTTCCTCTTAAATTTTATACTTTTGCTCAATCTAAACTGAACCTCATCCTCTCACTTAATTAGCGTGATCTTTATGCATGCTGTAACTGTTTTTTTTTTTTTTTCACTTATAAAATATGAATGGCTCCCAGCATGTACAGATGGACTAAGTACACTCTGACTGGCTCTCCCACTAAGTGCAAGCTGTCTCTTATACACATCNTTTTTTTTTTTTCACTTATAAAATATGAATGGCTCCCAGCATGTACAGATGGACTAAGTACACTCTGACTGGCTCTCCCACTAAGTGCAAGTGAAAACCATGAACAGTGCATAAAGGAGCTAGCTGAGTACTCTAAAAGGTAAACAGCAGCAAGCTGACTGCAGAAGGAAGTCAGAACACAAAGTAACACAACTGGTGGTGAATTTCTTGTATTTTTTTCCCATCTCCACTCTCTCCAGGCCTAAAGTCAAATGCAACCTGAAAGCAAGAACTGGGCAACAGGTAAAGAACCCCAAGAGAAGCCTTTATTTCTGTCTTATAAACGGGAAAGGGGGGCCATACAGAGAAATCTTACTGTTTGTTCATTTCCCATTCTCTTCTGCTCAAACCCAAAGCATGCTGCAGTAGTGATGGCCATATAGGCAATTAACACTCCAAGGCAGAGTAACATTTCCTCCCTCAGCAGAAAAACCTATCATCCTAAGAGCACAGGGGTAACACCCCTCACCTTGTTTTTTTTTCTCTGTCCCCTTGTTGCGTGGCTACAGAGGCAGACAAAGTTACAGAAGTGCAGAGGGGAACCTAAAGGTCAGAAGACCTGAAAGAGGGGGCCCTGGGAGCCAAAAAGGAAAGGGGAGATTGTGAAAAAAGGAGCTCAAGAAAGTGATCTTGTAAAGTTGTGTATGAAATTCTGGGCTCATCCTTGAGCTGTGCATGCATGGATCTGACCCTAAATAGCACACCTAAAGCTGAACCCACTGTCTAAGTTCCAGAAAGGCTACTAAGAGGTGCTTATGGGGAAAAATGAAATAGACCTGCTAAGGCTTTGAAAACCAGACTGTCATTGGAACCATGTACAGAGAAAACAGGTTAGAATTTATCCATATTGACAGCCTGCTTAAATAAAGTTAATATCTCAACAGGATTTAAATAAGACCAAAGTCTTAATATTTAAAAAAAAGTTACAACTCAGAGTTACAGGACATAGAGGAACATTTCATCATCCCACAGGGAAAAGACAATCCAGTTATAAACACATTTATGAATCATTTATATATGGATACCACATTAAAACAAAATTAGGGAAAACTTATTCTGATGTGAAAATATTGCAATTGTATAGAAAATATCCCTATACTTTATACATGATAATGAAGTACTACATAGTGAAGTGTCAAGATGTCTGTAAATGACATTATTCAGCAAAAAAAGGAATGAGGTGAGGCAAATACTATAAAATGTTATCCAGTATTAAATCTGTAACTGACTGTATTGATTTATGCAGATAGAAAAATAGAAAAAAAAAATAGGGGAACCCAGAAACATACACAAAAACTTAACTTTCTGAAGATTGCTTTGGCTATTCGGGATCTTTTGTGTTTCCATATGAATTGTGAATTTTTTTGTTCTAGTTCTGTGAAAAATGCCATTGGTGATTTGATAGGGGTCACACTGAATCTGTAGATTGCATCTGGTAGTATAGTCATTTTCCCAATATTGACTCTTCCTTCCCAGGACACAAAAACTTAATTTATGAGTAACCAGTGAAGGAAAGGGCAGACATATCAATAAATGGTACCTTGAGAAATGGATGTCAACAAAGAAGAAACAAAATTGACCACTAAGTCATGTGACACACAAAAATAAATCCAAAGTGAACCATGGATCTAAATGTGAATGGCAAAACGACTAGGCTTTTAAAAAAGAAAATCTAGGAAAACATCATCATGACCTCATGGTAGAGAAATATTTCTTAAACACATCAAAAAAATAAAAATAAAAAAACCTCATAAAGGGAAGGACTGATGAATCTGACCGCACTAGAATTAAGAATTTCTGTTCATTAAAAGAGGTTTTAAGGGGAAAAGTAAGTCACATGTAAGAGAAGATATTTGAAGTGAATAGAATTGCAAAGGATTTGTATCCAAAAATTGTAACTCCTACAAAACAAGAAAAGAATACAATAAATGAGCAAAAACTAAGAGGCACTTCATAAAAGAGGGTATATAAATACTCCATAAACATATGAAAAGGTGCTCAACTTCATCAGTAATTGTAGAATGCACATTTAAACTAAGCTCCCACTGCTCACACTCCTAACAGGTGTCCTATCTCCTGACAGGTGTGAAGATTATGATATCTAATAGTACATGGTGTTGGTAAACATGAGGAGCAAGAGGAACTCACTTATGGTGTCTGTGGGAGTGCAAGTCAGTAAAAACACTTTGGAAAACATTTTGGCATCATCTAATGATGTGAAAGAGGCACATCATCCTCTGGCTCAGCAATTCCAGTTCTAGATATAAACCACAGGAACCCTGTGCCAGGATGTGCCAGGACCCAAGGACAACAGCAATGTTACTTGCAACAGCCCTAAACTGCAAACAACCCAAGAAGCTGTCAATAATAGAATGGATAAACTGGGTTGTATCTACTTGTACAATGAAACAAACTCCTAGATCAATATGCAAAATACCTGAATATTATAATAATTTTGAGAGAAGTAAATTAGAACATACATATTATGATTATCTGTAAAAAAAAGTTCACAAACATATAGTCGTAAACTAGTGAATAGAGACACAAACAGTTGAAAAAGCTATGAAGAAAACCAAGGAAGTTACTATCATTAAAGAAAACTAATTACCTTTGCAGGGGGTGCAGTGGGGGGTGACTGGGATGAGCACCCAAAGAGCTCTTAGGGACCCAGGACTTCTGTGTTTACCGACCTGAGTGGTAGTTACATGGGTGTCTTATAATAATTTAAGCTGCATGTTTATGTTTTATGCCTTATTTCTGTGAGCTATTTCACCTTTCAAAAAAGTTATGGGGGAACAGTTCCTCAGAACTATCTGAGGTGCTGTCTCCTGGGCTGCAGTGCTCATTTTGCCCCCAATAAAATTTAACTCACTAAAAAAAAAGGGGGTACTGGAAGGAACACACAAAAATTGCAAGAGCTATATTAAAGTATTAGAGGCTTTTTCTTCAATTCATTCTTTGATGAGGAAGTCTCTGGGCACCTGTCCCACCTTGTGACTTTCAGCCATACAGGACTCTCTTTCCATGTCCTTACTCCTGAAAGTCTTGCTCTCAAAGTCAGAACTCTGTTTTCAAGGCATCTTCTGTCCTGTCACTAGTCCTTCCATGAGCTTCTTCTCTTTAAACTTAAGTGTTCCCCTGTTATCTCCAGAGGACCACTCTCTAAAGGCCAGTATATTTCCAATAGAGGTAGGCTTCAGAATCAACTACAGAACTTATGCAAATTGTCATAAATACATACAATTTAGGCTCCAAAGGTCTTCTATGTCAGAATCTTAAATGGTGGAGCATGGCCATATTGATTTTTAAAGAGCTTCATCAGCAATTTTATTTCAACCGTGAAGAAGGCTTTCAAAGCTCTTCTCAATCAATCTCATTGCTTCTATTTTTTCCTTCTTAATATAAGATTCCCACTTCTACATTCCTAACTTGAATTCTTTTCTAAGACACATTCCAGTAGTTTGTTGCACCTCTCTACTTGGAAATACCATCCTCTATTCACACCATGCATATCTCAAGCTAATTCACCACATTTTCTCAAAAACTGACCCTTTTTCTGTCTTTTTTATTTCTGTTACTACTATCCCTATTTGAATTACCCAGGTCTTTAACACCAACTGGAAATTCCTTTCTTCTCATTGTTGAACTGCCAACTTGAGGACCTCTAACCAAGTTATTTACACACCCACTATCTTACTATGCCATGCCTTCTACTCTCTGAGGCATACTACCTAAGAGAAAGTCTTAATGAGATTAAAAAATAAATATTTTTAATATATTAGTGAAGGAATAAACCCATTAATTAACCAAAGCATAATGAATCACTCAAGAGGATTAGAACAGCAATATAAAGGAAAAAATATACACCTTTTAACTTAAGACAATAAAAGCACATATGTCAATTTTTAAAAAGAAAGAGAAGAGAAATAAAGTGAGGAAAAGGATGAGAAGATAACTGAAGGCAGACAGGTAAGTAGGTGTGAAGTGATCCCCTTGTATGGGCAAGACCTCACAGTCCCCTCCTGTATCTCTGGTACCTTTCAAGGAAAACTTTCTATCCAACATATAAAAAAAGTACTGCTTTCTCACTGGCTGCTTTTAAAAAACTTCATTACCAGCTTCTCACTCACTCACCTGGAAACAGCTCTCTGCTTACATCTCCATTCCCCAGCCAGGGCTCTTTCCCTTGCTCCAATAAGGAAACCACATCTGGCTTAGAAATGTTAAGACCTGCTTGTGGAAAATGAAATATATTCAAAATTAGTCCTTGAATCTTTACCAAAGAAGAGGCCATTATTAGAAATGCCAGATATAAGTATGAAAGATGTCAAAAGACTAGTTGAAGTTATAACCCTCCTCTTGAAAGAAAACAAAAAACAAAAAAAAAAACTTTCTTTCCTTGGGAATATTCAGTCAGATAATCAAGATTCACAACAGTCATCCTAAAGGTCAAATTCTGCCTGAGAGGATATGAGAGGAAATACCTACCTAGTGAGACCAGGTGGCCATAGTTCTCCAACATTACATGTCTGTACAAATCTCTCTGAGCAGGCTGGAGCCATTCCCACTCCTCCCGGGAGAAGTCTATGGACACATCTCTGAATGTCACTGACCCCTGAAATGACACACATACATCTGTACAACCAGCATCTATGCTCCCAAAGGCCGTGATCAAGGAGTGAAATGAGTCCACTGTGGAGGGTGGACAACGTATATAAGTAGTGCAATGACAGTTTTCAGTATTCTGAGTTATTATTAAGAATATAAGTAAGAGCTTAGCTGTTTTGTTTTATTGTGTAGTTGAAAAAAAATATGCTTTGTCCTGAGATAATTTATAATTTTGTGACTATACATGTGAACAACATGTATTTCTGGCTTTGGCTGTAAATATTCTTAAGATCTCACAACACTTTATGAATAAGGAAGACAATCCCTTTATGTATGCTGCTGCTGCTGCTGCTGCTAAGTCACTTCAGTCGTGTCCGACTCTGTGTGACCCCATAGACGGCAGCCCACCAGGCTCCCCCATCCCTGGGATTCTCCAGGCAAGAATACTGGAGTGGGTTGCCATTTCCTTCTCCAATGCATGAAAGAGAAAAGTGAAAGTGAAGTCGCTCAGTCTGTCTGACTGTTAGCGACCCCATGGACTGCAGCCCACCAGGCTACTCCGTCCATTGGATTTTCCAGGCAAGAGTACTGCGGTGGGGTGCCATTGCCTTCCCCGCCCTTTATGTATATTTTCCTTAATACCAGTCTACTTTAGCGGGGGCTTCCCTGATGGCTCAGTGGTAAAGAATCCGCCTGCCAATGTGGGAGACACAGGCCAATGGCCTTGGTCCCTAGGTCGGGAGAATCCCCTGGAGAAGGAAATGGCAATCTACTCTACTAGTCTTGCCTGGGGAAATTCCATGGACAGAGGAGCCTGGCGGGCTACAGTCCATGGGGTTGCATAGAGTTGGACATGCATTAGTAACTAAACCAACAACATTTTAAAATGATTTGACAAGAATTTCTTCGTAGTCACTACTGGCTGTAGCATATAGCAGCAGCACCTGTTTAAGGGATACCCAGGTTTATCCCAGGCATCCCCATTTCTGAAGAAATAGCTGTGAAACTTGGAGACAATTTCAGCAAAGTCAGGGAACAAGAGAATAAAGACTAAAGTATAAGGACATTCCCGAGGAAGGCAATGGCACCCCACCGCAGTACTCTTGCCTGGAAAATCCAATGGACGGAGTAGCCTGGTGGGCTGCAGTCCATGGGGTCGCTAACAGTCGGACAGACTGAGCGACTTCACTTTCACTTCTCTTTCATGCATTGGAGAAGGAAATGGCAACCCACTCCAGTATTCTTGCCTGGAGAATCCCAGGGATGGGGGAGCCTGGTGGGCTGCCGTCTATGGGGTCACACAGAGTCGGACACGACTGAAGTGACTTAGCAGCAGCAGCAGCATAAGGACATTCCAGGGTGGAACCTAAAGCTTTTTCCCTCTGAGTTGGGGTAATAATAAGCCCCTGCTTTGCAGCACTTGAGTGATCCACATAGCCATCAGGCATGAACGGGATTTTTAAAAGTCCCAAACTAGTAACAGTTCCAGAGGTATGAAAGAGTTATTTTTACAGTTAAAAAAAAAATTCAAGTCCCCATAACTTGTTATAGATTATTGGCTAATAAAGGAAGTTGTTTCCTAATATACTGCAGTGGGATCTGAAGTACAGAAGGAAACTGGACTCCCAGCAAAAGTTGGAGAGCCTCTGGATTTGGAGACAAGCATGAAAAAAAGCAGGACAGAGAAATGAAACTGCATCCAGACGGAATAATTTGGACTGGCTGGCCTTCTTGTCCCCCACCTCTGTGAAGCACAACTGCCTACCAAGCATTTAGCCTCAACGAAAACAATCAATAAAATAATAATAGTAAAATAATCAATAAAAACAGGACGAATAAGTGAAAGAACGGCAGCGGGAGAGAGAAGCCTAAAGCACTCCTCGTTCCACCGAATTCGTTTGGCAAAAGGAGGACGGGACAGCCAGGTCTACGTTCAGACCCCGCCCACATCGGGACAGCGCCCCCAGCGCCGCGCCCCCAGCGAACCCTCTCACGTCCTCTCAAGCACAAGAGAGGGAGGCAGGGCAGGTACATGGGTAGGAGTTACAGGAGAAGGAAAGCCTATGTAAACACAGGTGTATTTAGAAGAAAGGAAACACAATTTACCTGCGACATGGCTCAGGGCAGGGCCGGCTGAGAACGCAGCGTGGAGGGCGGAGCTGGCGGCGGGAGAAAGAAGCTGAGGCACTGCCGGCGGGGCAGTGCGGACGAACCGGGCCGGGCTGGGGGCCAGTCGGTCCGCCACCACCGCCCTCGTCACGCAGGATCAGGGGCGTCCACGACAGCTCCCTCCCCGCCGCGGCAGGGGCACCCAGCCTGGGCCGGACCCGCGGCCGCAGCGCCGCACCCTTTAACGGGGCCGCAGCTGGGGCATCTCCTCCGCGCTGCTGGCTGGGCAGCCACGACTTCCAGAGCTCGGGATGAGGCCACCGTCCTCGGTCACCTCAGCCCCGGCGGACCCCGGCTCGGGCAGGGCGAGCCCTTCTCCTACCTGGGTCAGTACAGGACAGTTCTTGTGTCTGCAACGGGGACCCCGAGCCAGAGTCCCGCAAACTGCCCCTTCCGGAGCCACAGCCACCGACCGCGACCAGGCCGCGGGCCTCAGACAGCTCTGCTTCCCAGCACCCACCGCGGCCTCCGAGCCTCGCGGGCAGAGAGCCCCCCACACGACAACTCCCAGTACGCCCCGCGCCCACAAGGTGAACGGGGCCTCAAACAACTACACTTCCCAGGGTCCGCTGCGGCTTCAGCCTGAGTCCAAGACTACTGTTCCCAGAATCGACTGCAGCCCTTGCCTTTGCTTCCAAGCCTTGCAGCCCAGACGGCGGCAGTGGCAGGACCGTCCTACCCGAGGGACTCTGACTCCCAGACCCTGGAGTCCGGTGTGGCAGCTCAACCACCGCGGCCGGGGCAGCCACGGCGATCGTCCCCAAGCCGAGCCCGGATTGGCGAGCCGTCCGCATGAGCAGAGGAAGCAGCTGGGCTTCCACCCTGAAGCTCCAAAGGGAGCCCCGAGAGCTCGGTTCCTCCCGGTGCTGACAGCTCGGTCCCGAGCACACACAGAGGACTAAGCTCTGACAGAGCTCCGAGCTGAGGGAATGGGAGGTAGGGCGAGAAGCTTTCTATTGAGATGGGAAGGTTAGGAGCGATTAGGCCTACTGAATCAGGGAACCTTATCCTAGGTGGAGCTGAACAGTTTATGAAAAAAGAGACAAGAAAGAAAAATGATCTGTTAGCAAACTAAACTTGGATTGGCTCAGCCATCCACAGTTCAATCCATCCACGGAAACAGGTTTGTGGTGACAGAAAGTGGTGCTTAAAAGACTCGAACTCCCTGAGGGCTTTCAATAAGTTTTTAAAAACATGATGAGACAGAGAGGGTTTGTGGAGTGCATCAGGTTGTGGACATTCTGATTTGCTGGCGGTGAGGTAATTGGGAGTCAGCATCCCCAACCTTCTAACTGTTCTGGGGTCTAGTACTAGCGGGCACCTTACAGTTAACCTCTTCAACCTGGTGAGGGTTTCGTTATCTGCAAAACAGCTCAAAGGAAGAGGCTTATTAGCATGTTATCCATAGCCCTTGAGGAGAAACTTAAGGTCTTTGACTTTGTTTAATATCAATAACCTCAGATATGCTGATGACACCACCCTTATGGCAGAAAGTGAGGAGGAGCTAAAAAGCCTCTTGATGAAAGTGAAGGAGGAGAGTGAAAAAGTTGGTTTAAAGCTCAACATTCAGAAAACGAAGATCATGGCATCCGGTCCCATCACTTCATGGGAAAAGATGGGGAAACAGTGGAAACAGTGTCAGACTTTATTTTTGGGGGCTCCAAAATCACTGCAGATGGTGATTGCAGCCATGAAATTAAAAGACGCTTACTCCTTGGAAGAAAAGTTATGACCAACCTGGATAGTATATTCAAAAGCAGAGACATTACTTTGCCGACTAAGGTCCGCCTAGTCAAGGCTATGGTTTTTCCTGTGGTCATGTATGGATGTGAAAGTTGGACTGTGAAGAAAGCTGAGCGCCGAAGAATTGATGCTTTTGAACTGTGGTGTTGGAGAAGACTCTTGAGAGTCCCTTGGACTGCAAGGAGATCCAACCAGTCCATTCTGAAGGAGATCAACCCTGGGATTTCTTTGGAAGGAATGATGCTAAAGCTGAAACTCCAGTACTTTGGCCACCTCATGGGAAGAGTTGACTCATTGGAAAAGACTCTGATGCTGGGAGGGATTGGGGGCAGGAGGAGAAGGGGACGACAGAGGATGAGATGGCTGGATGGCATCACGGACTCGATGGACGTGAGTCTGAGTGAACTCCGGGAGATGGTGATGGATAGGGAGGCCTGGCGTGCTGCGATTCATGGGGTCGCAAACAGTCGGACACGACTGAGCGACTGAACTGAACTGAACTGAACTGAATGGCTAAACTATTATCTTTTCTTGCTTGACTGTTTTCCTTTCTGCATTTTCTCACTTCTCTGATTAAATTTGTTCTTTGGAACTTGAGGAAGGCCTAGGAGGCTAAAGTTTCCCTACATTTCTGAATGTATGGACAGGATGAGGGGTGGTGAGGGGAGTTATTCCAGAAAGGCCCTATAGGGTCCTGCTCTGTTAACAGTTTACTGCTTTTCTTGGATACTCCTCAGTCTTGAGGGGGAACAGGTGTGGAATAAGAGAGGGGATAAAGTTTAGGATTGAGAGATTAATTTGAAACTTGGCAGAGGAGCTCAGTTTTAGTTTCCATTTCTGTTTTAATTTTCCCCAACTCTTTGAGCAAATGGGAAACAGCCACTGTGGCTACTTCCTACTAAAGTGCCCTGTAGTCCTGCCTCAATTTGGGGAAATTGGACACAAAGTTGGAAATAGTCTAATTCCCAAGCTTAGCATCAACATTTTGTATTATGAATACATCTCTCTTTGATTGTTTTGTTATAGCACCTGGACAAACATTTGACAATTAGTAGACTATTACATTAAGGATAATGACTTAAATGCACCCTTGTAGTATTCCTGAAAAGAGCCCTCCTATTTTATATGGCAGCTGGGAAAATAAGTTTTGGAGTATTTTTATTTTTTGCCAAAATATAATTTAAAGCAATTTTATTAATGAATACAATTCTGTCTAAAGAAACTAGTCCCTTTTGCTGGCAGGCTATAGCTTGAGCTCTTTTGCCACTACTATTTCTAAAGTAGGAGAAAGATTTCATAGTTGTGAGGAGACATTAAGACCAAGAGGATCTGATTGGTAGCTGCTGCTGCTGCTGCTGCTAAGTCACTTCAGTCGTGTCCGACTCTGTGTGACCCCATAGATGGCAGCCCACCAGGCTCCCCCTTCCCTGGGATTCTCCAGGCAAGAATACTGGAGTGGGTTGCCATTTCCTTCTCCAATGCATGAAAGAGAAAAGTGAAAGTGAAGTCGCTCAGTCTGTCCGACTGTTAGCGACCCCATGGACTGCAGCCCACCAGGCTACTCCGTCCATTGGATTTTCCAGGCAAGAGTACTGGGGTGGGGTGCTATTGCAGATTAAAATAGATGTTTTGATAAAATGGCTGATGATGTTCTTAAGTCTGATAAAGTTTAGCTAACTCAGGTTCTCAGTAGTATAGGACTGTGTCTGAACCTACATCCACAATGGCCACCCAGCTCCATTTTGAATGTCTGAACCATGTTTACTTCATTCTGATTTTTAAATGTATTTTTCCTTACTGGCTAAAGCAGATATACAGTGCATGTTTAGCCTGTTTTGTTTAGCCTAAAGTTCAAATTAAATCATGTATAAGCCAGAGTCACTTTCCCATACCTCAACATGTGAAAAATTTCCCCATCATTTTCCCCTTTTGATTGCAAATCTTTCAATAGAAAAGCATTGATTTAATCAACATATCTATCACTCTATGCCATGGTGGGTCAGCTGCCTGTCCCAGGTGCAGACTGTCTCCCTTGGAGTTGTGTGTTAGTGGCTCAGTGGTGTCTGACTCTTTGCGACCCCATGGTTCCCTGTCCATCACCAGCTCCTGGAGCTTACTCAAACTCATGTCCATTGAGTCTGTGATGCCATCCAACCATCGCATCCTCTGTCATCCCCTTCTCCTCCTGCCTTCAATCTTTCCCAGCATCAGGGTCTTTTCCAGTGAGTCAGTTCTTCAAATCAGGTGGCCAAAGTATTGGAGTTTCAGCTTCAGCATCAGTCCTTCCAATGAATATTCCGGACTTATTTCCTTTAGGATGGACTGGTTGGATCTCCTTGCAGTCCAAGGGACTCTCAAGAGTCTTCTCCAACACCACAGTTCAAAAGCATCACTTCTTCAGTGGTCAGCTTTCTTTATAGGTAAACAATGTTTCACATTGAGAAAACAATGGACTTTGTTTTTTGGGGCTCCGAAATCACTGCAGATGGTGACTGCAGCCATGAAATTAAAAGATGCTTGCTCCTTGAAAGAAAAGTTGTGACCAACCTAGACAGCATATTAAAAAGCAGAGACATTACCTTGCCAACAAAGGTCCATCTAGTCAAAGCTATGGTTTTTCCAGTAATTTCCACATTAGGAGGAAACTAATCAGATATTGTGACTAAGGTCAGAAGTTATACTAACAGGGAAACATTTCATAGGCTAGGCATTTTGTCATCCATACCCAGTTGTCACAGAAGCATTGTACGTGTTCTTTCATCAGTAGACTTTAAATAGTGCTACACATCATGAGTAGTTATATATTAAAAAGCAGAGACATTACCTTGCCAACAAAGGTCCATCTAGTCAAAGCTATGGTTTTTCCAGTAATTTCCACATTAGGAGGAAACTAATCAGATATTGTGACTAAGGTCAGAAGTTATACTAACAGGGAAACATTTCATAGGCTAGGCATTTTGTCATCCATACCCAGTTGTCACAGAAGCATTGTACGTGTTCTTTCATCAGTAGACTTTAAATAGTGCTACACATCATGAGTAGTTATACTCTGTGAAAACTCCATAGGAAATCCTTTTTCTATGCTAAACATGGAGGACAACAATGTGGTTAAAAGTAAGATAATAACTTTAACCACTGATAGGGAGATAAACATTGAATAAATAGCTCAATTAAAATAGTGTGACTGGTCTTACAGGCCTGATTTGGATTCTTGGGTCTGCTGCCTACCATTGCTGTTGTCTTCTTATCCTTGTATGAATGCTGTTTGAGGTCAGCAAGTCAGCAGTCCTTTCTGTAGACTAGTCCAATGCGGAGGCCCTTCTTAAATGGGAAATAAGAATTTGAGTTAATTCTCTTCAGTTTCTTTGTGCATGGGGTACTTAAGAATACCTGGCAAGAGTATTCTTTCATCTAGGTTGGAGACAGCCCTTTAAATAATGCTTTTTCTAGTATGCATAATCCCCTGTTTATAGGTCAGGGAGCATCTGATTTTCATATAAAGATAGATTACAGTGATCTTCAGAAACAAGTTTAGAGTATCTTCTTAGTAACTCAGACTTTTCAATAATGTAGCATAGCAACAGAGTTCTTTTTGGGAAGTAACTTTTAAACAGTCAAAATTGACCTCAATTAACAAAACTAGAATTTAGTATCTATTACAACATAATATTTTTCTTTCTAAATTACCTTCATTTTTACCAAATATAGCCAAATTAAGATCAATTTGTTTGCAAAATGTCTGGTTAATTATTCACAAAGGCTTTTTTTTTTCGTTTATTTTTTCTTCTTCTTTATCATTTTGTTGTTGTCGTCAATTTTTATTTTTTTCAAACCCTTGTTTTGAGAGCTGACTTTCAATAGATTGCAGCAAGGGAGCTACTCTGCTACATAGGAAAACCCCGACCCAGAAGCAGGTCACCTAGGAAAGGTTTAGCACCAGGTTCCTCACGAACATGTGGTGTGTGATGGGCAAGGGGGCGGTCACCTTTCCAGATGTGCCCCGTTTCCCAGGACGAAGGGATCTCCTTACCAGACCTGGTCCCAACACAAGGTGGGGTGCGCCATGCTCGGAGGGACATGAGTGGCAGCCTGCCGGCGAGGACAGCAGGAGACAGACTATCTGAGGCCAATGGAGGCTCTGGCAGCACTGCCATATTGTTTCACTTGGGCAGGATTCTGACTTAGAGGCCTTCAGTCATAATCCCATAGATGGTAGCTTCGTCCCCTTGGCTCCTCAGTCAAGCACATACACCAAACACAAAGGCCTTTTTAAATTGACCATGCTGTAACTTTTCTTCAGAAATCTCAAACTGAACTTTTAAAAGGCCTCTCAAGGCCAGGAAAGCCACAGCAAGGCTTTGTCACAGATTCCACCTGTAGATTTGGGTGAATTCTTCTCTCTTAAGGTCCACAAAATATTTTGAGATTCTTCAGTTGTTAAGAGATTACCTTCCTTATTCATTTGATAAAGGAAATGAATTCTGGGAACCTGAAAGATTCTAATTTCTGGAGGGGTCAGGTAGATATAAAAGATGTATATTTCAATTCCATTTACAATGGTATAATTTACCAAGTTGTTATAACGTATAATCAGCTTAAAGGGAGATGTTTCCTTATATCTCAGAGACAAAGATTAAAAGCCAATAGTGTCAGACAAAATAAAATCATAAAAATAGAAAAGTCATAAGAAAGGCATAACATTATATTTATCAGTTCATTCAATCCCATGTAATTAATTTTTGTCCTGCTTGAGCTCATTTTTTCCCATGAATTTTGTGTACTTTACCTAATGACCAATGATAATAGTGACAGTGGTAATCTCAAGACGTGTGTGAGATTTTGTTAAGGCTCATGATTTGCCGAGTTGAAGTAGGTACCTTGATCACTAGAGACTGTAGAAAGTATACCCCAAGTGAAAAATGGATTTTATAATCATTTCTTTTTTCATTTTGAGGGTATCAGCCTTGCAACAAGAGAAGATTTTAACCCATCAAATAAAAACAGATTTTCCAGGGAGCCAGGAAGAGTCAAGCAGCTTTGTGTTCCCCATAGCCCAGTTGTTTAAATTCACAACTATTGTTAACAATCTTAATTTCTCTGATTTATGAGCAGATTTTTGCCATGCTACTAGGACATCAGGATGGCAAATTCTGACAATGAAGGGTTAGTTTTTTGTAGGAACAGAATGGACTTTATCTATACGTGCCACAGTCTTTACAGATTCTGTGTTTGCCTTTACGTGAAAATCCATTAGGGCATTTCCCAGATTCTCAGGTTCAGTCTTTGTGAGCCTCAATTTTGATGACAGATAATGTTTTATGTGAGGATATATATGATTTCCAGGAATTTCCTATGATTTCAGGAACACTTAAAATGTACATTTTAATAGATATAACATAAAGAAGGTTTAATGTTATGTTTTATTTTACAACACTTCTTCTGTAATTTAATCTACCAAATAATCCTACTTAAAATTTTTTCTTTGCATTCCTATACACTAATAATGAGAAAGCAGAAAAAGAAATTAAGGAAACAATTCCATTCACCATTGCAACGAAAAGAATAAAATACTTGGGAATATATCTACCTAAAGAAATGAAAGACATATATATAGAAAACTATAAAACACTGATGAAAGAAATCAAAGAGGATACTAATAGAAGGAGAAATATACCATGTTCATGGATTGGAAGAATCAATATAGTGAAAATGAATATATTACCCAAAGCAATCTACAGATTCAATGCAATCCCTATCAAGCTACCAGCNGAAAAGAATAAAATACTTAGGAATATATCTACCTAAAGAAACTAAAGACCTATATATAGAAAACTATAAAACACTGATGAAAGAAATCAAAGAGGACACTAATAGATGGAGAAATATACCATGTTCATGGATTGGAAGAATCAATATAGTGAAAATGAGTATACTACCCAAAGCAATCTACAGATTCAATGCAATCCCTATCAAGCTACCAGCGGTATTTTTCACAGAGCTAGAACAAATAATTTCAAGATTTGTATGGAAATACAAAAAACCTCGAATAGCCAAAGCAATCTTGAGAAAGAAGAATGGAACTGGAGGAATCTCTACTTGTTTTAGAGCCTACCTCTTTCTTGGCAACCTTAAGCTTTTTCCAAATTACAAACAAATATTCCTCTCCTTTAGCCCCCTAGACCTGGCCCATCCAGGTTCAGTTACAGCATCGCCTTCATCCCCAAAGTTTCTGAAAGTCCCTTCTCTTATCTCCTCGTCCCCCTGACCCCGCATCCTCTGCAATCATTCCACCAAAACCATCCTCAGTGAGGTCACCTGTGAATCTAATAAACATTCTCAGAATACAATTCTCATGGCCTCTCAGCGGATTTTGACCTTTTTGTTGACTTTTGACACATTTTCTTCCCTTAATTTCTGTGTCACCATGGTCTACTACTTTCCTTCTTACCCATTCCCACTGAAGGTTCATATACCTTACTTAGCCCTTACATAATGTGCTTTCTCAAGGCTTAGCTTTCAAACTTCTTTCTTTTTTACCTGGTTGTTCTCTTCCTGAGGTGTCATAGGCTTTACTACAATATTCATTGCAATCGTAAACTGCATGTCCTTGATTTCCAAGTATCTAACTCCAACTTTGATTGTGCTTTGAGCTCCATATAGGAGGTCACAATGGCATAAGAAATCCAGCATTCTGCCTTCTGTCTGCTCTGGGTTAAGTCCTGCTCTGTGTTCTCCAACCCAATGAGTGGTATCTCCTCATGCCCAGCTTCTCCTGACATAACTTCTAGCTCTCCCCGATCTCACACAGTAGATCCATCATTAGGATGTGTTGATTTTATTTCTTATTTCTTTACTCCTTTTTTGAGGTTTCTTTTTGATAAGTCCTATACTGAAAATAAAACATATTGGTGTATCATCTGTCCAGTTTAACAATCTGATGACTTCTGTTTCCTCTTCTGAGACAGCAATTTTCAAACCTAAAATAGACAACTTGGCCAAGGAGGCCCACATTTTCCTGTTCCCCCAAGCTTAATGATTCGTGATTTCCTCCTCATTCTCTGCCCACCTCTCTTCTCACACTTAATTCTGTGATCAGGCCTCACCTCCTTTGTCCATTCTCATCTTTGTCTCTGATCTGGTACTGACCACTTGCCTGTGTTAACTCATGATTTACTCTACCTCCAGTATTATGCCCACATTTTCCTGTTCCCTCAAGCTTAATGATTCGTGATTTCCTCCTCATTCTCTGCCCACCTCTCTTCTCACACTTAATTCTGTGATCAGGCCTCACCTCCTTTGTCCATTCTCATCTTTGTCTCTGATCTGGTACTGACCACTTGCCTGTGTTAACTCATGATTTACTCTACCTCCAGTATTACCTCTTTGGGGAAGGAGTTCTTTTCCTTTTGGCCAGTTGAGTTGTTTTCTCTCTTTTGTCTCTCTCATTAAATTTTATTAGTTTCCTTCAGGCCACTTATCAGTGATTGTATATTCCTTAGTGGGATTATTTATTTAATATATCTCTATTCTAAATACCTGTAAGTTTCATAGAAGCCAATTGCTTATCTTTGTTTTCTTCAACCTCATATCCCAATATTTTCCAGAGCATCTGGCATAGAGTCTTAATAAATATGTATAGAATATGTGGGTGAACATTGAGTTAGAAGAAATCTTCAGTTCAGTTCAGTCGCTCAGTCGTGTCTGGCTCTTTGCAGCCCCATGAATCGCAGCACGCCAGGCCTCCCTGTCCATCACCAACTCCTGGAGTTCACTCAGACTCACGTCCATTGAGTCAGTGATGCCATCCAGCCATCTCATCCTCTGTTGTCCCCTTCTCCTCAGAGGCATATAATACACCTCCATATTCAAAGCTTGAATCTCAGTGTCAATACCATGAGGTTTAGCACATACAGAGTATCTGGTAATTTTGACAAAATCCTTTTATAGGCTATGTTCTGCCAAGGAAATTTGCTGTATCTTTTTCTGAACAATCAAATGATGCATTGTGCTCATTCCCATTGCACAACTGAGGAGGGAAAAAATTCAACAGCTGTTGAATTATTTTCTTAGCTGGAGCTTAAAAAAAGTGTCCATGTGATATACATGAAACAAGGGAGTTTTACCTCAGTGAGACACTAATCATTGTGATCTCTGTCCTTAATTTCATTTGAAAAATAAGTTGATTTGCTTTATAATCACCAAAAAGTCTAAATGACCCAGATATCCACTGACAAATTATCATATGTTCATAAAATAGAATGTTATATAGCACAGAAAATGAAGGAATTATATGTGGCTTAAAAAAACCGAGCATGGATAATTCTAGTACTTGTAATGATAAGCTAACAAAACAAAGAACAAAATTAAATATACAATATAACTTCATTTATAAAATTTAATAGTTTTTATAACAAAGCTAAACTATGTTAGAATTAATACTTATGGGGCAAAATAAAAAATGAAGTTAATGGAATTTTTACAAAATTATGATAATGTTGAGAGTTGTTTCTACTATAGTAAGAAAAGAAGTTGTAATAAGGAATGGATAAATTGGAGACTTCTGGGGACAGAAGTGCTCTATTTCTTGGGCTGAGAGATTATTACCTACACTCACTTTATATTTATGTTAAATTATATACTTGTATTGTGTGCCTTCCTGTTCTCAGATTTTATTTATGATAAAATGTTCATTATTTTAAGAAAAATGCTTTGTAAGAAAAGAATTATAAAATATTAGAGCTTTGATAGATCCTAGATTAAATTTAAGACCCTTTGAAGATCAAACACTATATGTATCTATAAATTGGTAATTATTTGTTTGGACCAGTTTTTACATAGTAGATTGTATAATACAAGCAAAAACCTGTCTGACACGACTGAGCAACTGAACTGAACTGAACTGAACTCTCTCTGTAGACTAATATATATAATAGTCTTTTCTGTCATGGTAAATTTTACCCCTTGCATCTGTTTAATTTTTAAATTTTTTTAAGAGGCCCACTCAACTAAATTCAGGCAAGAATCATAGTCAGTTTGAATTTATGGCCAACATTCAAAGAATTGGGAAGTTTTGCATTAAAAAATCCAGATGACTTTGTGTCAAACATTTTTTCTAGATGGACCAAAACGGTAATACTCTTAACAGATGATAAAAATCTGTCCCCTTTTCAATAGAGCCTGGATCTTTCAGCTCTCTTCAGCCCGAATCTCCTGGCACTCCCTGTCACATAGAGTAAGTGTCAGTTTCCATTCAACATTGTGGTGGAGTTGTTGGTAGAGATCTTTTTTTTTTTTTTTTTACATACAAGGTATTTGATCATTTGTTATTATTTTGTTCTAATAGGCATTTTTGTTGTGATCACTACCCTGAACATTCTTTTGTGCCAGTTCTGCCACTTGTATTAATCATGAGTCTTATTGTTCTGTCTTTGGAGAAAACCATCTATTTGTACATTTTGGATAAATCATCTCATCCAGGAAATGAGATTAGTGATTTGGAACTGAAAAATAATCCATTTATTTAGCAGTCTGTCTTTTCAATGTGCTGTAGAGAATAATAGTATTAAAAAGTTTAAGCCTTCTTCAAAAAATTTCTGAAAATATATCCTTATCATGGAAGATGTTTCTTTCTAAAGAAACATTAAAAAACAATGTTCTCCAAAGTTACCTGATTTAGTGAGAAGCTTTTGGCTTTTCTGCAGAGAGCTGAGCTCAAGTCTTCTATTCAGTTCTTAATCTTACAGCATTTATTCTTTCAAGACTTTCCAATTTGTCAATTCATCGGATTTTGTTTATCACCGTTTCCACAAAAGACCATTTGTTCATTGACAGTTGAATTCTATGTTAAATCCAAAGTAGGGCTGATTAATGAATATTCAGACTGGCCCCAAGTGTTCATGTTAGCTTGATAGTTCTAGCACATCAACCATATGTAAAATCTATCTTCAGGTTAAATGTGGCTGCTTTTACTTTGTCAGAGATTATTTATGACTCTATCCTCTATTAGTCTTGATTAACAAGAGATTTTTGATCAAGCAGGGCCTTCTCATCTCTGATTGCTTATACATCAAGCATTCTCTTTCTGTGGACCTGACATATGAATGGTTTTATAGCATTGATATTTACTTGCTTCATGTTCCTTATATAGTTTGGTGGAAAATAAATGAAACTGAGCTGGACAAGGATCTTTTTTTATAGGATAGTTTTATAAAAGAACAATACTGCATTTACAAAAGGTACTTTAAATGTCTAGTTATTGGGCCAAAATAAACAGCATGCTCTTGTTCATATTATAGTGAATATCATAAAATTAACAATTCTTAAAAGACATTTTGGTTCTCTCCTCTGTCTATTGTAAAGGTCATCCATTATAAAAACAGAAGTTGATTTCGTGCTATTTAAATTAAGGCATGAGAAGAAACTTAAGCTAAACTTTAGTCTTACTGTACAATAGAGTTTGCTTTCAACTTCATTTTGTTCTTAACAGTATTTAGTAACCTTCCCATTGAGCTTCTGTCTACCCATTTTTCAACTTGGATGTCAAAGTACAAACGCAACTCAATGTGTCTCAAACACAACTCTTGAGTTTCCTCTAAACCTGCTTCTACACCGGTCTTAAAATTCTCTATAAATTGCATGTGTATTTACACAGTTTGCTCCAACCAAAAATATATTAAACAAAGAACTTTTCGACTCATTTCTTTTTATTAATTCATCAAATATTACGTTCAGTGTTTATTGAATATTTAACAATTCTCTCTAACATTACTGTTTTACACTATGTGCCCCTCCCTCCCAAATTCATGTGTTGAAGCTCTTCATGTGATGATATTTAGAGGTGAGACTTTTAAGGGATAAATAGGGTTAGACTGAGTTATAAAACAGGGCTTCTTGATGGGATTAGTGGCTTTATAAGGAGAAGAAGAGAGAGATCTGTCTCCCCACAACATGAAGACATGGTTAAAACCATCAGTCCACTTGCAAGCCAGGAAGAGAGCTCTCATTAGAACTCAACTATACTGGCTCCCTGGACTTCCCTCATAGCTCAGATGGTAAAGAATCTGCCAGCAGTGCAGGAGACCCAGGTTTGATCCCTGGGTCAGGAAGATCCCTTGCAGAAGGGAATGGCTACCCACTCCATTATTCTGGCCTGGAGAATTCCATGGACTGTCTAGGCCATTGGGTTGCAAAGTGTTGGACACTACTGAGCAACTTTCAGTTTCACTTTCCAGTGTTCTTGCCTGGAGTATTCCATGGACAGTGGAGCCTGGTGGACTATAGTCCATGCAATCACAAAGAGTCAAACACAACAGAGTGACTATCATTTTCACACTGGCCCATTAAACCAAATTTCTAGTCAGTGAATTTGAGGAAATACATTTCTGTTGTTTAATCAAATGCAGTCTATGATATTTTGTTACAGCAACTTGAGCAGACTAAGGAATCTTCCCATAATACTCTAGTCTAATTCTCTACCATCTTTCACTTAGAACACTCCACATGCNTTTTCACACTGGCCCATTAAACCAGATTTCTAGTCAGTGAATTTGAGGAAATACATTTCTGTTGTTTAATCAAATGCAGTCTATGATATTTTGTTACAGCAACTTGAGCAGACTAAGGAATCTTCCCATAATACTCTAGTCTAATTCTCTACCATCTTTCACTTAGAACACTCCACATGCGTGCTCATTCACTCAGTCCTGTCCATGGACTCTTTGCAATCCCGTGGACTGTAGCCCACCAGGCTCCTCTGTCCATGGGATTCTCCAGGCAAGAATACTGGAGTGGGGTGCCATGCCCTCTTCTAGGGGATCTTCCCAACCCAGGGATCGAACCTATGTCTCCTGCATTGGCAGGGGAGTTCTGCAGTGGTATCTGAATTACTTTCCTTCTTCCTTTTCAGCTTTTTGCTGTCAGTATTTCAAGGATCAGTCAGATTTTTTAAAAATGTAAGTCAACTCATGCTGTTTCTCTGGTCAGTTGTTCCAGTGACTTTCCATTATGCTCAGCATAGAACCAAGCTCTCTTTTCTGTAAGGACTTTTAGGTTCTGGGCATTGTCTAACTCTGACCTCATCTTCTACTTCTTTTAAGGTGCATGTGTGTACACGCATTCTCAAGCACACATATTTAGGAACAAGTCTTGATTACTTATTTATAGTCTCCTGGCTGTCTTGCTGTTCCTCCAAATTAGAGTATATTTTACTTTTGCACTTGCTGTTTCCTCTGCTCGTAAGACTATTTTCTGAGCTACTCATGGGTTTTGTCTCTCACTTTATTCAGATACCTACTTGAAAATTGCCTCTCTAGGAAGTCTTCCCTGACTAATTAAAATCACCCCTTGAAGGCCCAACCCCCACATTTCCATACATTAACCCTGATTTATTTCCTTCACAGCATGCATTATTTCTCAACTTTGTAGTAGATATTTATTTTTTCACTTTATGTCTTCCCCATTTTAATGCAAGTTCCATAAGGTATGAGACCTAGATTTTTTTCTTTTCATGAAATTTCTAGGGCCTAGAACAGTGCCCACTGGCAAGTTCAGGATTTTTAATTAATATTTATTTGATAAGAGGTTACATAAATATCAACAATCTATAAGCTAATTATTTAAAAGCACATAGTATGAACTATCTCCACTTCCTGGTGGCTCAGACAGTAAAGAATCTGTGTGTGAAACCTAAGTTTGATCCTTGGTTTAGGAAGATACCCTGGAGAAGGGAATGGCAACCCACTCCAGTATGCTTGGCTAGAGAATCTCATGGACAGAGGACCCTGGTGGACTACAGTTCAAGGGATCTCACAGAGTCAATACGAGTGAGCAACTAACAGTACAAACAATACTTTCATAAAAATGTGATTGAAAATCTAAGTTTCTCCTGCCATATTGGACTTAAAACCCTCATTTGCTAATATATAGGATATGAACCCTGGAGGAGGAAATGGCAACCCACTCCAATATTCTTGCCTGGAAAATCCCATGGACAGAGGAGCCTAGAATGCTCTAGTCTATGGAGTTGCAAAGAGTCAGTCACAACTGAGCACTCACAGGAGGACATGGAACCTCTAGTCTTTCACCACTAGAATGTGCAATTTGAAATTTTTTTAAGGGAGAAATTGATTTTAAAATCAAGCATTTTTTTAAATATATTGATGGTTGCAGGAATAATCATTGTTAACACATATTGAAGAATTAACATTTTCTGTTAGTATTGTAAATATGTTATATACAGTTATGTATTAAGTTGGACTATTGTGAATATTTACCTGTATGTGCTGGTGCTTAGTTGCTCAGTTGTGTCCGACTCTTTGCAACCCTATGGACTGTAGCCCTCCAGGCTCCTCTGTCCATGGAATTCTCGAAGCAAGAATTCTGGAGTGAGTTGCCACTTCATCCTTCAGGGGATCTTCTCAGAGCAGAGGTTGAACCTGGGTTTCTGGCATTGCAGGTGGATTCTTTACCATCTGAGCCCCCAGGAAAGCCCTAAATCTCATCTAATCCTGAAAATTCTAATGTAGGTACTATGCTTATCATCAGATTTTTGCAAAGAAATTGAGGTGGGCATGTGTTAAATTATTTAACCTCTGATATGGTCTGTGATAAAATAAGAACTAAATATATGCAGTCTGACTCCAGCGACCATAAGGCAAAACACTACTTCCTCTGTATCCAAAATAATCTTAAGTATTAATCAACTATAATAATTTACCCAGAGCACTTTAAGACCTACATTTTCATTATCTTTTACTGGCTATTTACTACTAGGTTTTTTTATTAGCCTCATAACTACCATCCTTCTATTCTTAGGCAGAATCAGATGAATATATTTCTATAATCTATATTCACTAATTTTGGTTATTATTTTAATGAAATAACAGGGTTTACACAGTCAAAGGCAATATAATTACAAATCTTTTCCCCAATTAATAATATAATGAATTCCTGGGTCATTAAACAATATAATTAGAAAAGGAAGACACATACAGAGAAAATGTTTGACTTTCATCCAATAGACATGCCTTTAAACACCCATCAATGTATGCCAAAACCAATACAGTACTGTAAAGTAAAATAAAGTAAAAATAAAAATTTAAAAAACAAACAAACAAAAAAATCACTGATCACAGATCACCATAACAAACATAATAATAATAATGAAAAAGTTTGAAATATTGTAAGAAATGTGACACAGAGATACAAAGTGACCAAATGCTTTGCCTGTGAGGCAGCCTTTGCTTTATTGTGCATCATGTCAGTGTCACTCTGCTTCATCGATACTCCCCCCTCTTTTTTTTTTTTTTTTAACAAACTGAAGGTCTGCATAAGCAAGTCTATGGGCACCACTTTATAATGGTGTGTTATTTTTTTATATAAAGATATATGAATTGCTTTTTTTAGGCACAATGTTATTGCTACATACTTAATAGCCTATAGTATAATATAAATATCACTTTTATGTGCACTGAGAAACCAAAAAATTTGTGTGACTTGCTTTACTGCAATATTAACTTAATTATAGGTCTGGAACTGAACCCATAATACCTCTAAGGTATGCCTGTGAATGAGATGTATTATAAGAATTGGATTACATAGTTAATGGAAGCTGAAAAATCCCACAATCTGCTATCTGTGAGCAAGGAAACCAGAAAAGTACAATTCAGTTTGAATCTGAAGGCCTAAGAATCAAAGGAACTGGAATCCGAAGGCCCTAGAGCTAGGAGCTTCACTGCCAGGAAAAGATGAATATCCCACCTCAAGAAGAGAAGAACAGAATTCACCTATTCACTTCCTACCCCCATACCCATTCAGAATCTTAATGGATTGGATGATGCTTTCACATTGATGAGGGTGGCTCTTTTAACTCAGTCTACTGAATCAAGTGCTAATCTCTTCCAGAAACACCCTCACAGATATACTCAGAAATAGTTTTACCAGCTATTTGTGCATCCTTTAGCCTAGTCAAGCTGATACATAAAATTAACCATCACAATGGGACTTCCTTTCCAATCCAGTGGCTACAACTCCATGCTTCCATTGCAGGGGGTGTGGGTTTGATTCCTGGTCAGCAAACTAAGTTCTCACATGCCATGCCTTGTGCCACCCCCACCCCCCAAGTTAACCATCCCAAAGATTAAGCTGTACACTTGAAAGAAGCGTATATGATGCCTACTCATACCTACCTATTTCAACTGGGAAGATTCCTTCTGTTGCCCATTCTGGTCAGCTGCAGTGCTTTGGGGAGTTCTTCTGGGGAAATTAAAAACTGTCCTATGTCAATATTGAGGAAACCCTCTTCTGTTAATATTATTCCTTAATCTAAACCTGAATTTTTTATTATAAGACAATAACAGCTGAAGAAAATTTATTTCCAACCAAATTAAAAAAAGAACAAGTTAACAGAGAAAATGTTTCTCACAGAATTAGAATTAACTCAGGAAATAAGCTGATACTTTGAAAATATTATGAGTAGTATTCTAAGTATGAGGTAGAAAGACAATACACTCACAAAATATGAATATTCAGCTATGAAGAAGGAATAATGTATCTTTAAAATTAACCAAAAAAGTCTTGGATATTTAAGAGAAATCTGTCAATAGGATTTGTATTCAGAGCACATGTTGATTTAGATTTGAAGGCATGAGTTAGGGAAGGGCATCTGAAATGAAACCAGAATTATAACTAGAAAACAGTCAAATGAAGGACTAATGAAAGAATCCCCACAGTTGAACAAAACCTGTGCTGACAATGAAAAGGTTTTAGCCTGCCTGAAAAACCATAAAAAGCCAGTTTGGTGGGTGAGAGCTGTATTGCCAGATAAATTCGAAGAGGAAGGAAGTCTGAGGTTAGAGTTTATGGCCTTGTATGAAAGAGTTTGACTCTGATACTTGTAATGGTACACCACTGAAACAACTAAAGCAAGGGATCTGACTTTTTATTTTTTGAAATCATGCAGTATGCATTGCGGAAAATACACTTCCGGGGGGGAGGGGCAAGACTAGATTTGGGGGCATTGTTTAGAAAGCTACTGTTTAGCCAGTTTTTTTAAAAAAGTAGTCCAGACTAGAGTGATGGCAGTGGGATCAAAATGAATTTCAGCTATATTTATTTATTTATGTTTGGCTGTTCTGGGTCTTTGTTGCTATGTGGACTCTCTAGTTGTGGCGAGCAGGGGCTACTCTGTAGTTGCGGTATTACGTGCTTGTCATTATAGTCCAACTCTCACAACTATACATGACTATTGGAAAAACCATAGCTTTGACTAGATGGACTGTTGTTGGGAAAGTAATGTCTCTGCTTTTTACTATGCTGTCTAGGTTGGTCATAGCTTTTCTTCCAAGGAGTAAGCATCTCTTAATTTCATGGTTGCAGTCACCATCTGCCGGGGAAGGCAATGGCACCCCACCCCAGTACTCTTGCCTGGAAAATCCAATGGACGGAGGAGCCTGGTGGGCTGCAGTCCATGGGGTCGCTAACAGTCGGACACGACTGAGCGACTTCCCTTTCACTTTCATGCATTGGAGAAGGAAATGGCAACCCACTCCAGTGTTCTTGCCTGGAGAATCCCAGGGACGGGGGAGCCCGGTGGGCTGCCATCTCTGGGGTCGCACAGAGTCGGACACGACTGAAGCGACTCAGCAGCAGCAGCAGCAGCAGCAGCATCAGTCACCATCTGCAGTGATTTTGCAGCCCCCCAAAATAAAGTCTGACATTGTTTCCACTGTTTCCCCATCTATTTCCCATGAAGTGATGGGACTAGATGCCATGATCTTCACAAAGAGTCAGACATGACTGAAGCAGACATTCAAGTATGCTTATATTGATAGTTCTAGGCTGGCCTATGCGAAGAATCATGGGATAAATGTTCATAAACATTTCTTACATTTATATATTTTGAGCTACATAAGCATTCTTAAAGATCTTTGTTTATAACTGTCACCAAGTATTTAATATTTATAATAAAAACACTAGTATTCTTTTGAAGTAGAGTCCCTCCTGTTTTATGACATCAATTTCTGGCATAAGGCATACGAATTGCTGTTTGATATAAACAAACCTCTTCCAAAATCTAAAAATGGATTTTCAAAAGTAGTTTTTTTTTTTTTTTCTTAGCAGTCTAGCAAATATTATCACATCACAATGCTCATAATAAACCTAATGGTACAATTGTATGTAATATTATTCTAACCCAAGAAATGGGAGGTAACTGAAACCAGACTTTACAAAATATTTGATGTCCTCCAGTGGGAAACTAAATTGTAACACAGGAGATACAGTTCCTTTGGCAAAGAATCCTATTTAGGTTTTCTTTCTTTTTTTTTTTTTAATGGCATGCTATTTTTCTTGGGTCTGATGGAGTTCTGATAATAGAATGTAGAAAAAGGTTAAATTCTTCACAATAGATAACTGGTTGATTGACGATTTCAAACACTGTGAGTGTGTGTAAAGTGCAGGGAATGGCATTGAGCTGAGTGTACAGTAGACCGAAAGAAAATTAAGGCTCTCCTCTTATCATAAATGAGAATAATTAATGTAGCTATAATAAATGCTAAAGTATGGATAAGTTTAACTTGAGAAATATTCCTTTCTATAGATGAGAGAATATATAATTTGATGTGTACTAACATAAGCTAGAGTAGGTTTTTAGACAGCTACTGTTATTATTATTTCTTTTTTCTAACTCGTATGTCATTCGAAGCAAAAGACTTAACATTTTCCTTTCTCAGATGCTCCAGCCAAAAAAGTCTTTTTCCTTTTAAAGGTATATATTTGGATTGTCTTCTATAATCAGTTTATCTATCTTTCTCTTTCCATCAATTAATTCTTGTCTCTTTAGAGGAAAAATAAAAGACAGCAAAAACAAGGCTTGGGCCTTTATTTAGCTTGTTAGCAGGTACTTATTGATCATAAAGTTTAAAGCAGTTTTTTAGCAGCTGTACTTTAAATTAGAATACTACATGTTTGATCTTAGTAAAATTGGGGGCAATTCTCCCCAGTTATTGAAAAAGTAGTTTTTTTCTTATATATAAGAATGTGTTAGGACTTGAGGTAAAGAAGATATATATATATATATATATATATATATATGTGTGTGTGTGTGTGTGTGTGTGTGTGTGTGTGTGTGTGTGTGTGAAAAGAATGATCATTAAGTCATAATTTTATTTTTGGGAAAATACTTATGAAAATACAATACAAAGGATATCATATTTTAGCAATAAGGAAAAAGATGATGAAATACTTGACAAAATTTTGTTAAAGAAACTTTTAGACTAATATATATTACCTCTCTGAAAAGTGGAAGTTGCTTAGTCGGGTCTACCTCTTTGTGACCCTCATGGACTATACAGGCCATGGAATTCTTCAGGCCAGAATACTGGAGTGGGTAACCTTTCCCTTCTCCAGGAAATCTTCCCAACCCAGGGATCGAATCCAGTTCTGCTGCATTGCAGGCTGGTTCTTTACAAGCTGAGACACGAGGGGAGTCCATATATCTCCTTAGTGACTACAAAATGGAATCCAGCCTCAAAATATGTTAATATGTCTTTTACTTATTAAAAGTAAAATTAGAGTGGGTTTATATTTCTAAAAAAAGGCTTTTTTTAATTTTTAAAAATTAAATTATTTATTTTACTTTACAATATTGTATTGGTTTTGCCACACATTGACTTAAATCTGCCATGAGTGTACATGTGTTCCCCATCCTGCACCCCCCTCCCACTTCCCTCCCCATCCCATCTCTTTGGGTCATCCCAGTGCACCAGCCCCGAGCACCCTGTATCATGCATCAAACCTGGACTGGCAATTCGTTTCACATATGATATTTTAACATATTTCAGTGCCATCCCCCCAAATCATCCCACCTTCTCCCTCTCCCACAGAGTCCAAAAGACTATGCTATACATCTGTGTCTCTTTTGTTGTCTCGCATACAGGGTTATCGTTATCATCTTTCTAAATTACATATATATGCATTAATATCCTGTATTGGTGTTTTTCTTTGTGGCTTACTTCACTCTGTATAATGGACTCCAGTTTCATCCACCTCATTAGAACTGATTCAATTGTATTATTTTTAATGGCTGAGTAATACTCCATTGTGTATATGTACCACTGCTTTCTTATCCATTCGTCTGCTGATGGACATCTAGGTTGTCTCCATGTTCTGGCTATGATAAACAAAGCTGCGATGAACATTGGGGTACATGTGTCTCTTTTGATTCTTGTTTCCTCAGTGTGGATGCCCAGAAGTGGAATTGCTGGGTCATAAGGCAGTTCTATTTCCAGTTTTTTAAGGAATCTCCACACTGTTCTCCATAGTGGCTGTACTAGTTTGCATTCCCACCAACAGTGTAAGAGGGTTCCCTTTTCTCCACACCCTCTCCAACATTTATTGCCTGTAGACTTTTGAATAGCAGCTATTCTGACTGGAGTGAAATGGTACCTCATTGTGGTTTTGATTTGCATTTCTCTGATAATGAGTGATGCTGAGCATCTATTCATGTGTTTGTTAGCCATCTGTATATCTTCTTTGGAGAAATCTCTGTTTAGTTCTTTGGCCCACTTTTTGACTAGGTCTTTTATTTTTCTGGAATTGAGCTGTAGGAGTTGCTTGTTTATTTGTGAGATTAATTCTTTGTCCATTGCTTCACTTGCTGTTATCTTCTCCCATTCTGAAATCTGTCTTTTCACCTTGCTTATAGTTTGCTTTGTTATGCAGAAGCTTTTAATTTTCATTAAGTCCCATTTGTTTATTTTTGCTTTTATTTCAAATATTCTGGGAGGTGGGTCATAGAGAATCCTGCAGTGGTTTATGTCAGAGAGTGTTTTGCCTATGTTTTCCTCTAGGAGTTTAATAGTTTCTGGTCTTACGTTTAGATCTTTAATCCATTTTGAGCTTATTTTTGTGTATGGTATTAGAAAGTGTTCTAGTTTCATTCTTTTACAAGTGATTGACCAGTTTTCCCAGTACCACTTGTTAAAGAGATTGTCTTTAATCCATTGTATATTCTTGCCTCCTTTGTAAAAGATAAGATGTCCATAGGTGCATGGATTTATCTCTGGGCTTTCTATTTTGTTCCATTGATCTATATTTCTGTCTTTGTGCCAGTACCATACTGTCTTGATGGCTGTGGCTTTGTAGTAGAGCCTGAAGTCAGGCAGGTCAGGTTGATTCCTCAAGTTCCATTCTTTCTCAAGATTGCTTTGGCTATTCAAGGTTTTTTGTACTTCTGTACAAACAGTGAAATTATTTGTTCTAGTTCTCTGAAAAATACCATTGGTAGCTTGATAGGGATTGCATTGACTTTATAGATTACTTTGGTTATTATACTCATTTTCACTATATTGATTCTTCTGACCCATGAACATGGTACATTTCTCCATGTATTTGTGTTCTCTTTGATTTCTTTCACCAGTGTTTTATAGTTTTCTATATATAGGTCTTTTGTTTCTTTAGGCTTTAAATCACTTTAAAATAGTTTGGGAGAGTGGCATTGAAACATATATTATCATATGTGAAAGGAATCATCAGTCCAGGTTTGATGCATGATACAGGATGCTCGGGGCTGGTGCACTGGGATGACCCAGAGGGATGGTATGGGGAAGGAGGTGGGAGGTGGGTTCAGGATGGGGAAAATGTGTACACTCATGGTGGATTCATGTCAATGTATGGCAAAACTAATACAATATTGTAAAGTAAAAACAAATAAACAAAAATAATAAATCATTTAAAAATAAAATCCGATTTCTTCACAAATTACCAAAGGCCGGTAAATATCTGTCTTACCTCCAGACATTTCCCTTGAACATATCATGTAATCTAGACAAACTGGTCTATCTGCCTTTTCCTGGTGGTGGCCCAGACTGACTTTTTGTGATCCCATGGACTGTAGTCTGCCAGGCTCCTCTCTCCATGGAATTTTCCAGGCAAGAATACTGGAGTGGGTAGCCGTCCCTTCTGCAGGAGATCTTTCCAACCCAGGGATTGAACTTGTATCTCCTGTACTGCAGGCAGATTCTTTATTGTCTGAACCACCAGGGAAGCCTGAATAAATATCTGAAAATCTCTAGACATTTTCCTTGAACATATACTGTCATCTAGACAAATTGGACAATCTGCTATTTCCTGTTATATCCAGACTTTCACTACACTATTTCTTGACCAGTTTTCTCACCTTTAATAAGAATGCTCTTTCTCTAACTTCTCCCATCAAAATTTAGTAAATATAATAACTTCTTCAGCATTTGGATCAAATACTACATCTTCTATAACACCTTTTTAAGTTCTTTCCATTAGAAATAATCTCGCCTCTCTGGAATCTCATAACACTTGCGTATATATATATATTAATTATACCAGTAATACCAAGCATGGCCTATATAGGGGAGGTATGAAAAGTCTGAACAAACTCAAGATGGTATTAGGCAAAAGCTACATGATACAAGGCTAGCTGCTGCTGCTACTGCTAAGTAGCTTCAGTCATGTCCGACTCTGTGTGACCCCATAGATGGCAGCCCACCAGGCTCCTCTGTCCCTGGGATTCNTATATAGGGGAGGTATGAAAAGTCTGAACAAACTCAAGATGGTATTAGGCAAAAGCTACATGATACAAGGCTAGCTGCTGCTGCTACTGCTAAGTAGCTTCAGTCATGTCCGACTCTGTGTGACCCCATAGATGGCAGCCCACCAGGCTCCTCTGTCCCTGGGATTCTCCAAGCAAGAATACTGGAATGGGTTGTTGTTTCTTTCTCCCAAATTAAGGCTGGAAAGGATGCCCAAAATGGCTGTGTAACATAGTTAAACAATAGTCCTTTGAGAAACTTCTCAATAAGCAGTAGGATACTGCTTGTAGCTTCAGAATATACATTGCAACAACAGAAAAATGACATTAGCTTATTATATTAAACTGATTATTTATTTTTTTTCCAGTTTAATGGCAGTAAGTACTTGTTACTTGCCTCAGAATTCTTTGGTCACCTGTGAGAATATTTGTGTCCATATGATTTTTGTAAGTGTTCATGTGTGCTTTTGCTGATGATTCCCATGACTCTTTATTCTCTTCCTGGAATACCAAGAAGGGTAAACACTATAGATACTTAGGTGACTCTTAGAAAATGAAAGAAAATGGAATTTCCTTTGGTCCATTGACTGAGAAAAGTGTACATTTTGATGGAAAAAATATAGGCAGGAGATTCTTTGATCAATTGTGAACTTGAATTCTGAGCACAGTAGGAAAATCACACTTATATAGTTAAGTATAACTGAAAAATAAAGGGAAAATCAATTAAATAAACATAACCTTTATAATCATACAGATACTGATATTTTAGTTTTATCTTTTAATTTAAAAACTGAAAGTCCCTTGGACTGCAAGGAGATCCAACCAGTCCATTCTGAAGGAGATCAGCCCTGAGATTTCTTTGGAAGGAATGATGCTAAAGCTGAAACTCCAGTACTTTGGCCACCTCAAGCGAAAAGCTGACTCATTGGAAAAGACTTTGATGCTGGGAGGGATTAGGGGTAGGAGGAGAAGGGGACGACAGAGGATGAGATGGCTGGATGGCATCACGGACTCGATGGGCATGAGTCTGAGTGAATTCCAGGAGTCGTTGATGGACAGGGAAGCCTGGCATGCTGCGATTCATGGGGTCACAGAGTTGGACACGACTGAGCGACTGAACTGAACTTAATCAACATTTTGCCTATAACATTTCTTTGTTGTTAAATTAAAGCAATAAATATTCATTATCTCTTAAATTTCAAATTTAAGAGATTTTATTCTTATGCCCTTTTCTTTGCTGATAAAATATTGAGTAAAGAGTAACAACAGAATCACGTCAGTTCAGTTCAGTCGCTCAGTTGTGTCCAACTCTTTGTGACCCCATGAATCACAGCACGCCAGGCCACCCTGTCCATCATCAACTCCCGGAGTTCACTCAGACTCGCGTCCATCGAGTCAGTGATGCCATCCAGCCATCTCATCCTTGGTCGTCCCCTTCTTTTCCTGCCCTCAACCCCTCCCAGCATCAGAGTCTTTTCCAATGAGTCAACTCTTTGTATGAGGTGGCCAAAGTACTGGAGTTTCAGCTTAAGCATCATTCCTTCCAAAGAAATCCCAGGGTTGATCTCCTTCAGAATGGACTCATATATATTATTTGCATGCTATTAAATGATATGTTTGAAGAACATTAATTTAGTTCTGTGTTTTAGTTATCATAGCATTTCTTCAGGTGGCATTTGCACAATTAGTGCTAAAAGCATAAGAAAAACAATAAGGACAGTTAGCTCTATGTTCATAAAACAAGTACCTCATCTGGAAAATAATACTTGCCTAAAGATAAAACTCTGGGCAAAGAATCAAGACAAAATAAAATAACTGGAGAATTTCATTGAATTAAGCATTTAAATAAATTATCTTAATGCTCACGCAAATGAAGTGATTATCATAAATAAATCCTTGATAATATATAAAAATCCACAAAATGTACCATAGAAGAACTATGCACTTAAGAATGATGAATTATACTTGATAACTTACTGTATAGCCTTCAAATTCAGCCTCCAAATAAGTTAGAATTTACTTGCTCTAAAGATTGAATTTTAATTCAAAATTATGCAAATTTCATGGAACAGACTTTGACTGCCATTATTCCTCAATCTTCAGGAAGAAATAAAAATCTATTAGTCAATTAATGAATCTTTTTCTGATGACATTTAGTTCTCATGCACATCAACATGTCATGTTTGTTTTTCAGTAGCTAAGTCATGCCCAGCTCTTTGTGACCCCATGAACTGCAGCATGCCAGGCTCCCCAGTCCTTCACCATCTCCCGGAGCTTACTCAAACTCTGTAACTGCCACTGAGTAATTTTGGTTTAATAAACAATATTTCACTCTGTTTTATATATATATACACACACACACATATATATATAATTATTTATAGATAGATAATTTGATCAGTATAGCTAAGTAGATATTACAGGTTTATTTTTCTCACTCAAATGCTTTTGAGAGCAATTTGAATGGCAATACTAGGAAATCAACTTGAATAACAATGGAAATATGAAATTTAAAACACATCAATAGAGGAAAAAGCTCCTGATGATCCTACTGGTGATGATTCAGATTTTTTAAAATTACATCATGAAGAATGAGTAACATATCACCACCCCAAAGTAGCTTATTTATGAATACAGTTTCATATATTTTATAAATATTCCTTATTTATGCTTCTATATTCAGCTAGCTGATGAAAATGTTTTTTTTTCTAGGTTTAATATAATGAGGTCTATTTCATATTTCCTATGTTGTCAATCAAGTCTAGAGAGAGAAAGAACTCCTTTAGACATCCTAGAAGAAATCCTCTATGTAGAAATATTATAAACATAAAACTGACATTAAATGATGGTATTAAGATTTTTTGATCCTCTCAGTTTAGATATATAATTGAGTTTCAAAGAAAAAAGCAGATGAGCAAAAGACTTTGAGAATGAAAAACATGAAGCATTACAGTGACTACAGCTCACACAAAAAGCATTATCAATTCAATTATTTCTTCATACATTGTACTCTGCTCACCCTGAAAAAAAGAGATTGAGGTAGGTTGCATTCAAAGACAGAAAGTAAAGTTTTAAAGTCCATAAAAAAGTGAAGAAACAGGAAAGATAAGTTTTGCCTCATTATTTACACCCTGACTTAAAAGATCCTTATAAACTCAAACTTTTAGGTGAAATACAATCTTAAATTCAGTGTCTCTAATGCTTCATAGGTACTCACTCCTCTGTCTATTATAATCTATCTTCACTCTACTACTACACTGAATCTGCCCTTTCTGGGGTTACCTAATGCTTCCTTGTTGGAAATCCAGGAGCATTCTTCAGTATATACATACTTGACTTCCATTTAGCATCCCATCTCCCTCAGATATAAGCATCCTTTTACCTTTCAAAATAGGTTTTTTCCTTGCAGGATTTTCCTTTTCCTTTTATAGCAGTACTGGTCAAAGACAGCATGCTTTATTCTGCTCTGGAAGCTAAGCACATGACTTTTATATAAAGGTAATGAAAGGGTTATACCGATTTTGTTCTTATAAACAAGCCACCTAGCTTGTTAGACAATACATGAAGCAAGAAACATCTAAAGCAAGAAAAGTTCACACTTATTGCTAAATTACGTTGTGTACCTGCTTTGCAGTAAGATTGGCTGAGACATTGAAGCATGGTCATCAGGTTCAACTCTGAGATGAAGAAAGACATTGAATCAAGTACTGAAGAAAAGAATGTGGTGGATAGTTACAGGGGATGTCTGTACTTGTACCCAGGTTGGGGAGTCTAGAAATCAAACTTTTGCCAAGTTACTTGAGAAAAAAAGTATACTATATGATAATGTGAGGTGTATAGTCACTAAAATTATGTTTGGTAGGTCCCAGCATAGTTGGCTGTTTAACCACATGTAAAACAATGATGGCAGAAACCCTAAATTAATAGAGAGACATTTGAAGGTTTATTCTCACTGGTTTATATTAAAAGTTCTAGGAAGCTCTCCCACCTGACTTGGAATAGTGATGTTTATGTCCCTAGTTTCTCTTAAGGCTTCACCAAACCCAGTGTAGCGGAGAAGAAAGAGACTTGTGCCAAGTACCTTTTTCTGCACAGAGAGAATGATTTTTAACATTTAAGCCTTTTTCTCAGGTTTGAAGGTTTACAAAGCAAGAAGACTGCACACATAGGGGTGATCCTTAGTATCATAAAGGGGACCTCTGTATCTTCTTAGTATGGTCATACTGGGGTAAAGAGAAGTTGAGGAGTCTCAGAGGTCAATAGTTGTACAGATAATTATTTTAAATGTGAATGATATGAAAAGAAAAATGAAAGACAGAGACTAGCAGACAAGACAAAACAACAAAATCCAAATATATGTTGATGATAAGTAGCCCACTTTAAATGCATAAGGACACAGGCATTATACCAATAAAGGAGAAAATATATACCATGCTAACACTCATCAGATGATAGCTAGTATCATTATATTAATTTCACACAAAGCCAACTTCGAACAGAGAAATTTATCAAACTAAATAGGCTCAGTTCAGTTCAGTCACTCAGTCGTGTCTGACTCTTTGCAACTCCATGATTCGCAGCACGCCAGGCCTCCCTGCCCATCACCAACTCCTGGAGTTCACACATATTTACGTCCATTGAGTCAGTGATGCCATCCAGCCATCTCATCCTCTGTCGTCCCCTTCTTCTCCTGTCCCCAATTCTTCCCAGCACCAGAGTCTTTTCCAATGAGTCAACTCTTTGTATGAGGTGGCCAAAGTAATGGAGTTTCAGCTTTAGCATCATTCCTTCCAAAGAAATCCCAGGGCTGATCTCCTTCAGAATGGACGGGTTAGATCTCCTTGCAGTCCAAGGGACTCTCAAGAGTCTTCTCCAATACCACAGTTCAAAAGCATCAATTCTTCAGTGCTCAGCCTTCTTCACAGTCCAACTCTCACATCCATACATGACCAAAGGAAAAACCATAGCCTTGACTAGACAGACCTTCGTCAGCAAGTATGTCTCTGCTTTTGAATATACTATCTAGGTTGGTCATAACTTTTCTTCCAAGGAGTAAGCATCTTGTAATTTCATGGCTGCAGTCACCATCTACAGTGATTTTGGAGCCCAAAACAATAAAGTCTGACACTATTTCAGTGGAAACATCAGTTTCCCCATCTATTTCCCATGAAATGATGGGACCAGATGCCATGATCTTCGTTTTCTGAATGTTGAGCTTTAAGCCAACTTTTTCACTCTCCTCTTTCACTTTCATCAAGAGGCTTTTTAGTTCCTCTTCACTTTCTGCCATAAGGATGGTGTCATCTGCATATCTGAGGTTATTGATATTTCTCTGGCAATCTTGATTGCAGATTGTGTTTCTTCCAGTCCAGCATTTCTCATGATGTACTCTGCATAGAAGTTAAATAAACAGGGTGACAATATACAGCCTTGACCTACTCCTTTTCCTATTTGGACTAGTCTGTTGTTCCATGTCCAGTTCTAACTGTTGCTTACTGACCTGCATACAGATTTCTCAAGAGGCAGGTCTGGTGGTCTGGTATTCCCATCTCTTTCAGAGTTTTCCAGAGTTTATTCTGATTCACACAGTCAAAGTCAATAAAGCAGAAATAGATGTTTTTTTTCTGGAACTCTCTTGCTTTTTCCATGATCCAGCGGATGTTGACAATTTGATCTCTGGTTCCTCTGCCTTTTCTAAAACCAGCCTGAGCATCAAGAAGTCCACAGTTCACGTATTGCTGAAGCCTGGCTTGGAGAATTTTGAACATTACTTTATTAGCATGTGAGATGAGTGCAATTGTGCAGTAGTTTGAGCAATCTTTGGCATTGCCTTTCTTTGGGATTGGAATGAAAACTGACCTTTTCCAGTCCTGTGGCCACTGCTGAGTTTTCCATATTTGCTGGCATATTGAGTGCAGCACTTTCACAGCATCATCTTTTAGGATTTGAAATAGCTCTACTGGAATTGCATCACCTCCACTAGCTTTGTTCGTAGTGATGCTTTCTAAGGCCCACTTGACTTCACATTCCAGGATGTCTGGATCTAGATGAGTGATCACACCATTGTGATTATCTGGGTCATGAAGATCGTTTTTGTACACTTCTTCCGTGTATTCTTGCCACCTCTTCTTAATATCTTCTGCTTCTGTTAGGTCCATACGATTTCTGTTCTTTATGGAGCCCATCGTTGCATGAAATGTTCCCTTAGTATCTCTAATTTTCTTGAAGAGATCTCTAGTCTTTTCCCATTCTGTTGTTTTCCTCTATTTCTTTGCATTGATTGCTGAAGAAGGCTTTCTTATCTCTTCTTGCTGTTCTTTGGAACTCTGCATTCAGATGCTTATATCTTTCCTTTTCTCCTTTGCTTTCGCTTCTCTTCTTTTCACAGTTATTTGTAAGGCCTCCCCAGACAGCCATTTTGCTTTTTTGAATTTCTTTTCCATGGGAATGGTCTTGATCCCTGTCTCCTGTACAATGTCATGAACCTCATTCCATAGTTCATCAGGCACTGTATCTATCAGATCTAGGCCCTTAAATCTATTCCTCACTTCCACTGTATAATTATAAGGGATTTGGTTTAGGTCATACCTGAATGATCTAGCGGTTTTCCTACTTTCTTCAAGTCTGAATTTGGCAATAAGGAGTTCATGATCTGAGCCACAGTCAGCTCCTGGTCTTGTTTTTGTTGATGTTATAGAGCTTCTCCATCTTTGGCTGCAAAGAATGTAATCAATCTGATTTCAGTGTTGACCATCTGGTGATGTCCATGTGTAGAGTCTTCTCTTGTGTTGTTGGAAGAGGGTGTTTGGTATGACCAGTGCATTTTCTTGGCAAAACTCTATTAGTCTTTGCCCTGCTTCATTCCACATCCCAAGGCCAAATTTGCCTGTTACTCCAGGTGTTTTTTGAATTCCTAAACAGGGTCATTTTCTAAAGTTTTATATCTGTCCTACATCAGTAACAACTGTCATAAATCATTTTGATAAATATGGACCCTTGATATGATGTTGTGAACATGACACTACAACCCTATTATCCTCCTCCCCAAAACATATAACCTCAGTCTAATTGTGAAATAAATACTGGACATATTTCAATAGAGGTGCTCTATGATATACATGATTAGTACTGCCTCTCCTAAAACTATCAAGGTCATCAAAAACAAGGAAAGATTCAGAATCTGTCATAGGTTAAAGGAGCCTTGGAGAAGGCAATGGCACCCCACTCCAGTCCTCTTGCCTGGAAAATCCCATGAACAGAGGAGCCTGGTAGGCTGCAGTCCCTGGGGTCGCTAAGAGTAGGGCACGACTGAGCGACTTCACTTTGACTTTTCAGTTTCATGCATTGGAGAAGGAAATGGCAACCCACTCCAGCGTTCTTGCTTGGAGAATCCCAGGGACGGCAGAGCCTGGTGGGTTGCTGTCTATGGGGTCGCACAGAGTCGGACATGACTGAAGTGACTTAGCAGCAGCAGCAGCAAGAACACAAAACTGTTAAATACAATGTGGTATCTTCATCTTAGTGTTTCCATGGTGGCTCAGCAGTAAAGAATCTGCTTGCAATGCAAAAGACGCCAGTCTGCAAGCTCAATCCCTGTGTCAGGAAGATGCCTTGGAAAAAGAAATGGCAACCCACTCCATTTTACTGCCTGGGAAATCCCATGAACAGAGGCACATGGCTAGTTGGTTGTAATCCTGGAACAGAAAAGGCAAATTTGGAAAAGCTAAGGCAATTTGAATAAAACAGGGACTTGAGTTTAATAATAATGGTTCATTAGTGTAACATGTTCTGTACTAATGTAAGATGTTAGTAACAGAGGAAATTGGGTACGGATGGTATATAGGTACTTCTCTGTAGTATTTTCTTAATTCTTTTGTAAATCTAAAATTATCCTAAAATATAAAGTCTGTTAATAAAAATATTAAATGTTAATAATAAAACAATATATCCTTGAAATGTGTTCATTTATGTACCATGTTAGTCAGGGATCACGTATGAATTGCTCGTGGTTCAGTTCTCAGGAATAAACTCAAGACTATTATAATAATTGTGGCCAAATCTTTTAAACACACAAGGATGAAAAGAAAGTGGGCTCCCTTTGAACACGTGGCATCTGAAGAAAATCTAAGGAAGACATTCAAAGAAGAAGATTAAATATTGAAATTGTTGTCAAGAGAAGCTGTGGAGTCTCTATTTTTGCAGGTGTTTATAAATAGAATTATTTTAGATGTAATCTAATCAGAAAACAGATTGATGGATGAGATGACTTCTTAGATTTGCCTTTTCTAATAAATTTAATATTACAGTAGCAAGTTGTCATCCCAAAGAAAATAATTGAACACTGGATAATGATAAATAGTAGGAAGGGGTGACATAGATAAAATGGAGGCTTACACTGTCCTTGAAGCAATTAACACTATGAAAAGCCTGCATTGTGGTTCTGGAGAGATACTTGTGTCCATTTCACAAAGTCAAATCCCATTCATTCAATGATCCATTTTCTGCTCAACAAATATTAAGTGGCTATAAGTAATATGCTTTGATGGGTTATGGATGTTAGTTAAATTTTACATAAAAAGATTTTCATGTGAGAGAATGGAATTAAACAAAAAACAAATTAGGACTTCTTAATTTTATTTTATAAAATCCAGCAACAGTTTATTCAAACATTTTTGCCTTCATTAGTTAAAATATAAGAGCAAAGGAAGGAAATTTTATACTGTGAATGCTTTACTTATGTATTGCTACTCTCTCAGTCTTAACTGATTCTGCACCATGGCTAAACAACCCCATGTCTTTCAAATTAGTTTTTTCTTATTCTTAATCATTTTTTGTTCTTAATCTATTATCATTTCTTCTTCTTCTTCTTCTTCTTTTTGTAAAATGTAACCCGTTTCCTCAAGACTACCATCCAAGACTGAGCTTCTTGCTTTTAAGAGATGACTAATATTTTCATTGAAATCCAAGAAATTGAGGCTTCTAGGTATGGACAGTCTTAACTTCCTGACTACACCCCTCATCCTTACATATTTACTGGAACTTGATCTAAAATATCAGTACTTCATATTCTGTAGTTTCAAGGGCTGACAGCTCATTCCATTTACTTAAGAAGGGATTAAAAAGCACTTTCTCTGTGTCACACATTGTGAGGCACATAGTTTAAAGACTGATTGCTTTTTCCGCAGCCCTCTTCAGAATTATTTCTCTCCTTTTTCAGCTAGTTTATTCACATCCATCTGTAAGTAAGCTTGTTGTTTGTGATTTAAAATAATGAAGGTGTTAACTCTGCATATGATATTCTCAAAATATTGAACTGTTTGTCCATTAACTTTCAATTTTCATAAAATCAAAATCATTTTCTCAAAGTCAAGCAATTCCCATTACACACACACACGTACAACTGAGAAACTGTATACCAGGAACACCAGAAAGTATCTTGTTGCCAGAATGAACAAGCATATTTTTTAAGCTTCCTATTGGGCTTCTACTTTTGTAACTATAACAGGTATTTCTATGTGGACCCTCTACACTGCACACATATGTGCAGTGATATTACTCACTCACAGTTCTCTGTCCTAGCCTGTCTTCTCATTCTAAGATTCCTGGTTTGTGTTCCCTTTAAAATGTATGTTTCACTATAATCACTTTTTTAGGGTAACACTGATTTATACATTTCATGTGTAAAACATTGTATTTCTACTTCTGTATACCCTACAATGTTTTATTTTTATAATTTTTTAAGTTGAAGCCTTCAAAATCTTGTCCTCTCCTCTGAACTTCACATTTAATATCACACTTTCTTACAGCAATGGATGGGAAATAATCAATTATCAATACAGATAATCTTACCTATGGAATATTTCTCTTTTCTCTTAATAACTGATTCCTACTTTCATTTCTATATTTAATATCATTATTATATATATTCAGAGATATTGGAATGATTTCATACTTGTTCAGCTTATCTTTAATATCCCCTTTTTATTAATATTTATTCCTTACCTAACTGGTAAATAATTCTGTCTAAAAGAAGTTTGGCCTATCCTAAATTTTTATAAAACAATTCAATGATTCAACTACGCTTTCTGGAAAACATATATATGATCTTTTTGACATAATTCAAAGACTTCCAAAACTTAATCTCCACCTATTTCTTCAGACTCATATTCTGAAAGAGATTTTTTACAAATTCTGCAAAATTATCTTTTCCTCATGTAAGCAAAATTTTTACTGGATTCTTTGTTTTTTACTTTATTTATCTGGTGAATTTTGCTTATATTTTAAGTCTTATCTCAGGCATCATACTTTATAAGAAGTAAACCCTGAATTTCTGGTTTTAGCTGAGTAGTTTTCCTTCTCTTGAGTTCTAGACAAGTGTACATATCTGTTTCTTCCCATTTGTATCATTTAAGAAAAACATAGAAATTTGTTCTTTCTATAGTAGAAAATAATTTCCTTGAGGTCTAAACTTTCCTTGTATAGCACAATATAGGGCACATTTGTTATTGTTATTTAACTGCTCTTTCGTGTCCAACTCTGTGATCCCATGGGCTGTAGCCCACCAGGCTCTTCTGTCCATAGGATTTCCCAGTCAAGAACACTGGAGTGGGTTGCTATTTCCTTCTCCAGGGTATCTTCTGGACTCAGGGATCAAACCCACATCTTCTGCATTGCAAGCAGATTCTTTACCACTGAACCACCTGGGAAGCCCACAGGACACCTAAGAGATGTTAAATTATAACCTTATGACACTGGCTTCCAAGAAGATGGAATAGATGTACTCTTCCATTTGCATAATCTGTATACACTGAAAGCTTGAATCATTATATATGAGATAAACATAAGAAGAAGGTGAAATACAAAGGAGAGAAGACCTATAGGATAATGATCCAAGGAATGACAACTTGTGGTAAGTATCACAGGTTTTCTTTGTGCCTCATATATCTCAGATTTGGGTCTGAATAAAGTAGCAACTCTAAAATGCCAATGAGCACAGACAAAAATTAAAAATCATGGTAACAAATACTTGTATATCTGCTTTATATAGCCATGAGACCAGGAAGGGAGCTTAGCAAGACAGAAAACTTTTAAACAATAATTGCTTTATTCTAGCCAAACACCACAGAAATAAAACGTGTCTCCCCACAAATTTGTTAGCAAAGACTGAGCAGAGAGCCTATTTACTAACCTCTGCTAGGTTGTAATAACATAGCCCAGACCTGCACTGGTGTCAGGGGAGGACTACTGGGGAGCAGGGACTTCCCCCTGACTGAACAGTAAGACCCCTTCCTTCTATGATGTAGGGAGAGAACTTGAGGAGCCTGTATTTTCATGCTCATCAATTTCTTTCAAAATCTCAGCAAGTTTTTTTTTTTTTTTTTTTTAGTTATAGTAAAATGTTTCTAAAATTTGTATGTAAAGGCAAAGGAACAATTTTGAAACAATTTCAAAAAAAGGATAATGTGAGATGACTCATTCTATCTGAATTCAGGACACATGATATAGCTGTAGTAAATGAGACTCTCTGCTTTTGGTAGAGAGATATATACGGAGATCATGGACCAGAATTAAGAACTCAGAAATAGCCCCAGAAGTACGGCCAAGTGATTTTTATCAAAGATACAAATATAAATAATTCAATGGATTAAGGATAGCCTTTTAAATAAATGGTGTTGGAGCAACTGGAAATCTATAAGCAAGTAAGTGAATCTCACCCTGAACCTTGCCCCTTTTATACAAATAAACTCAAAATGGATCACAGACTTAAATGTAAAATGTAAAGCTTTTCAAAGAAAGGAGGAAAATTCTTCAGAGCCAAAGGTTGGATAAGGAGTTCTTAGACTTGATACAAAGAGCATGATCCACAAAAGAAAAAAAAAAAAAATATATATATATATATGTAATTTNCCTGAACCTTGCCCCTTTTATACAAATAAACTCAAAATGGATCACAGACTTAAATGTAAAATGTAAAGCTTTTCAAAGAAAGGAGGAAAATTCTTCAGAGCCAAAGGTTGGATAAGGAGTTCTTAGACTTGATACAAAGAGCATGATCCACAAAAGAAAAAAAAAAAAAAAATATATATATATATGTAATTTTAACTTCATCAAAATTAACATTTATGTTCTGTGAAAAACCTTAATGAGAAAAATGAAAAAATAAGCTAGAAATTTGGGGAAAATATTTGCAAACTACACCTCTGATAAAGGAACCATATCTGGAATATATAAAGAATTCTGTAAACTCACCAGTTAAAAACAAACAATCCAATTAGAAAATCAAAGACAAAGGGATATTTCACTGCAGCAGACATAAAGATGGCAATAACCACATGCACAGGTGTTAACATAACTAGCCTAGCAAAATGCAAATCACAACTATGATGAGATTACCTGTTAGAACAACCTTTTTTTTTTTAATGACAATACCGACTACTAGTGAAGATACAGAAAAGTTGGGTCACTCATATACTGTTACTGTGAATGTAAAGTATCACAGGAACTATGGAAAATAATTTGGCAGTTTCTAAAAAAAATAACTAAACATGTATTTATTCTATGACGCAGATATTGTACTTCTGAACCTAGAGAAATGAAAACTATATCCACACAGAAACCTGCGTGTGAATGTTCATAGCAGCAAATAAGCAAAACCAGCAAACAGCTAAAATTTCCCTTCATAGGTAATTGATTAAACTATAGTATAGTTTACCCATATACACTGGAGTGCTGACACCTCCCAAGGCAGTAAAAAAAAACCTGTGTATAACTTTTTAATCTACCCTACAAAGCCACAGTTCTGAATGCTTTCATTCAACCAGCCATGGATGTATGTAGTGCTTACTGGAAAAAAAAAAAAAAAATCCACATGTAAGTGTACCAACCCAGTTCAAATCTATTGTTCAAAAGTCAGCTATACTACCATACCATGAAATACTACTTGGTAATAAAAAGCACAAACACAACAATTGATTGGGTCTCCAGGACATTATGTCAAGTAAAACAAACAAACAAAACAACGACATCTAAAATACTGCATCCTGACTGGTTCAAATTACATAATATTCGTTTTGTTTCTTTTAATTGGAGGATACTGGCTTTACAAAGCTGTTAGTTTCTGCTGTGCTGAAAACCTGGATCAGCTGAATAGTATACATATATTCCTTCCTTCTTGAGCCGCCCTCCCATCTCCTATCCCACCCCTCTAGGTCCTTGCAGTAGCGGACTGGGCTCCCTGCCTTATACAGCAGCTTCCCACTAACTAGTTTACATACAATAGTGTGCATACGTCGATATACCAAATCCTTAAAATTACAAAGTTATACAAAGGGAAAGCATTTTAGTGACTGCCGTTGGTTCGGGTTATTAGGTGAGCGATGAGTGTGACTGTATAGGGTTATGAAGGAGTTCTTTGTGGTGATTAAATAGTTCCATATCCTGACTGAATTGCTGATGATACAAATCCACACATGGGGCAAATGGCACAGAACTAGACACCCACTTCCCACCAATGCCAGATTGCTGGTTTTCACTTTGGACCGGAATTCCATCAGAGGTTATCTTTCGGGCAAACTCTGGGAAGGGTAAGAGTCCTCTCTTTGCTACCTTTGGAACTTGCAGCCAATCTAGAAGGGAGAAGGCAATGGCAACCCACTCCACTACTCTTGCTTGGAAAATCCCATGGGAGGAGCTTGGTGGGCTGCAGTATGGGGTCGCTAAGAGTCGGACATGAGTGAGCCGCTTCACTTTCCCTTTTCACTTTCATGCATTGGAGAAGGAAATGGCAACCCACTCCAGTGTTCTTGCCTGGAGAATCCCAGGGATGGGGGAGCCTGATGGGCTGCCGTCTATGGGGTCGCACAAAGTCGGACACGACTGAGCTACTTTGCAGCAGCAGCAGCCAATCTAGGTAGAGTGTGAGTTCCTGACAGGGCGCTGTTAATTGTGAGTGACGGACATTCACTTTCTCAGAGAAAACGATTCAACATAAAACCTTGCCAGCCACACGGTGGGATAAACAGCCAGGTCGCCTCATGTCGCCTCAACCCTGAAGTTTCCTTTGGTTTAGCGGTCGCGAACTTTGCTAACTGACCGTTCTGCAGCTTGTTTTCCGCTGCCTGGGTTTTATTTCTGGCGTTTAGGTTTGAGGTTCACCAATAAAGAGGGACCCCTGAACCCACACAGGTCCGTCCCTCTCGCCCCGAATAGGAGCAGCACCCCAGGCCTGCCTGCACGATCTCCGTCCGCCTGTGACCTCGCCCAGCTGGCCGGTGGAGTGGAACCCTGCAGGCATGAGAGTAACACAGCTTCTTGTTGCTGTTGTTTTTTCAAGTTCCCTGACCATCGTTGCTGAGGTGCGTTCTGAAATCCCAAGGAGACCCACAAGGGCTGCTCCAGCCACACAGTTGGCTCTGAGGGAAAATGTCTATGGGGGCCTCACTCGTGGTGTGGGAGCGGCCCCCAGGTGTTTCCCCGGATAACCGATAGCCACAAATAGCTGTGCCAGCAATAGGCTGAGACCTGTGCAAAACACTGGGGCTGGTTCAAAACGAAAAGCTGAAACGTGTGCATAGCTTAACCCGAAATATGTCAGAAAACAAAAAACAATTTTATGTGAACTCACTTCCATGTGGACTGTAAAAAACTTAAACAGAAGATTGATGCCTGCCGGAGGAGGGATGGAGGAAGAGAGGAAAATGGGGGGAAGGTTGTCAAAGGGGTACAGTCTTTCAGTTGTGAGTAATGCGCAGCATGGTGACTATTGTTAATACTGTACCGTACGTTAGTGAGTCTTCGAGAGTAAGTGACTTAGTTTATAAGAGAGTTAAATCTTAAACAGTCTCACCACACACACATAAGTCGGTAATACATTCACATAAATATATGAAATTTTAAACTGTACACTTTCTAACACCATACACAAAAATAAACTCAAAATGGATTAAAGATTTAAATGTAAGACCAGAAACTATAAAACTCCTAGAGGAGAACATAGGCAAAACACTCTCCGACATAAATCACAGCAGGATCCTCTATGATCCACCTCCCAGAATACTGGAAATAAAAGCAAAAATAAACAAATGGGATCTAGTTAAAATTAAAAGCTTCGCACAACAAAGGAAACTATAAGCAAGGTGAAAAGACAGCCTTCAGAATGGGAGAAAATAATAGCAAATGAAGCAACTGACAAACAACTAATCTCAAAAATATACAAGCAACTCCTGCAGCTCAATTCCAGAAAAATAAATGACCCAGTCAAAAAATGGGCCAAAGAACTAAATAGACGTTTCTCCAAAGAAGACATATGGATGGCTAACAAACACATGAAAAGATGCTCAACATCACTCATTATCAGAGAAATGCAAATCAAGACAGCAATGAGGCACCATTTCACAAGTCAGAATGGCTGTGATCCAAAAGTCTACAAGCAATAAATGATAGAGAGGGTGTGGGGAAAAGGGAACTCTCTTACACTGTTGGTGAGAATGCAAACTAGTACAGCCACTATGGAGAACAGTGTGGAGATTCCTTACTGCTGCTGCTAAGTCGCTTCAGTCATGTCCGACTTTGTGTGACCCCATAGACGGCAGCCTGCCAGGTTCCCCCGTCCCTGGGATTCTCCAGGCAAGAACACTGGAGTGGGTTGCCATTTCCTTCTCCAGTGGAGATTCCTTAAAAAACTGGAAATAGAACTGCCTTATGACCCAGAAATCCTACTGCTGGGCATACACACTGAAGAAACCAGAATTGAAAGAGACACGTGTACCCCAGTGTTCATTGCAGCACTGTTTATAGTAGCCAGGACATGGAAGCAACCTAGGTGTCCATCAGCAGACGAATGGATAAGAAAGCAGTGGTACATATACACAATGGAATATTACTCAGCCATTAAAAAGAATACAATTGGATCAGTTCTAATGAGGTGGATGAAACTGGAGCCGATTATACTGAGTGAAGTAATCCAGAAAGAAAAACACCAATACAGTATACTAACACATGTATATGGAATTTAGAAAGATGGTAATGATAACTCTGTATGTGAGAGAGCAAAAGAGACACAGATGTATAAAACAAACTTGTGGACTCTGTGGGAAAGGGAGAGGGTGGGATGATTTGGGAGAATGGCATTGAAACATGTATACTATCATGTAAGAAATGAATTGCCAGTCTACGTTCGATACAGGATACAGGATGCTTGGGGCTGGTGCACTGGGATGACCCAGAGAGATGATATTGGGAGGGTGGTGGGAGGGGGGTTCAGGATTGCGAACTCATGAACACCCATGGTGGATTCATGTCAATGTATGGTAAAACCAATACAGTATTGTAAAGTAAAAAAAAATAAAAATAAAACTAATAAGTATTAAAATAAAATAAATTGACAGTGTTTTATGTCAGTGGTATCTCCATAACGCTGGAGAAAAACCTTGTTGCATTGACGGTCCATTGTGGGTAAATGTGGCTATTAAGGGGGTGATGGGAAAGACATGGAAAGGCCTCAAGACTATTTACTTCCTTGTTTAAAAACTAGGCAGATCTTCATGAAGAATTTGGTGGAAATGAGATTATATATGCATAGAAACTCAAGTATTAGATGGGGAAATGAAAGGCAAAGATGGATGTTGAAATGTTCTACAAATGCTGAATTATATACAGTAAGGACATCTCACTTCATGGGAAATAGATGGGGAAACAGTGGAAACAGTGTCAGACTTTATTTTGGGGGGCTCCAAAATCACTGTAGATGGTGACTGCAGCCATGAAATTAAAAGACGCTTACTCCTTGGAAGAAAAGTTATGACCAACCTAGGTAGTATATTCAAAAGCAGAGACATTACTTTGCCGACTAAGGTCCGTCTAGTCAAGGCTATGGGTTTTCCTGTGGTTATGTATGTATGTGAGAGTTGGACTGTGAAGAAGGCTGAAGAATTGATGCTTTTGAACTGTGGTGTTGGAGAAGACTCTTGAGAGTCCCTTGGACTGCAAGGAGATCCAACCAGTCCATTCTGAAGGAGATCAACCCTGGGATTTCTTTGGAAGGAATGATGCTAAAGCTGAAACTCCAGTACTTTGGCCACCTCATGAGAAGAGCTGACTCATTGGAAAAGACGCTGATGCTGAGAGGGATTGGGAGCAGGAGGAGAAGGGGATGACCCAGGATGAGATGGCTGGATGGCATCACGGACTCGATGGACATGAGTCTGAGTGAACTCAGGGAGATGGTGATGAACAGGGAGGCCTGGTGTGCTGCGATTCATGGGGTCGCAAAGAGTTGGACACGACTGAGTGACTGAACTGAACTGAAGTGAACTGAAGGATATCTTGGAGGGGATTGTGAATGTGTGTGTGCGTGTCTACACAACAATGAGGGTGGCTGCTCACTGCCAGCTGCTGTTGAGAGTAGTTCTTCATTAAGTCCTCGGCCAACTGGCAGATGCCTGTTATAAATCTACAAGACAATAAACGATTACTGGAATACCTTTAATATATGAAGAAAGTTAATAGAGTTTCTCATAGGCACATATTAACATATCTGGCAGAAAGCAAATTCTTTCTGCTCCAATTAAAGTAGCAATTTAAAACTTGGTGAGGACTGGTATTTTGGGGATCAGTCTTTTCAAGCTGTATATTATAACTAAGGACCACATTACTAACTCAGAAATAAGCCTGATTGTAGTATTATCTTGGCAGTTACAGCTAGCTGAATATCTGAAATTGAATTTAAAATACATGGCATAATATTATTTATGGTGAATGGGTGACTTATTTTATAAAAATCTAAGTTTTATACATATTAATATTCTTCTAAAAATATTGCCAAATGCAGCAAGCTACAACTGAAAAACAGAAGGAACTACATGAGTATTTTGTGAGTATATTTTGTCAAGTTGAAAATCTTAAAAATATGTTTTAAACATATTAATACCAAATGTATACCAGAGCTCAAGTAGTTATGCTTCTGAATGCTTTTCTATCATATTCTGCAAGTGCGATTGCCTTCTCCAAAATAAAAAGCAGTTGAATGTTAATTGAAAATGTTATATTTTTACTAGTTTCACAGGGCATTAGAAAGGAAAAATGCAGTTCATAAATTACAACACTTAAATGTTTTTCACAGGGTGCCCTTAATTGTTAATGCATTAGGAAATGTGTCCATTCTTTCACACTTTTACCAAATTCTCTGTGTTTCCACAATATATATGTGTATATGTACAAAGATACATTTGGATTTTAACTTTTTGTTTTTACGTCAATATAATCATACTAAATGAATAAATCTGAAGCTTACTTAACAAAATAGCAACAGCAACGTAATGTACAATGGATATGCCTACAAGTTAATGGATGCAAATCTGATATTATCCTTTCTTCTACCTACTTTGTCATGCATATATTCACAATGCATTATACTGTATATATACATGCAGAGGTAAACATATATAATTATCCTCCTTGCTCTTGAAAAGCTATATTGCATTTTTAGATAGGAAATATTATCCCCCTATTTTTCTGCTAAATTCATGTAATTATTTTGTCACAATAATTTCATATCAGAGAATATAAGGTGGCACATGGTTTCTTTCAAATGCCTTAAACAAGTGGTGGAGATAAAAAAGGTATAGCATCTTCAGAAACACTTCAGCCCCTGTGTAGTAGGCTCTTTGACTCTGAAACCCCTTCATATTTAGGTTTATGTTGCCATAAAGCTGTTTTTCTGAGCTGTAACTATTTTTAAATGCAATTAAAGTTCAAAATGGGTTTCTCTGGTGTCTCAGGGGTAAAGAATCCAGCTGCCAATGCAAAAGGCACAGGTTCTGATCTGGAAAGATCGCTTGGAGAAGGAAATGGCAACCTACTCCAGTATTCTTGGCTGAAAAATCCCATGCACAGAGGGAGCCTGGTGGGTTACAGTCCATGGGATTGTAAAGATTTGGACATGACTTAATGGCTGAACAATGACAAAAGTGCAAGATGACAATGGATTCACAATATGTTCAAAATTGGTGGAAAAATCTTATTATATTGATGCTTAATAAGTATTCCTGAAATTGAATAAACACACAAAAGAGAAAATACAGTCATAGGCTGAAAAACAGATAATTCCCTCACAACAAAACTCAGGATCTAGTATAGAATAGATTATGAGGGAGGGGATAGTATGTTGCTAATGTCCCATCTATTGGTGAAAAAAGAATTAGGAAATAAAAATCCTGGGTTTCTTGGAATGTTTTGTTGTTAGTATTTGTTTTTTAATGATGAAGGAAGGTATAGATCAGTTTGTGGAGACAATAATTTGTGTCTTGTTATTCCACAAAGTAGAGACAGATGTGTAAGCAAGAGGATGATACCATTAACACAATAGGAATGTGGAGTTGAATGATTTATTGCCAAAGTATTGGAAATGCACACCACTTTATCATTACAAAACCACCTGGAATCTTAGGTACCAGGAGGCTTCTCAGAAGAAAGTCAGGATGATTACTCAATTTTAGTAAAGTGGGTCTACCTGTGAAAGTACTGGAATAGGAAATGGCAGCCTACTCCAGTATTCTTGCCTGGAAAATTCTATGGACAGAGGAGCCTGGCGAGCTATGGTCTATGGGGTCACAAAAAGTTGGGCACCGCTGAGCAACTGAGCACAGCACAACACTTGGAAGTACTGGAAAATAAAACACACAAGCAAAACAACTGTTTTCACAGAAGTTTTTATTTTGGTACTCAGAATAAATACAACATTTTCTGGGTTACTGGACTTTCCTGATACCTCAGTTGGTAAAGAATTCACCTACAATGCAGGAGACCCCAGTTCGATTCCTAGGTTGGGAAGATCCGCTGGAGAAGGGATAGGCTACCCACTCCAGTATTCTTGGGCTTCCCATGTGGCTCAGCTGGTGAAGAATCCACCTGTANTTTCTGGGTTACTGGACTTTCCTGATACCTCAGTTGGTAAAGAATTCACCTACAATGCAGGAGACCCCAGTTCGATTCCTAGGTTGGGAAGATCCGCTGGAGAAGGGATAGGCTACCCACTCCAGTATTCTTGGGCTTCCCATGTGGCTCAGCTGGTGAAGAATCCACCTGTAATGCAGGAGACCTGGGTTCAATCCCTGGATTGGGAAGATCTCCTGGAGAAGGGAAAAGCTACTCTTTCCAGTATTCTGGCCCGGAGAATTCCATGGACTGTATAGTCCATGGGGTCACAAAGAGGCAGAGATGACTAAGTGACTTTCACTTTTCAGTTGCAACTATAAATGACAAGGTGACTAAAGTTCTACCAATAAGAGCTAACTGGAAATGTATCAACCTAAGAAATCCTTTTTAATGGAGTTGGGATTATTGGCCCCAAACTAGTGATATCTGACTTCATTTATATGACAGAGAAACTTTGTCTTGTTTGAGACACATGAGATTTTATCTTCTGAGAATTTAGATAAATCTGGTGAATCTCATCCTAACAAATGTACCACCCCTTCTCCAGGTTTTATGTCTTAGTAATCATGCATGATAAATGCTACCTATCTATGAATAATGGACACATGAAATTTGAAAGATAATTCCAAAATATTTAAATATGGTAGAATATTCATTTTTGGTAATATAGCATGTATTTCAAATATCAGAAAGTTTACCATTTCCATCAATAGAGAAAATAGTTTGTTTCCATTCCTATTCAGTGTATATAAATCAAAGGTATTTTTCAAATGGACTAGAAGTATACCAAGAGATTGTCTTATAATGTGCTTATATGTTTTTGTCTGATATGTACATTCTTATATTGAGGTGAAGAAGTAGGTGACAATAAACTATCCCCATGATATGACTGTAATATAACTGCATTTTGAGGTGAGGAGGGATATGAAACATATATATATATATATATGCATATATATATTTATGTATATCTCATATACTCTTGAGAGTCCCTTGGACTGCAAGGAGATCCAACCAGTCCATTCTGAAGGAGATCAGCCCTGGGTGTTCTTTGGAAGGAATGATGCTAAAGCTGAAACTCCAGTACTTTGGCCACCTCATGTGAAGAGTTGACCCATTGGAAAAGACTCTGATGCTGGGAGGGATTGGGGGCAGGAGGAGAAGGGGACGACCGATGATGAGATGGCTGGATGGCATCACGGACTCGATGGACGTGAGTCTGAGTGAACTCCGGGAGATGGTGATGGATAGGGAGGCCTGGCGTGCTGCGATTCATGAGGTTGCAAAGAGTCAGACACGACTGAGCGACTGAACTGAACTGAACTGAACATATATATATGTTTAGGGTCTGAGCTGCTTCTGCTCAGAACATATATATGTATGTGTGTATGACAGACATATATATGTATACACACACACAGACATGTTTGTTGGGAGGTGTATATATGCAATGCACATGTGTGTGGGGGGTGTATACATGTAATACAAAGACATATAAAGATTCTATGCTGCTGCTAAGTCGCTTCAGTCATGTCTGACTCTGTGCGACCCTGTAGACGGCAGCCCACCAGGCTCCCCTGTCCCTGGGATTCTCAAGGCAAAAACACTGGAGCGGGTTGCCATTTCCTTCTCCAATGCAGGAAAATGAAAAGTGAAAGTGAAGTTGCTCAGTGCAAAACCTGAATCAGCCCCTAAGGATTTATTTTCCCTTGTCTCCACTAAAAAGAGATGAAATGTCCTAAACCAGAGGACAAATTAGCAACAGTTGCAGAATTTAGGTTTTGCAGATTTCAGATACTGATATCAATGAAAACAGATCCTTGATGCAGAACAGAGGCCCAACCTTCTGGAACCAAGATTAAAGTTTTCCATCATCTTAATTCATCCTTGATATAGTCTACATTTGACATCCAGCTGCTAAGAGTTAGGGACATGGGGAAAAAGATGTATACTTTCAGTTTTGCCTGTATTTAAGATAAGTCTCCTATGTTCCACAACTGCTAATTTACAAGAAGATATCAGGTTGACATGTGACTTGAAAACTTGTCCATATTAACCAGTATAAGATTTTCCTAAACCTAGATTTATAAAACTGTAGCAGGCCAACAGATTTTTGTTTCCATGTGCAAGATAGTACATTTTAATTGGCAACTTACTGTTATGATTGGCAGCCACATAAAAAACAACTGCTTTGTATGAGAGATCCCCACAGGCTGACACAAGAGAACCCAGGGAGGGATAGAGATGCGGTGCCCACTGGCATAGTTCATAGATCAATCAGATATCACAAAAAAATTGATGTATTTTTATGTCTTGATTATTGTATTCCATAGTTGTGAATTTGCTACAATTTTAAAAGTGTGTTATGGACCAAGTAATGCAAAATATTTCAGCAATTTGTGCCAAATTATCTTAAATCAACTTATCCTGAATCAAATACCAACACAAATTTCATAGAATTCTGCCTTTATATATGTCATGGACTATTTATAAAATATGTTACTTTATGATATTTCATTGTTGAATAATAACAAAATAAATCTGGTGATAAAAGTTGGAATACAATTTTAGACATTTATTGGGTCAGGATTGTTAATATTGCAATTAGTGCAATCTGCTTGAAGATATATAAGTAATAAATAATAAACATAAATTGATATTTTGTTATAGGGGGAATAAACTCCTTACTTCTATTAGAGAATCTGAAAGGACTAGTTGTACATTTAAATAGATATTTTATGTGTATTAACTAGAGTTATTGTGGTAGTCATTTGTAATATTTTACAAATTTCAGATCACTATATTCTATACCTGAGACTAATATGTTATATGTCACTTATAACTCAATAAAATATGTTTATTATATTATTAACACTATTAATCAATAATTGATTAGATTATTTGATGTTAATTAGATTATCTAAGATTTTGAGTACTCAAAATCATATTGATTTTATTGTTTTAATAATAAGCAGGGAAAAGTGGAATTTCTAAGAAATAAATTAGTTCATACAGATTCTAGAGCCTGATCAAATATCAAAGGAGTTTAGGACCCTCAGATATTTTAGAGGTTATCATGTTGTGTGTGTTATGTATGCATAGCCTGTGTGTTCTCCTTATAGTCCCACCTACCTGTTCTTTGACAAGTGTGCTATCGAGTCACCTGAATGCCTCAGAGGGAGAAAGTGAGATAAGCAAATATCAATATAAGGTTGCATATCCTGCTTCAGCATTTTTTAAGGTTATATTTACCACTGTTCATTTTGTTAAAGGCTTAGGTGGCACCAGTGGTAAAGAACCCACCTGCCAATGCAGCAAATATAAGAGATGCAGTTTCGATTCCTGGGTCAGGAAGATCCCCTGGAGGAGGATATGGCAACCCTCTCCAGTATTCTTGTCTAGAGAATCCTATGGATGGAGGAGCCTGGTGGGCTACAGCCCATGGGGGCTCAAAGAGTTGGACATGACTGAAGTGACTTGGCACAGTGCAGCATAATTTGTTAAGGGCTTCCCTTGTGTCTCAGGTAAAGAATCCACCTGTAGTGCAGACTGCCTGCACAGCAGGAGATACAAATTAAATCCCTGAATTGGGACTATCCCCTGGAGAAGGAAATAGCAACACACTCCAGGATTCTTCTCTGGGAAATCCCTTAGACAGAGGAATCTGGTGGGCTACAGTCCATGGTTACTCTAAAGTAACCTTCTGTTAATGTATCAGAAAATGATGTGTGCTGTGGGCTGTTTCTGTACAGACCTTCTGGAAATGCATTTCTAATTAAACTCACATCCCCTTCTAAGCTTCCATCATCTCAATCAAAAATACAATTCTAGGTGTTCTATGGAAAAGTATAGTAGTGTTGCTTTCCACCCCCAAATTACTATTTTTCCCCTAAAATGTGTTGATAGGTTGAACTTTTATGACTTGGAACACATAAATAATGCTATTCATGGTGGTTTGGTTTCAGGCCAGTTTTCAAATACACTTAACCCAAAATGTAATTTAAAAATTGATTCTAACCTCCATATGTAACTACATCTTTATGGGAAAATAAATCAGTGTGTCTTTCTCACTGAACCACTAATGCCAGCCTAGTTACTATTTTACTTCTTTAAACTTTAAACTTTTGAAAAGGGTTTACAAGTCTTCTCCTGGTGTGGTAGATTATTTTTCAGCAAATACTCAACCACTTAACTCCTAGATATCATTCCCTCCATAGGAAGAGGATACTTCCTCACCTCTTGACTTTGAGCTTGGCCATGTAGCTTCCTTTAGCCAGTGGATGCAATCCAAACAGAACTTTACAATGTGCTTGTGCTGTTTATTTCCCTTACTGTCTGCCGGTTGGCCATTGTCACAGGAAACCATGCCTTGGACAGCCTCTGTCCTTCCATCCTTGGAACTAGAACAAAACATGTGGGACACTGGCTCTGCAGTTGACCCTTAGATGTGGGAGTGGGAAATACATGATCATTTCCCACTTGTATCTTGTGGCAGTTTGTTATGGAGAATGACTGAAACAATAGTTAACATGTACAACCACCTACAAGTCCATAAAGAGTGTCTCAAGGGGACTCAAAGCTTGAAAGAAAATACTGTAAATTCCCATTGAAAGTTAAGCCAAGGGTTTAAAATTTTGTACTCTAAATATTGTCATTTAAATTGATTCTCACAGTTAATAAATAATATGTTAAAAATTGAGGCATGAATGCATTTTTGGAAAATATTGCCTTCATCCACACTCCCTTGCTGTCACTTGTTCAGCTCAAATGACCCAGAGTAAGATGGATAATGATAGAAAATTATTGATGGACATTATAAAACATTGATCAATAATAATAAAATCAATGAAGAGCATAACATTGGCAACATAATATTTGAAAAACAGAAAATCAGAGGCTCTGAAAACAACATCAAAATATTAAAAATCTATTTGATACTCAAAGGATAAGATTTTTTTTTTTTGATGATTGGAAGCCTGAATAGGTATTTGGAATAAGGAGAATTAGGGAAATATTCTAAAATATATTAACATGTTAGCAAGTATGTTAATAGTGCTGGGAAAGCAAGGAAAACATTACAGCTCGATGCGTCATGCCAGCTGAGTCTAAGAAAGATCTACACCCTGATGAGTAAGCTTAAGAATGGTTCATCATCATCAAAAGTAAACATTCTTAGTTCACAAGAGGATATTTTTATAATAGGGATAGAATGTAATATGAAGAAGATATATGGGAGTATCCTTGATACCATGTAAGGGATGCACAGAGAAACAAAGTGTTTAGCTCTTGGACTACTGCTTTCTGTCCAAGTTTTTTCTCTTCAGAGTGGTTCTGATCCAAACCACACTCTGACTCCTGAGACAGAGTTGATACTTGCTTTCCCTGAGCAAGTCATCGGTTTCCTTGGTTACTAGGGAGACAACAACGGTAATAGGCACCAGCATTTAGTACATTTAGAGGCACACTGATGGCCTAAGCATGCTTATTTTAAAGCTTGATATGGATGTTTATTCAGATGTTACACCACTGAAAACCAGAGGAGTATGAAACAGAATACTCCTAAGAGATCTGTGGGAAAAGGTGATAGTCTCTAGTTGTATTAATTTTGACATGATGTATCACAAATATCCCCAGGTAACTTGTATAAATCTTTGTTTTTGCCAGGAGGTGAAACATGACTTATTATTTATCATACAATATTTTCTCAAGAGGAATAATACTAAAAAACAAATTCCATTCTAATTTTGCTTTTTACCACAAACTAAAATCTGCTTGAAGATTCAGGCATTCTTTCAAATACAAATACACACCTGAGACATTCTTTAGTTCTTCCCAAAGTGTGTATTTTTAGACATGGATTGAGGAAACAAGAAAATAAATCTTAACTTGTACAGCTATATACATGGAAAGTTGCAAAATTTTTCTACATGGAATAAATTGATGGCAAATAGTTATAAGTAAATACTCATTTTATAACTTTCCAAAAGTTATGTTAAGCATCTTGTTTTTAATCAAGCTGGATATAGGAATTAAATATTTATTTCATAAATATTTATTATGATTATGATGATATAAAGGATGGATGTAAAAGCTGAAGATTTGTAGTTATGTCTCTTAATTTCTCAGATGTATTTGTAGCTTCCTAAATTATTTTCCTACCCATATGTTAAAGTCTAGATATCTTAGTATTTGTAATCCATTAATTGAGGATTTTCTATTGTTGATTTGTCATCTCAGTTGCATGGATGTTTTAAAAGTGTCAGTGAAGCATAACTGACACAAAATACCCCAAACATATTTAAAATGTACAGGTTGATAAGTCGCATATGTATACATACATGTACTCATCACCAAATATAGATAATAAATGTATGCAAAACCTCCAAAATCTATTTTATCACTTTCTAACCCAATTTCTCTCCCCAACGCTACCTCTTCCTCAGACAAAATATTGCTTTGTTTCTGATCACTATAGATTGATTTGCATTTTCTATAATATTATATTAATAAAATACTAATTCATGAATTCCTTTTATCTGGCTTCTTCTCACTTAGTATGATTACATTGAGAAACATTTGTTGTATGTCAATAAATTCTTTTTATTGGTAACTATTATTCCACAGATGGATAGATAATGATTTGTATATTGATTCACATTTAATGGACATGTGAATATGTGCTTTCATTTCTCTTAGGTAACTAAGAGTCTCATTTCTGGATCTTATGACAGGAGTATGTTTTCCTGTTCACTTCTTTTTCAAAAAAACTGTTCACTTCTTTTCCAAAGTAGTTGTACCTTTTGACATCATCACTAGAAGAGTTTGAAGGAAAATATTTGTGACCTTGCATGAGGTGAAGATTTGTTAGTGCAATACCAAAAGCTTAGCCCATTTAAAGAGAATGATAAAGTAAACACAATTTTGAAACTCTCAACTTTGATAAGTGAAGTTAACAGAATGGACATAGACTAGAGAAAATATTTGAAAATAATAGATAAAGGATTTGTACCTAGACTACATAATGAATTCTGAAAACTCAATAATGACAAAAACAAATCACATCTTTTAAAAACAGAGAAAAATGCTAAGAAAATAGTAACCAAAATATATATAGAAAAAAAGATGTTTATTTTTAGTTATTTTGGGATTCAAAATTAAAGTCATAAATGAGATACCATTTTATACCTATTAAAACAGCTGTGTTAAAAAACAAAGAAGCAAATAACCCAAGAATGTCTGGTGCTAACATAGATATGCGGGGAAGGCAATGGCACCCCACCCCAGTACTCTTGCCTGGAAAATCCAATGGACGGAGTGGCCTGGTGGGCTGCAGTCCATGGGGTCGCTAACAGTCCGACAGACTGAGTGACTTCACTTTCACTTTTCTCTTTCATGCATTGGAGAAGGAAATGGCAACCCACTCCAGTATTCTTGCCTGGAGAATCCCAGGGATGGGGGAGCCTGGTGGGCTGCCGTCTATGGGGTCACACAGAGTCGGACACGACTGAAGTGACTTAGCAGCAGCAGCAGCAGCAGCAGCAGCAGGATTGTAGAAAAGGTACATATGCACGTTAATATCGGGGAAGGCAATGGCACCCCACCCCAGTACTCTTGCCTGGAAAATCCAATGGACGGAGTAGCCTGGTGGGCTGCAGTCCATGGGGTCGCTAACAGTCGGACAGACTGAGCGACTTCACTTTCACTTTTCTCTTTCATGCATTGGAGAAGGAAATGGCAACCCACTCCAGTATTCTTGCCTGGAGAATCCCAGGGATGGGGGAGCCTGGTGGGCTGCCGTCTATGGGGTCACACAGAGTCGGACACGACTGAAGTGACTTAGCCGCAGCAGCAACATAGATATGAAGCAGTTAGAACTCACACATTGTTTATACGTGAAATGGTACAACCACTCTGAAGAAGTGTTGTGGTTTCTTATAAACTGAAGCATCACTTATTGTATGACCCAGTTATCTCACACAAAGATATTTACTAAAGAGAAATGAGGCTTCCCTGATAGCTCATTGGTAAAGAATTTGCCTGCAATGCAGGAGATCGCAATTCAATTCCTGGGTCTGGAAGATCTGCTGGAGAAGGGATAGGCTACCCATGCCAGTATACTTGGGCTTCCCTGGGGGCTCAGCTGGTAAAAAATCTGCCTGTATTGCGGGAGACCCAAAGAGAAATGAAAACTGATATTTACATGTAAACCTGTATGTGGACGTTTGTAATAGCCCCAAACCTGGAAACAACTCAAATGCTCTTTAAATGGTGTTTGGATAAAGAAATTGTACTAAATTCCTACAATGGGATTTATTTATTAAGCAACAGAAAGCAACAAACTGTTGATTCATGGAACAATGTGTCTGAATTGCAAATGTGTTAAGTGTAAGAAGCAAAACTCTAAATTCTTCACATTGGATGATTCTATTTATATGACATTCAGGAAAAGGTTATATGAACAAATATTATTGATAGTCAGGGGTAGAGGAGAGGAAAGGGTCTGGCTACTGGGGACCATAAGGAGATATATCTGAGAGCTGATCTAATTTATCTATCTCAGTTGTGGTGTTTGTTTATAAGACTTTATAACTTGTAAATACTCCTGGAACTGTGTCTCAAAAAGAGTAAATTTTACCATCTATAAATACATTTGAGAAATCTCTGTGACTCATGGAATTTTGAAATATTAATATTATATTTATTTTCCTTTATTTTTGTATTTTGTTTCTATCCAAAAGCATTTTTATCCCAAGGTCATAAAGTTAGCATTTCAAAAATATTTTTAACTTTAATTTTAAAAATTATTTTTGATATGAAAAAGGACAACCTGTTCAGAGACTGATAGATGCTTAGAATATGTAGTAGAATATTTTCTTCTGGGCTTCCCTGGTGTCTCAGACGGTAAACAATCTGCTTGCAATGCAGGAGACCCAGGTTCAGTTCCTGTGTGGGGAAGATCCCCTGGAGAATGGAATGGCTACCCACTCCAGTAGTTTTACCTGGAGAATTCCATTGACAGAGGAACCTGGTGGGCTCACAAAGAGTCCATGGGATCACAAAGAGTTGAACATGATTGAGTGACTAACACTACCACTAGCAGTCATTTCTTCTACTGTTTAAATGCTTTGATAAATTCACAGTTTATGCTTGAATTTGCTTATTAAGTGATAGCTTTCCTTCTTAGGTTGTTTATATGTTTTTCTACTGTATTTTTAATTTGTTGTTCCTATTATATAGGAAAATAAAGCTGCATGTATGCATTTGTTCACATATATTTGCAGTGTTGAGACTCTATGGAGGATGTTAATAGCTAAATTGGAGATAGTTGTTCTCTAATAAGATCTTTACTTGAAATATCATTTTTTTAGTTAAGATTGGCATATAACATTATATTAGTTTCAGGCTTGTAATATAATGATTTGATATTTGTATATACTGCAAAATAATCATGACACTTTAGTCACTTTAGTTAGCATCTGTCACCATGCTTACATAGTTAGGGAAATTTTTTTCTTGTGATGAGAACTTTTAGAGTCTGCTTTCTTTTAGCAACTTTCAAATATGTAATACAGTATTGTTAACAATAGTCACCATGACGTATATTACATCCCTATGATTTATTTATTTTCTAATTGGAAGTTTGTACATTTTAAATTCCTTCGCGTATTTGGTCCTCCTCACTGCTCACCTCTGTCAACCACCTGTCTGTTCTCTGTAAGCTTGTGTTTCTCCTTTTGTTGTCTTAGATTCCCCATGTAAGTTAGGTCATACAGTATTTGTCTTTTGTCTAATGTATTTTACTTACCGTAATGCCCCAAAAGTCTATCCATGTTATTTTAAATGGCAAGATTTTATTCTTTTTCATGGCATCATTCCATTCTGGGTAACAGACACACACACATACACAGATGCACACACATGTCACATGTTTATTCATTCATCCCTCAGTGAACATTTAGATTATTTCTGTATTCTGGATATTGATAATTATGCTGCAGTGAACATGGGGGTTCATAATCTTCTTGAGTTAGTGTTTTTGTTTTCTTCAGGTAAATACCCAAAAGTGAAATTGTTATATCATATGGTATTTCAGTTTGTACATGTTGAGGATCTTTCATTTAGTTTTCCATTGTGGCTATACCAATTTACATTCCCATCCACACTTCACAAGTGTTCTCTTTTCTCTACATCCTCACAAGCATTTGTTTTTGATAACAACTATTTTAACAGGCATGAGATGATTATCTCTGTGATTTTGATTTGTATTTCCTTGTTGATTAGTGATGCTGAGCATTTTTCCATACACGTGTTGGCCATGTGTATCTCGTCTTTGGAGAAATATGTATTAAGATGCTCTGCCTTTTTAAAAAACAAATTGACTGTTCTCACCATTGAGTTGTATGTTATTTATATATTTTGGATATTAACTCCTTATAAGATATATTATTTGCAGATATTTTCTCAAATTCATTAGGTTGCCTTTTTACTTTGTTGATGATTTTCTTTGCTATACAAAGGGTTTTTTTTTTTTTTCCTTTGATGTAGTCCCATTTGTTTACTTTTGCTTTTGTTGCCTTTGCTTTTGATGTCAAGTCCAAAAAAATCCAAAAAATTGCCAAGACTGATGTCAAAGAGCTAACCACTTATGTTTTCTTCTAGATATCTTATGGTTTCAGTTCTTACACACAAGCCTTTAATACATTTCAAATTTAATTTTGTATATGGTGTAGTATGTGGTTGTTGTTGTTTAGTTGCTAAATTGTGTATGATTCTTTGAAACCCCATGGAATATAGCCTGCCAGTCTCCTCTGTCCATGGGATTTCTCAGACAAGAATAGTGGAGCAGGTTGCCATCTCCTCCCCTGGGGAATCTTCCTTACCCAGGGATTAAACCTGTGTCTCCTGTATTAGCAGGCGAATTCTTTACCACCTGAGCCACCAGGGGAGCCTCTGAAATAAGAGAGTGGTTGAATTTTCTTCTTTTGCATGTGGCTGTTTAGTTTTCTTAACACTTGAAGAGATTGTCCCTTCCCCATTGTGTATTTTTAGCTCCTTTTTTTGTGAATTGACATATTTATGTGGATTTATTTCTGGGCTCTCCTCTGTTCTGTTGATCTATGTGTCTGTTTTTATGCCAATACTGTACTGTTTTAGTTAGTGTATCTTTGCAATATCATTTGAAATTAAGGAACACAATGCCTCCAGCTTTGGGCTTTCTCAAGCTTTCTTTGGCTATTCCCAGTCTTTTATGATTCCATACAAATTTTAGGACTGTTTGTTCTATTTCTGTGAAAAATGCCACTGGAATTTTGATAAAGTCTGCATTGAAACTGTAGATTGCTTTGGGTAATATAGACATTTCAGCAATATTAATCCTTTTAGTCTATGAACATGGAAATTTTTTCTAGTTATTTGTTTCTTTTTCAATTCCTTTCATGAATGTCTTAAAGTTTTCACTGTACAGCTCTTTCACCTCCTTAGTTAATTTATCCCCAGGTTTTTGCTTCTTTTTAATCAACTGTAAATAGGATTATTTTCTTTATTTCTATTTGTGTTAGTTATTGATTTATGGAAATGAAAAACATTTACACATATTGCTATTGTGTCCTGAAACTTTACTAAATTCATTTATTGTTCTTATATTTTTTAGAGAGTCTTTGGGTTTTCTATATATAATATGTCATCTACAGATAGTGACAGTTTTACACTTTCCTTTCCAATTCAGATGCCTTTTATTTATTTTCCTAGCCTAATTGCTCAGGCTAAGACTTTCAGTATTATTGGAATAAAAGTGAACAGTTAGCATCCTTTTGTTATTCCTGAGCTTAAAATAAATGCTTTTAGGTTTTCCCACTGAGTATGATGTTAGCTGTGGGCTTAACTATTATATTAATCTTAGTGAGGATTTGCAAAAAATATGTTATTTCTTCCTGTACTATAGGTCAGAACACTGGTGCCCACTGAAACTAAGTAAGTTTAAGAAAAACTTATTATATAAATGATGCTACTCAATCAGAGCATAAATGTGGATTACTCAATCGGTAATCCTAGTCTATGTCCCAACCAGTAACACTGAAGAAGCTGAAGTTGAACGGTTCTATAAGACCTACAAGACCTTTTAGAACTAATACCCAAAAAAGATGTCCTTTTCATTATAGGGGACTGGAATGCAAAAGTAGGAAGTCAAAAAACACCTGGAGTAACAGGCAAATTTAGTCTTGGAGTATGAAATGAAGCAGGGCAAAGGCGAATAGAGTTTTGCCAAGAGAACACACTGGTCATAGCAAACGCCCTCTTCCAACAACACAAGGGAAGACTCTACACATGGACACCACCAGATGGTCAACACTGAAATCAGATTTATTATATTCTTTGCAGCCAAAGATGGAGAAGCTCTATACAGTCAGCAAAAACAAGAACAGTAGCTGACTGTGGCTCAGATCATGAACTTCTTATTGCCAAATTCAGACTTAAATTGAAGAAAGTAGGAAAAACCACTAGACTATTCATGTATAACCTAAATAAAATTCCTTATGATTATAGAGTAGAAGTGAGAAATAGATTTAATGAACTAGATCTGATAGATAGAGTGCATGATGTACTATGGAATGAGGTTCGTGACATTGTACAGGAGACAGGGATCAAGAGCATCCCCATGGGAAATAAATGCAAAAAAGCAAAATGGCTGAATGGGGAGGGCTTAAATAACTGTGAAAAGAAGAGAAGAGAAAAGCAAAGAGAAAAGGAAAGATATAAGCATCTGAATGCAGAGTTCCAAAGAATAGCAAGAAGAGGTAAGAAAGCTTCCTCAGTGATTAGTGCAAAGAAATAGAGGAAAACAACATAATGGGAAAGACTAGAGATCTCTTCAAGAAAATTAGAGATACCAAGGGAACATTTCATGCAAAGATGGGCTCGATAAGGGACAGAAATAGTATGGACCTAACAGAAGCAGAAGATATTAAGAAGGGGTGGCAAGAATACACAGAACTGTACATAAAAGATCTTCAAAACCAAATTAATCATGATGATGTGATCACTCACCTAGAGCCAGACATTCTGGAATGTGAAGTCGAGTGGGCCATAGAAAGCATCACTACGAACAAAGATAGTGGAGGTGATGGAATTTCAGTTGAGCTATTTCAAATCCTGAAAGATGATGCTGTGAAAGTGCTGCATTGAATATGTCAGCAAATTTGTAAAACTCAGCAGTGGCCACAAGACTGGAAAAGGTCAGTTTTCATTCCAATCCCAAAGAAAGACAATGACAAAGAATGCTCAAACTACCGCACAATTGCACTCATCTCACATGCTAGTGAAGTAACGCTCAAAATTCTCCAAGCCAGGCTTCAGCAATACATGAACTGTGAACTTCCAGATGTTCAAGCTGGTTTTAGAAAAGGCCAAGGAACCAGAGATCAAGTTGCCAACATCTGCTGGATCATCAAAAAGCAACAGAGTTCCAGAAAAACATCTATTTCTGCTTTATTGACTATGCCAAAGCCTTTGATTGTGTGGATCACAATAAACTATGGAAAATTCTGAAAGAGATGGGAATACCAGACCACCTGACCTGCCTCCTGAGAAATCTATATGCAGGTCAGAATGCAATAGTTAGAACTGGACATGGAACAACAGACTGGTTCCAAATACAAAAAGGAGTACATCAAGGCTATATTTTGTCACCCTGCTTATTTAACTTATATGCAGAGTACATCATGAGAAACCCTGGCTGGAAGAAACACAAGCTGGAATCAAGATTGCCGGGAGAAATACCAATAACCTCAGATATGCAGATGACACCACCCTTATGGCAGAATGTGAAGNTTGTCACCCTGCTTATTTAACTTATATGCAGAGTACATCATGAGAAACCCTGGCTGGAAGAAACACAAGCTGGAATCAAGATTGCCGGGAGAAATACCAATAACCTCAGATATGCAGATGACACCACCCTTATGGCAGAATGTGAAGAGGAACTAAAAAGCTTCTTGATGAAAGTGAAAGGGGAGAGTGAAAATGTTGGCTTAAAGCTCAACATTCAGAAAACGAAGATCATGGCATCTGGTCCCATCAGTTCATGGAAAATAGATAGGGAAACAGTGAAACAGTGTCAGACTTTATATTTTTGGGCTCCAAAATCACTGCAGATGGTGATTGCTGCCATGAAATTAAAAGACGCTTACTACTTGGAAGGAAAGTTATGACCAAAACAAATAGCATATTGAAAAGTAGAGACATTACTTTGCCAACAAATATCCGTCTTGTCAAGACTATGGTTTTTCCAGTCGTCATGTATGGATGTGCAAGTTGGACTGTGAAGAAAGCTGAACGCTGAAGAATTAATGGTTTTGAGCTGTGGTTTTGGAGAAGACTCTTGAGAGTCCCTTGGACTGCAAGGAGATTCAACCAGTCCATTCTGAAGGAGATCAGCCCTGGGATTTCTTTGAAGGGAATGATGCTGAAGCTGAAACTCCAATACTTTGGCCACCTCAAGTGAAGAGTTGACTCACCGGAAAGACTCTGATGCTGGTAGGGGTTGGGGTAGGAGGCAAAGGGGATGATAGAGGATGAGATGGAATCACCGACTGGATGAACATGAGTTTGAGTGAACTCCAGGAGTTGGTGATTGAAAGGGAGGCCTGGAGTGCTGCTGTTCACGGGGTCGCAAAGAGTCGGACACGACTTAGCAACTGAAGTGGAGTGCACTGAACTCAATCAGAACCTAGGACTCTCTGCTGTGAAGTACCCTATCCTAATAGTAGTGTTGTTATTTCTACTTCCTATTACTGATTGTAGATGCTTTTCTTTGAGTTTTTAAACTTTTTCCAAGTTTTAAGACTATGAAATGAATTTTGATCTTATTATTTTTATTGAGATATAATTGCATGAAATATTGTATGCTTAACATGTATAATATATTGCTTTGACATACTTATATATATTAATTTGAAGGGTACAAACTTTCAATTAGAAGATAAATATGTTCTGGGGATCTAATGAACAGCATTGTGCTTATAATAAACAGAATTATTTTGTGAACTTGAAAATTGCTGAGAGTAGAACTGAAATGTTCTCATCTCAAAAAAAGAAAAAAGAAATCATAATTATGTGTTGTGATGGAGATGTTAGCTATTTTTGTATTTTATATTTTATTAAACACACTTATTTTTCCTTTCATGCCATGTTCCATTACTAGACCTTTCAAAAGTATACTCGTAATGGTACAAGCAAACATCTTTATCTTTTACAGACACCAGTAGATTATGTCTCTCCAATGCTTTTCGCCCACAAAGGCTTTTCTCATCTTTTTTACAATAAAATGTAAACTTTTTACTTTGAATGTTTAAAGAAACTCTACCACATTTATTGATATCCTAGACTCAAATAAAGTTATAGGGAGGACAAACTATCAATTAACAGAATACATCTGAATTTCACATGTTTTTCTAAATGAAAGAAGCCAGATCTGGCTCCTACATACCTATTTTCTGTCATCTCTCTCATCCTTTCCATGAGTCCACCAAGCTGAATGATTATTGTCCACTTCAAGTTATTTGCATACAACATACTTTTCATGTCATGGGCTTTTGCAGTTTTTCCATCCTCAAAAAGCCTATCTGTTGTTCTGGGCATTTCTCATTTCTTTTGTCTTTGTCAACCTTAATTTAATGTTACATTCTTAGAGTAGTCCTCAGAAATAAGGCAAATAGCCATATTAAGCACTGCAACAGATAGAATGCCATATACACTATTATCTTAAACAAAAGGAGTCTAAGCCTGCAGCATAAGATGTTCATGAGCGTGGTTACAACAATATATGAAATAGTGACTCTCACAAAAGAGCAGCATCATTCACAGCCCAAAACACTGATTGTTGGACTCTTTTCCCAGAGATTCTGATGCACTAGAGCTTGATGGTTTGCTCTTATACCCTGTGCCCCAGTTAATGCCATTGGTCTATGGATCACATGTGGAGAATCACTGTAATATAGAGGAAATTTGGGGCATGGAGAAAAGGGAGGGTGGAGAAAGAAGTGCTGGATTCTGGCTTGAGGTAGAAAGAAGAGAAAGTCAATAACTGCCAACTAGGAGGCAGTTGGAGCAGAAGAATCCATGTTTCAAGATTTATTTTTGACTCAAAGTTTTTATTTAGGAACATTTTAAAGCAATGAGTGAATGAACTAATAAAATTGCCACTTGTGAAAATATATCATCTGAGGCATAGTCAAGGAACTGTAATATACCATGTAACAAAGTGCTTCCTAACCAATATTAGATTTAATCAATTTATAACATATTTTAAAAATTATGTAATCATTAACATCTGTCTTCATGTGTGAAATACTCTAAAGAACCCTATCAAAATTTAATTTGAATCCAACAATTAAGAAATCTGGTTTAAATAATTTTTCTGTGAATAAGGGACAACTTCCTTTTCACTTTTGTATGTGTCATTGTTTAAAAGCTTTATCTCTGTCCCTGGGAAGGTAGAACAGGAAAGTGTATGAAACTGAAGCAGAAATAAATGAACTCTACTTTTCTCACAGGGATTTTTTTTGAAGGTTAACGAGATTTTCACTTGTTGCATGTCTGATGTCTTTTGATGAGAGAAACTATATAAACATCAAATATTATTCTAGGCAAAAAGGTTCATTAGTGCTTTATTTTCCATTAATATTTGCCAAAACCAAATTGGCACTAAGTGTAATTCTACAGAATGTTTGGCAGCCACTTGTTTTCTGTCAAAGTCATGTCAATACACAGATGGATTCCATTTTCACAGTGACCCAAATAAAGTGATATTCAAGATTAAAATTTGGGATGAAATAACTATTAATGTGTGAAATGCCTTAAGGAATTTATGCAGTAATTCAGAACTGTGATAAAATGCAATAAAAGCTAACTAAATTATAAAATTACTCAGGAAAATTGATGAAGTTGGATATATTATTATGATGACCGTTGGCAATTTCATGTAATCACACTGTAGCAACAGCAAAGGGAATATTTTTAACTTGCACATTATGTAATTCTTAGAATGAGTGTATCTGGCCAGAAATAACTCCTAATGTTTACATAAAGAAATAACATCTCCCTTGGGAAAAGTGGTGTTTGTTACTATTAAGGCACATTGTAAAACTTCAGTGATACATTGTAAACAATTTTATCTGAATGTGATAGTCTGCATAGTGGTGAAACTCTTCCAAGTCATGAAGGAGATCCTCTGAAACTGAGCTAACGTGACAACATGAGGCACAGGAACACTGATCTTTCACAGGGTTGACTGTTAATTAACCTTATGAACTTTAACATTATCTGAGATTAATGGATTTAATCACATTTAATAAAAGAAACTTAATGGAGAGTCTCTGCAAAGTTATGCAAACTGTCCTTACTTCATTGTTTCCATGACCCTTTATTGAGGGTAAACCATGTAGGTGGTAGTCTTAGGCATTGAAGTTATAACAACAAATGAAACCATGTTTGTGTTCCTATAGAATTTAGTGGCACTTAATTTATACTTCATTAGGAGAGGCATCTAATTAAAAATACATATATATTATATAGCTATATAATACCATAGAACTATATGATATTCATATAAATATATAATGTTCATATACATATATTTAAAAAATATATAAAATGTTATAAGGATCATTGTTTTATTGGAAAAAAAGTGAAGTCTCTCAGTCATGTCTGACTCTTTGCGATTACATGGACTGTAGCCTACCAGGCTCTTCTGTCCATGGGATTTTCCAGGCAAGAGCACCGGAGTGGGTTGCCATTTCCTTCTCCAATGGGGGGCGGGGGGAAGGAGCAGTTTAGATAATAGAAACTGAGAAGGTTCCATTTCAAGAGCATGATCAGGTAGAAGTCTCTGAGGGAGTGAAATCTGAGCAGACATCTGAAATTAGATTAATAATCTAAGGAAGGAGATTTCCAGTTCAAAAAAATAGGAGCATATGAGTGGAAATATTTTACAAAGACCAGCAATAAAATTGGAATGAGCAGAGACATGCATGGAAGAAATAGAGCTGCTCTGGAACAGATCATGGAGGTGTGCAGTGGATCATGTTGCTGCTGCATCGCTTCAGTCGTGTCCGACTCTGTGCGACCCCATAGACGGCAGCCCACCAGGCTCCCCCGTCCCTGGGATTCTCCAGGCAAGAACACTGGAGTGGGTTGCCATTTCCTTCTCCAATGCATGAAAGTGAAAAGTGAAAAGTGAAAGTGAAGTCATAACACAAGTAGGTAGACCAAAAATAAGATCTAAAGATGGGGGTGAAAATGCAATATTACAAATGCTGCATTTCTATAGAAAGACGTGCCCAATAGAATGATACACAGCTTACATAACAAGGTGTGGTTCTAGTTACAGTAGGTTTTGCCTTTCCAGATCATGCCTGGGTAGTTTTTCACCACTGCTTCTGCCATGGAGAGAGGTTAAATGCTTTTTGAGGGCAGATTTGTGCTTGAAATCCATGTCACAACAGTGACATTTGTATGGCCGATCCCCACTGTGTATATTCAAATGGTCCTGAAGTATGCTTTTTGCAGTAAATGTCTTCAGGCACACAGTACACTGAAAGGGCCGTATGCCCATGTGCCCTTGAATGTGCATGTTGAGATTTTTATTTTGTGTAAATGTTTTCCCACACTGTAAGCACAAGAACAATTTATGCATCTTAAGGTGGAGCAGATAGTTCTCAACATGAAGAAACCCTTGAGGGCAATGGGGGCACTGGTGCCTCAGGGAAAAAGCATCCTCTAGATTCTGAATCTCATTCACTGGACCATGATTTCCTTCAGTGTTCTCACAAAACAAGCCTTGATCTTGATTCCCAGGTTGGGCATGGTTAAATTTAGATTTTACTCTGAAATGAATGTAAACCCATTAGAGTGTTTTGAGCAGGAAAAGGACATGAGCTGACTTATTTATAAGTGAGAAAATCTATCTGAATATGGAAAGTTATAGATTTAAGTAACTTTGCTTGAATACAGGTACTGCTTTGAGTCTACTAAGGTGATACTATTATCCTGATGAAATATTCATTTAGAATAGTACTTAAAGGGATTTTAGCCAAAGAGAATGATAATTTACCCTATGCTAGGAAGGTTCTATAAACACTTTATTCTTCCTGTGAAACATATGTATCACATCTATGTACGATTTTTTAAGTAGTGATAAAGTGAACATGTATAGTCTCTATACCCAGATTATATTAAAGCCCCACATGCCCCTTTCTAGAGGTCTTTCAAGAAGTTTTATATTTCTAAGAATTTCTTAAATCTCTGATTATTAAAATATAATTTCCAATATTGTGATGCCAGCATATAAAAATGGATTATTGTGTTTAGCTGCTATGTGTCCTATGATCATGATAAATTTATTTATTAATTTGATAGTTTCCTTAAGATTGTCTATTCAAAGACTCTTGTTATCTGCAAATAGAGACAGTTATTTTTTGCCTTATAATCTTCATTTTATTCTTATTTTCTTCTTACAGTTATTACCTCCAGAAAAGTGGTGAGAAGCAGATTTCTTTCTACGTTTCCTGATTTTAGGGGGAACTTGTCCATTTTTACTTTTAAATATGTCATCAGTGAAGTTTGGTAGATACCCTTATCAGTTTCCTTCTGTTTTATTTTTCAGACTTTTTATCATGAATAAACCATCTAACCATGATTTTCTTCATCACATGAAGGCCATCTTAATGTAGGTCATCTCTTATTGTCTTTTCCCTTAAAGGTAGATCAAAGTTTCTTGGTTTGTGTATTCCAAGTAATTTTGGATTGTTTTCTGTATACTCTGAATGTTAGAAACACTCTAAATTCTGTTTTCTTTCACATATTTTTTCTTCTGAAGAGTGTTGATTTTGGTTTGTTTGTCTTAGCAGGCAACAATTTGGCCCTAACCAAACTGAAAACTCTCTCTTAGGTGGAAACCTAAAGTTTAATTCATTCTCGGCAAGAGTTTGTTTGGTACATTTGTAGTTCAGAGGTGACCCAGATGTTTGGGAAGACTTTGTACATAACATTTGAGGTGCCCAATCAAGGTTTCTCTCTTTTTAAAAATTAAAGCCTTAGTTTTCTCACAGCTATGAATGCCTTACATTCTTTCTCTGATTCTTTAGGGCAGAAAGACTGTTTTCTTTGCTTTTGTTTTAGGATTTTATCCTTTATACAATGCACTGACTTTAGGCAGCCCTCCAGCTAACATTGGAAAAATGTGGAAGAACTTTCAAGTATTGACTTGCCTTCAGAATCTTGCTGTCTTTTGGACAGTTTTTATAAGCTTTCTGTGTGCATTTTACTTTAAGCTTATATTAGCTATCTGTGGCATAGCTGGATTTGGTAGGGACTGCCTAACCAGATGATAAACAAAAGTCTTTATTCTTTTATTTGTAATTTTAATTTAAAATTTTTAAATTAAAATTTTTTAATTTTTAAAATTGATCTGAGATTTAAAATTTTAAGTAAATTTTGTGTAGGCAGCTCTTAAAGGTCTGTAAATGTGTTTTCTTCAAGCTCTTACTTGACAGTTTAGCAGGATATTACACGTCTTTAGATAGTTACTTCTCCAACTGGAATTTGAAAATATCACCAGACTATCAACTGGCCTATCTTGATTTGCAGATGGTATTGTCCTATGTATAGAAAAATCCCAAAGAATCTAACAAAAATTTGTAGGGATTAATAAATGAAGGCCACAAATTTACAGGGTATATACAAATACACAAAAATAGTGTTTCTGTATAGCAGAAATGATCAATAAAAAAAGGAAGTTAAGGAAGCAATCTTATTTACAAGAGGATAGAAAAGAATAAAACATCTAGAAATAAATTTAATCAAATATATTAAAAACTTATATATTGAAAAATATAAAACAATGCTGAAGGAAAGTAAAGATGGGAAAAAAAAAAAAAAAAGATCCGTGTTCATGGATTTGATGACAAAATACTGTTGAGTTGCCAAAATTCCCTGAAGTTATCTACAGATTAGAGAAATCCCTACCAAAATTCATAAAGGCCTTTTTTGCAGATACAGAAAAAGTAGATCCTGAAATTCATATGGAATTACAAGTTATCTAGAGTTATCAAATGGAGAAGGCAAAGGCACCCCACTCCAGTACTCCTGCCTGGAAAATCCCATGGATGGAGGAGCCTGGTAGGCTGCAGTCCATGGGGTCACTGAGGGTTGTACTGAGCGACTTTACTTTCACTTTTCAGTTTCATGCATTGGAGAAGGAAATGGCAACCCACTCCAGTGTTCTTGCCTGGAGAATCCCAGGGACAGCAGAGCCTGGTGTGCTGCCATCTATGGGGTCGCACAGAGTCGGATACGACTGAAGAGACTTAGCAGCAGCAAAATTATCAAAATAATACTGAAAAAGAACAACAAATATGGAAGGCTCACAATTCCAGATTTCAAAACTTGCTTCAAAGCAAACAATATAACAATATGATATTAGCATAATGATGCAAAATTAACCCAAGGGGTAGAATTGAGAATCCCAAAATAAACTCATACATTTATGGTCCTATACTGTTGAATAAGTTGCTAAGAATATTCAATGGGCTAAAAATAATCTTTTCAATAAATTATAATCAATTGACTGGATATAAATAGGCAGTAGAATGAAGTTGAACTCCTACTTCATGTAAAAATCAACTCAAAATATATCAGTGACCTAAATAGAAGAGCCAGAAGTATGAAAATCTTAGGAAAAAAAATAGTATAAATTTTCATGATTTTTGACTATGAATCCATGGTAATGACACTGAAAGAAAAAAAATATATATATATATATATATATATGTGTGTGTGTGTGGCTCAGACAGTAAAGTGTCTGCCTACAATGCAGGAGACCTGGGTTCGATCCCTGGGTTGGGAAGATCCCCTGGAGAAGGAAATGGCAACCCATTCCAATATTCTTGCCTGGAAAATCCCATGGACGGAGGTGCCCGGTAGGCTATAGCCCATGGGGCTGCAAAGAGTCAGACATGACTGAGCGACTTCACTCACTCACTCATATATGTGTGTGTGTGTGGGTATATATATATATACCCTATATATATATATATATATATATGCTTCATCAAAATTAAATGCTCTGAGTATCAAAGAACATTAAATCAGAGGAGAGTCAGTCTTTATAACAGCAGAAACTATTTTCAAGTCATATATCTGATAAGGGTTTACCACCTAAAGTATATAAAGAATGCTTACAACTCCACAACAAACAGACAAATGAAACAAATACAAAAGAGGGTGTGTCAGGAGTTCTTAAGGGTAAGGAAATAAACATCCAAGAACCTTAAAAAGAAAATGGACAACTGACTTGAACAGTTATTTTGCAAAGAAGATATACAAATGTTCAATAAACAAACACATGAAAAGATGCTCAACATCATTGATCATTATGGAAATGTAAATCAAAACTAAAATAGCATACTACTTCACACCCAGTAGGTTGGCTTTGAGGAAGAGGATAAAAATGAGAATTTAAAAAAGAAAAAGAAATTAGAAGGAGAAGGAAAATGAAAAGGAGAAGCAGAAAAATATGTGTTGGTGAGGATGTGAAATAGATGGAGTCCTCATGCATTTCTGGTGGGAATATGAAAGCGTAATGCACTGACAAGCAGTTAACAGTTCCTCAAAAAGTTAAACAGGATTTCTGCATGACCTCATGATTCCACTCCTGGGTACAGATCCAAAATAATTTAAAAAATACTGAAACAAACACCTGTACTGGAATTTTCTAGTAGCACTATCAACCACAGTCAAAAGATGGAAACAACCTAACTGTTCATTAGTAGATGAATGGAGAAAAAATAATGACTAAATATATGTTCTTATTTAGTCATTAAAAAAGAATGAGGTACTGACATACTCACACAGAGTGGGACACAACTGAAGCGACTTAGGAGCAGCAATAACTGACATACTACAATTTTGAATAAATCTTGAAATCTATGTGAAAAAAGCAAACATAAAATGTCCCTTATTATATAATTCCATATATATGAAATAGCCAGAATAGACAAATCCCTGGAGAGAGAAAGCAGATTGGTGGTTGTCAGGGGAGTGAGTGGGGTTTGGGGATAAAAGCGTGAATAAAGAATGACTGCTGGATAAGTACAGAGTTTTCCTTTTGGGGTGATGAAAATATCTTGAAACTAGGTAGAGGTGATGGTAGCACAGTATTGTAAATGTGCAAAATACCACCAAACTGTGCACGTTCAATGGTTAGTTCTTGTTCTGTGAATTTCTCCTAAGAAAAATTATACTAAGTTAACCTTTTTTTGAAAAGACCCTGATGCTGGGAAAGATTGAAGGCAGGAGGAGAAGGGGACGACAGAGGATGAGATGGCTGGATGGCATCACCGACTCAATGGACGTGAGTTTGGGTGAACTCCGGGAGTTGGTGATGGACAGGGAGGCCTGGCATGCTTCAGTGCATGGGGTCACAAATAGTCGGACACAACTAAGTGACTGAACTGGACTAAACTGAACTGAACCTTTTTGTACATACTAGATTGGCAGAAATTCAAGTTTTACAGTGTATTCTGTTGGGAAGGCTGTGGGGAAACATGTGCTTTCATGCATTGCTGATGGGAATGCAAAATATCAATAGTATAGATGCCATCAAGGGTAATTTGGCAATAGATAGCATTTACTGTTTGACTCAGCAATTCACTTCTAAGAATAGTTCCCATAGTTGCATTAGTAAAAAGACCAAATGATGTATGCGCAAGGCTATTCAGTGGAACTCTAATATAACGACATAAGAGGAGAGACGAGATACATCTGTATCAGTAGGAAATGGTTGAGTAATTCATGGTTCATCCACACCACGGGTGCATGTAGAAAGATTGTAGAAAGATTGACACACTCCGTGGAGAAGTCACTCAGGTGGGTTGTTCCATGAAAAACAAAAGGTAAGTGTACAGAACAGGCAAATCTCTAGAGATGTAGATTGGTCCATGGCTAGAAAGGGGCTTTCCTATTGATTCAGTGGTAAAGACTGCCTGCCAATGTAGGAAATGTGGGTTTGATCCCTGGATCAGGGAAATCCCTGGGAGAAAGAGATGACAACCCACTCCAGTATTCTTGCCTGGGAAATCCCCTGGACCTGGGAGCCTGGTGCACTCCATGTGGTCACAAAAGAATCAGTTATGATTCAGTGACTGAACAACAAAAAACAATGGCTGGGAGGAGGGCGACTGGGAGATGTAGAGATTAGGGATCTGGGTAGTTGAAAGTAATCTAAAATTTAATGGTAACAAATGAACAGGTCTAAATTTTTTTAATTGACTTGTAAACTTAAATGGGTGAGTTTTATAGTATGTGAATTATATATTAGTAAATTTGTTATAGAAAAAGAGAATAAGGGATCAATTTGGTATATGAACTCTGTTCTCTGTCAGATTGTATATAATCATTGATCTACAATAAATAATCTAGATGAAATGGTTCAGATTAAGAGAGATTTTCATAAAATATTGCTATCTGGGGAGACCTCCACAGTGGAGGCGGGGGTGGGAAGAAGTGATTTCAAGTCTACAATAAATTTAAAAGTCAGGGAAATAATTTTTTAAATAAAGCAGAAAGTGCTCCCTCATCTGGAAGGCCAGGAAACAAATTATTGGGAGCAAAGTGAAATGGATTCAGAATTACTTGGTACCTGTTTCTTACCTGATAGAAAATATTTCAGGTTGGCTCATGAAGGGACAGAAAAGCCAATGAAAACATAGGAACTAAAAGTATCAGTAAGTTGATCTGGTATCTAATCTTGCCAGGATTGGCTGTAGATGATTTATAAGAAAAAGTCTAGAAGGTTCCATAGGAGGACATTACAAATAGAATTACAAAAGGTGCCTAGGAAAAAGCTAGGTTGTTGGTCTTCATTTCAATAACAAAAATTATTTGTGTATTTTCACAGTCAACAAGTTAGAAGAAAATAAAACTGAGGTGAAAACCAGACGTCCAGAAGGTGATGGTAAAAGAAGAGTAAGCCAAATTCTTGGAGGCTGTAAGATGTCAGATGATAATATAAACAGACAAAAAGTAGCCAGTTATAAACTAACCAACAGGAATAATTTTGCAGTGATTTAAAGCAATTAAAAAGTCACATCATCACATTAAAGTCACTTTGATATTCAAATTATGTCACCTGTCAAAACAAGGTTTTAAGAAGAATAGTTTTCATGTGAAACATTCCATAGTAAATTTAAGGACATTCAATCCCTGATTATATTTTTATGAGTGAAGGGCACATGAATGAAATTAGCCCTATAGATAATTTGACTGATCTATATATAGTAGGTACTGAAGATTGAATATTTGTGGGGTTAATTTTATGATTAAAATTTACTAATGCACTTTAATGTTTTATAAAATGGATAATATATGCACAGAGAAAGGACTCACGTTTAATCTGACAATTTAGTTTTCTTGACTTTAAGAAATCTATACTAGAGGCTATAAAGTAGTATTCTTAGCACCCAATACTGATAGGGGACCTGATATGGAAAGATTGAACTCCCCTCTCCTTTTCTTAGAACTCTGAACATTATCCAATTCAGTCCATTTAAAAACAAAGGGGAAATCTTGTTTGAATGATAAACATTTTATAGGAGAGTTTCTTATTGCAAATTATAGGAAATATGAGTTTTCTCATTTCCTCACCTTACTTCCTCCTCAAAATATTTTGGATGCTTCCCAAGTGTTATTTCATATACTGAAATCCAAGATGTAATAGGTTATTATATTTCCTTGTAGATTTTTACTCTAAAATATGGATTCAGGATTAAACTCTACTGCTAGTTTTGTTTCTTTTGGCATGTTATCTTCTTTTCAAATGTTATCCAAATGGAACAGAAATGTTCTCTCACAATTCACAGGAGTAAAAAATATTTTTGATGGTTTGGTTAATCTTTTAAAATTTGTTCCCATTTTTACTACTGTATAGAAACAATCTAAAAGCAGTATTTTAANAGTTTTGTTTCTTTTGGCATGTTATCTTCTTTTCAAATGTTATCCAAATGGAACAGAAATGTTCTCTCACAATTCACAGGAGTAAAAAATATTTTTGATGGTTTGGTTAATCTTTTAAAATTTGTTCCCATTTTTACTACTGTATAGAAACAATCTAAAAGCAGTATTTTAAATCTGAGGAGAGAAATCCTACATGGAGAGACCAAGAGATTTGCTTATTTAATTTGTGATGATTGAAAATTATGATATAGAGGTCATTATCTGGCAATTACTTTTATAAACAGTATATTATTCTACTATTGTTATTGTTTTTACATTATTGTGATTTATGAAAATTATCTCAGCAATTTCCTTTTTTTCAGATAAAATATTGTCTTCTTGGTAGTTTATCTGTACCAAGCCATAAGCTTCTTAAAGTTTATATTTCACTTTATACACAGTCATTTTGTTAGTAATCTTTTTGACAAACTTTTACACATAGTCGACTTTAACATTAATCACCAGTATGCAATTTATTTCTGAAATCTGCAATCAAAATATCTCATAATTAACATTGTGCCCCATTGTTTTATTTTTTTTCTTAATGAGAAATGTATCTCTCATTAACTTTATTATTCTTCAGCATAGTTTTTCAAAACTAAACTGTGTTAAAATATAATACATTTATACTAGGGCTTTAAGTGCTGACATTTTTTATATTTTTATTTTCTAAATGTTTATTGTGCATTTACTGTGTATTTACTAAGCACTGAAAATGATGGTTAGCCAAAGGAAAGCTGTGTTAGCACCTATGGTGACTATAAATTCTGTTGCATAATTCTTTATAAAAATGTAACTTCAAGTTAGAAAAGTAGATGTTGCTTTAAAAATTTAAAAGGGGAGCTTATCTATCATGGTTGTAAGGATATCAGTAAATGTTCTGAATGTGTACAGTTTTGGTTGACTTCTAAAAGAAGACTGAAAAGATTAGGAGTTAATAAAGTAAATATATAACTGAACTGAACTGAAGTCGCTCAGTCGTATCTGACTCTTTGCAACCCCATAGACTGTAGCCTACCAGGCTCCTCTGTCCATGGGATTGTATTTACTAAGCACTGAAAATGATGGTTAGCCAAAGGAAAGCTGTGTTAGCACCTATGGTGACTATAAATTCTGTTGCATAATTCTTTATAAAAATGTAACTTCAAGTTAGAAAAGTAGATGTTGCTTTAAAAATTTAAAAGGGGAGCTTATCTATCATGGTTGTAAGGATATCAGTAAATGTTCTGAATGTGTACAGTTTTGGTTGACTTCTAAAAGAAGACTGAAAAGATTAGGAGTTAATAAAGTAAATATATAACTGAACTGAACTGAAGTCGCTCAGTCGTATCTGACTCTTTGCAACCCCATAGACTGTAGCCTACCAGGCTCCTCTGTCCATGGGATTCTCCAGGCAATAGTACTGGAGTGGTTAAAGGGATCAGAAATTCTATAAATGTGGAAAATTCCAAGGGAAAGTGAGAAAATACTGGCTGCAAATCACTAAAAGAAAGTTGCTATCAGACCCGTTTTGACATTTTCTGATAGTATCTTATAGTGACTTTATCAATATCTCATTATTGACCAGATGGAAGTATTACTGATGGGAATGTAAACTGGTATAGCTACTATGGGAAGCAGTATGGAAGTTCCTCAAAAAACTAAAATAGAGCAATTCCACTCCTGGGTATACATCTGGAAAAAATGAAAACACTAACTTGAAAAAGATGCATGTACCCCAGTGTTTGTAGCTGCACCATTTACAATAGCCAAGATATGGAAGTAAATCAAATGTCTATTAATAGATGAATTATTAAAGAAGTGGTAAATATATATATAGTGGAATATTATTCAGTCATAAATAAGAATGAGATACTGCAGTTTGCAACAACATGGATGGACCTGGAAAGTGGATGGACCTGGAAAATATGCTTAGTGGAAATAAGTCAGACAGTGGAAAACAAGTACTGTACTGATATCAGTTAGGTGTAAAACCTAAAATACAATACATATGTATATAGCAAAACAGGAACACACAGAGTATAGAAAATAAAATCAGTGGTCACCAGTAGGGAGAGGGAAGTTGAGGGCTTGTTAGGGTTATTCGATCTAAAGATACAAGCTACTATATAAAAACAAGAGTATAAACTAAAAATACTGAATTGCTATGCTGTACACTTAAAGTTAATATAATATTGTAAATCAACTATCATTCAATAAACAACAACAGCAGACTTGGTCTGTCAGGTGCTAAATCTCCTGATAGTATGAAAAGTGAAAGTGAAAGTCCCTCAGTGCTGTGTGACTCTTTGTGACCCCATGGACTATACAGTCCATGGAATTCTCCAGGCCAGAATCCTGGAGTGGGCCTTTCCCTTCTCCAGGGGATCTTCCCAACCCAGGGATTGAACCCAGGGATTGAACCCAGGTCTCCCGCATACCAGCTGAGCCACCAGGGAAGCCTTCCTGATTTTATAGATAAATCCAAAGTCTTAATCACAATATGGATGAAGTGTCATAATCTGGCCCCACCTTACCTTTCAATCTAAATTTTTGTTCCATCACATATAATCTACATTCCTGATAAATAATATGGTAAAATCTCAGAGGTCATAAACCAAATCTTATTTATCTTTCTGTCTCTCTCAGGACCTGGCAAAATTTCTTGCTCTAATAGTAACTCAATAAATACTTATTAAATTTTCATTAAAATGTAGTTTCAAATGTAAAAAACAAAACAGATACCACTTACCAGATAGAAAAGCAGAAAAACTCTTGTGTTGTTTTAATTATTAATTTGTTTTAAGAATAAAAATCCATTTAGCCAAAATGATATAAGAAATATTCTATAATAACTGTTGCCTAGCCAAGAGTGTTTAGTTTTCAATAAAGTTTTACATAATCTCTTAGCAAAATAGGTATGGTGTCAAATATGTAAACCTTTTTGAAATATTTTGTTTTTGTTTTCATAAATGTAATTTATTTTGTTTTGCTTTGTTTTACATAGTTTATAAGAAGGCTTGAATGTTAAATCTATTTGAAACTTGGTGGTCTATTAATAGACATAACAATGATTAAGGGTTCTTTATCTGAGAAACTCCTTATTGCTGTCTGAAATTCTGTCATTTTTTAATGTAGTAAATTATAATGGGGACTTGTCATATAAATTAATAAACTGATAAGTTCACTTTTCAGTTATACTAACAAATTTTATTGCTAACTAAAAACCAGATTTCCTCCTTATAAAATGTAGTTGAGATATTATTTGAGATACATTCTTTAGTGAAGTTTCTAATGAAATTCTAAAGCCTGATGGTTGGTATTTTTGTCATTATGAGATGACTTACATTCTTGGTGTTCTGCGGTTTTGTTTTATAATTCTGTGTTGTGCTCCTCAGTGAATTTATGCCTTCTAGCCAGTTATCTAACTCTAAGCTCAGGTCACTTAGGGAGAAATCTGTGGCAAAGCTTCAGACAACATCTTTGACTTTATGCCTTACCGTGATGAGGAAAGAGTTTTATTACTCCTCTGCCGGCCTAGGGTATAGGGTGGGGGAACTTCAATGATGTTGTGCTAAGTACATTAAGTGAATTCCTTACTTAAATCCCACAACAATCTTTTCAGGAATGAATTCTTTCTGTTCCTATTTAATATGAAGAAAGTGGCTTTCCCCTGGTCACACAGCAGTAAAACGTACCCGGTTTTTTTTCTCCTGTAATTTTCAGGTCCATGTAGTTGGAATCTTCTGAGGTAGCCATTAAGCTCTGTTGCTTCTAAGGGAGGTAGATCCAGTAGTTGTGTTTTTAGGTTGAGCAAGCTGAAAGGAGTGTTCACACTTCCATCTTCTATTTGTGTGGCCTTGGAGATTTATGTAACCTCTCAGCTTCAGTCTCTAAAAAAATGAGGATAGTAATAGCAATTTTCTTTTGAGGTTATTGAGATAAATAGCATAAAGTATGTAAACCATATTGCCCAGTGCCTGGCACTGAATCACTTTTACTGTTATTATTCTTAACTAGTAAATGGCAACCCACTCCAGTACTCTTGCCTGGAGAATCCCATGGAGGGAGGAACCTGCTAGGCTACAGTTCATGGGGTCGCAAAGAGTCGGACATGACTTCACTAAGTAACCTAATCAGGACTTGAGGCTTTTCCCCAACAGCCTGGTTTAGGTGAGTTGTCTCTAACTAGCTGCTTATGTAATTAGAATAAATTCACTACCTCTAAGGATTTTTATGAAGATTTTAAACTGATAGTGTATATAATGCTCCTAGGATAGTGTCTGACATATTGTTAGCTTTAACATGTTTGATTTCTTACTCTGTGTGAATTACCTTGGCTACAGTCTTAATGTATGGGGAATGGAACTGTGGAAGATGGAGGGACCACCAACTGAGTTTAAAACTCTTTATGAGTTTTTAAGTTTATATGGAACACTGTTTGGGTACCAGTATTTGGACTGGGAAAGATATTCGAAGGTGCCAAGTTGCAAGTGTATGATTTATGTGGCTTTTCAAATTAATATGTTATAAAGGAACTTGGCCACTGACATGCCAATTCTGCTCTTAAAAGTTTAACAGCATTACATAATGAAATAAGAACCTGTGTTTTTAATGTCTAATAATGCAAATTTCACCACCTTTTGAAATGCAGCTTTTTAAATTAATTTTAGCCTGATAAAATACCTTAAATATGTAGACAAGTAATTCTTTAACTGTGTGAAACAACTATTAAACTGGCCTCAATGAAAATATAGTTATACTAAACAATTGTAATACTGAATATGACATTTTTTGTTGTTTCTCTGGAAAGGTCTTATTAATTCCTGAATAAGATCTGTGAAAATACCACATACCAGTAATATTCGATGTGATCTGTCTCAGTAAAATCAATTTTGGTGGTCAATTGTAAAAATTTGATGACAAAGATTAAACATTATATAATTTTGTAGAAAGAGTTTTAAATCATTGTATAAAATAGATTACTAAACCTTTTGTGTCATTTAAAGATATTATCATTTAGCATGTTTATATTATTTTAACTTTATTAAGTTTTACATTAATCTTTTGAATCATATTCAGAGATCAGAGTCATTTCTACAGTTTCTAGGACATAATCCAAGTGTCTTAGAGTATGAATATCCCATGTCTGAGCTGTGGATTACATGATTTTTAACAAAACTCAACTGTATATGATCACTTACATGAATATATATTTTTAAACTCTTAGAATTTGCATATGTATTAAGTTAAATACAAGTCAATTTATATATTATTCACTTACACAAAATATCACTCTACAGGCTCAACTTTATAGTTTGTGTCATTAATGAAATTATAAAGAGAAATTTTTACTGTATGTGCCATATATATTTGTTTTAGAACCTAACTTTTAAATAAAATAAGACTACCTCTGAATTGGAATTCAACATTTTTGTAAAACAACATAATTTTCCTCAACATTTTGCTACTCTCCTACATTACAGAAAAATTTAAAACTCTTCCAATAATATAAGAAAATGCATCAATCATGCATTAGGTATTTGAATTTTTTTTGTTGTTATTTTAGTTTTGCTTTTAAGAATATCAACCCAAAAGCCTTTTAGACATTTAAAAAATAATAACAAGTTGATTTAATATTATAACTTCCTCGCTGATAGAATTAACCTTTTTTGTCTATAAATTCAAACACTGTGGAAGCAGCAAAAATAAATATTCATAAATACTCTACAATCAAATATAAAATTGTCAATAAGACATAAATTGCATCCCCATCACAGTTCAGAATATTTCTGTTGACTATAAATAATCAATTCAATTAGTCAACACAAATGAGCAATATATACAAACACTTTTCTAGGCAAAGGCACTACAGTAATGAACAAGAGAAAGAATTATTGTCCATTGTAACCTTATTTAGTGGGAAAATTAGGACAGAAGTGAGGAATAGTTAATATAATTGTATGGAAAATGGTGATGTATACTAAAGAGAAAAATAAAAGGGGCTTCAGAAGGTGGTTAGGGAGTTGCATAAAAGAAAATGTTGGTTTTGTAAAATTAAATAGAATAGTCAGAGGAGATTTCATTGAAAATTGACATTTTATAAAGATTAGAGGCCTGGTGTGCTGCAGTCCATGGGCTCGCAAAGAGTCAGACACAACTGAGCAACTGAACTGAACTGAAAGATTTGAATGTAGAAAGGGAGTTTGGTCATGCAAGTATGTGAAAGAAGAACATGTTAGGTAAAGAAAACAGAAGTGCAAATATCCTGAGGCATCCAACAGTTAAGAGGTCAGTCAGCAGAGCGGATGGTAGTAGATGTTGAAAATAAGATAACACGGCCAAAAATGGAGTTTCTCATGGTAAGCCCTGTGTCACTGTCTTTGAGTGATCTACCTAAAAAGCAAGGATTTTGTAACTTACCCAATAATTTAATGTGCTTCATATTATCTCTGTGTGACACCAAAAATTAAATTGTTTTTTGCTGAGATGGTGCAGGGAAGGTGATGGCACCCCACTCCAGTACTCTTGTCTGGGAAATCCCATGGACAGAGGAGCCTGGTAGGCTGCAGTCCACAGGGTCGTGAAAAGTCAGACATGACGGAAAGACTTCAATTTCACTTTCATGCATTGGAATTAAACAACAACAGCAGACTTGGTCTGTCAGGTGCTAAATCTCCTGATAGTATGAAAAGTGAAAGTGAAAGTCCCTCAGTGCTGTGTGACTCTTTGTGACCCCATGGACTATACAGTCCATGGAATTCTCCAGGCCAGAATCCTGGAGTGGGCCTTTCCCTTCTCCAGGGGATCTTCCCAACCCAGGGATTGAACCCAGGGATTGAACCCAGGTCTCCCGCATACCAGCTGAGCCACCAGGGAAGCCTTCCTGATTTTATAGATAAATCCAAAGTCTTAATCACAATATGGATGAAGTGTCATAATCTGGCCCCACCTTACCTTTCAATCTAAATTTTTGTTCCATCACATATAATCTACATTCCTGATAAATAATATGGTAAAATCTCAGAGGTCATAAACCAAATCTTATTTATCTTTCTGTCTCTCTCAGGACCTGGCAAAATTTCTTGCTCTAATAGTAACTCAATAAATACTTATTAAATTTTCATTAAAATGTAGTTTCAAATGTAAAAAACAAAACAGATACCACTTACCAGATAGAAAAGCAGAAAAACTCTTGTGTTGTTTTAATTATTAATTTGTTTTAAGAATAAAAATCCATTTAGCCAAAATGATATAAGAAATATTCTATAATAACTGTTGCCTAGCCAAGAGTGTTTAGTTTTCAATAAAGTTTTACATAATCTCTTAGCAAAATAGGTATGGTGTCAAATATGTAAACCTTTTTGAAATATTTTGTTTTTGTTTTCATAAATGTAATTTATTTTGTTTTGCTTTGTTTTACATAGTTTATAAGAAGGCTTGAATGTTAAATCTATTTGAAACTTGGTGGTCTATTAATAGACATAACAATGATTAAGGGTTCTTTATCTGAGAAACTCCTTATTGCTGTCTGAAATTCTGTCATTTTTTAATGTAGTAAATTATAATGGGGACTTGTCATATAAATTAATAAACTGATAAGTTCACTTTTCAGTTATACTAACAAATTTTATTGCTAACTAAAAACCAGATTTCCTCCTTATAAAATGTAGTTGAGATATTATTTGAGATACATTCTTTAGTGAAGTTTCTAATGAAATTCTAAAGCCTGATGGTTGGTATTTTTGTCATTATGAGATGACTTACATTCTTGGTGTTCTGCGGTTTTGTTTTATAATTCTGTGTTGTGCTCCTCAGTGAATTTATGCCTTCTAGCCAGTTATCTAACTCTAAGCTCAGGTCACTTAGGGAGAAATCTGTGGCAAAGCTTCAGACAACATCTTTGACTTTATGCCTTACCGTGATGAGGAAAGAGTTTTATTACTCCTCTGCCGGCCTAGGGTATAGGGTGGGGGAACTTCAATGATGTTGTGCTAAGTACATTAAGTGAATTCCTTACTTAAATCCCACAACAATCTTTTCAGGAATGAATTCTTTCTGTTCCTATTTAATATGAAGAAAGTGGCTTTCCCCTGGTCACACAGCAGTAAAACGTACCCGGTTTTTTTTCTCCTGTAATTTTCAGGTCCATGTAGTTGGAATCTTCTGAGGTAGCCATTAAGCTCTGTTGCTTCTAAGGGAGGTAGATCCAGTAGTTGTGTTTTTAGGTTGAGCAAGCTGAAAGGAGTGTTCACACTTCCATCTTCTATTTGTGTGGCCTTGGAGATTTATGTAACCTCTCAGCTTCAGTCTCTAAAAAAATGAGGATAGTAATAGCAATTTTCTTTTGAGGTTATTGAGATAAATAGCATAAAGTATGTAAACCATATTGCCCAGTGCCTGGCACTGAATCACTTTTACTGTTATTATTCTTAACTAGTAAATGGCAACCCACTCCAGTACTCTTGCCTGGAGAATCCCATGGAGGGAGGAACCTGCTAGGCTACAGTTCATGGGGTCGCAAAGAGTCGGACATGACTTCACTAAGTAACCTAATCAGGACTTGAGGCTTTTCCCCAACAGCCTGGTTTAGGTGAGTTGTCTCTAACTAGCTGCTTATGTAATTAGAATAAATTCACTACCTCTAAGGATTTTTATGAAGATTTTAAACTGATAGTGTATATAATGCTCCTAGGATAGTGTCTGACATATTGTTAGCTTTAACATGTTTGATTTCTTACTCTGTGTGAATTACCTTGGCTACAGTCTTAATGTATGGGGAATGGAACTGTGGAAGATGGAGGGACCACCAACTGAGTTTAAAACTCTTTATGAGTTTTTAAGTTTATATGGAACACTGTTTGGGTACCAGTATTTGGACTGGGAAAGATATTCGAAGGTGCCAAGTTGCAAGTGTATGATTTATGTGGCTTTTCAAATTAATATGTTATAAAGGAACTTGGCCACTGACATGCCAATTCTGCTCTTAAAAGTTTAACAGCATTACATAATGAAATAAGAACCTGTGTTTTTAATGTCTAATAATGCAAATTTCACCACCTTTTGAAATGCAGCTTTTTAAATTAATTTTAGCCTGATAAAATACCTTAAATATGTAGACAAGTAATTCTTTAACTGTGTGAAACAACTATTAAACTGGCCTCAATGAAAATATAGTTATACTAAACAATTGTAATACTGAATATGACATTTTTTGTTGTTTCTCTGGAAAGGTCTTATTAATTCCTGAATAAGATCTGTGAAAATACCACATACCAGTAATATTCGATGTGATCTGTCTCAGTAAAATCAATTTTGGTGGTCAATTGTAAAAATTTGATGACAAAGATTAAACATTATATAATTTTGTAGAAAGAGTTTTAAATCATTGTATAAAATAGATTACTAAACCTTTTGTGTCATTTAAAGATATTATCATTTAGCATGTTTATATTATTTTAACTTTATTAAGTTTTACATTAATCTTTTGAATCATATTCAGAGATCAGAGTCATTTCTACAGTTTCTAGGACATAATCCAAGTGTCTTAGAGTATGAATATCCCATGTCTGAGCTGTGGATTACATGATTTTTAACAAAACTCAACTGTATATGATCACTTACATGAATATATATTTTTAAACTCTTAGAATTTGCATATGTATTAAGTTAAATACAAGTCAATTTATATATTATTCACTTACACAAAATATCACTCTACAGGCTCAACTTTATAGTTTGTGTCATTAATGAAATTATAAAGAGAAATTTTTACTGTATGTGCCATATATATTTGTTTTAGAACCTAACTTTTAAATAAAATAAGACTACCTCTGAATTGGAATTCAACATTTTTGTAAAACAACATAATTTTCCTCAACATTTTGCTACTCTCCTACATTACAGAAAAATTTAAAACTCTTCCAATAATATAAGAAAATGCATCAATCATGCATTAGGTATTTGAATTTTTTTTGTTGTTATTTTAGTTTTGCTTTTAAGAATATCAACCCAAAAGCCTTTTAGACATTTAAAAAATAATAACAAGTTGATTTAATATTATAACTTCCTCGCTGATAGAATTAACCTTTTTTGTCTATAAATTCAAACACTGTGGAAGCAGCAAAAATAAATATTCATAAATACTCTACAATCAAATATAAAATTGTCAATAAGACATAAATTGCATCCCCATCACAGTTCAGAATATTTCTGTTGACTATAAATAATCAATTCAATTAGTCAACACAAATGAGCAATATATACAAACACTTTTCTAGGCAAAGGCACTACAGTAATGAACAAGAGAAAGAATTATTGTCCATTGTAACCTTATTTAGTGGGAAAATTAGGACAGAAGTGAGGAATAGTTAATATAATTGTATGGAAAATGGTGATGTATACTAAAGAGAAAAATAAAAGGGGCTTCAGAAGGTGGTTAGGGAGTTGCATAAAAGAAAATGTTGGTTTTGTAAAATTAAATAGAATAGTCAGAGGAGATTTCATTGAAAATTGACATTTTATAAAGATTAGAGGCCTGGTGTGCTGCAGTCCATGGGCTCGCAAAGAGTCAGACACAACTGAGCAACTGAACTGAACTGAAAGATTTGAATGTAGAAAGGGAGTTTGGTCATGCAAGTATGTGAAAGAAGAACATGTTAGGTAAAGAAAACAGAAGTGCAAATATCCTGAGGCATCCAACAGTTAAGAGGTCAGTCAGCAGAGCGGATGGTAGTAGATGTTGAAAATAAGATAACACGGCCAAAAATGGAGTTTCTCATGGTAAGCCCTGTGTCACTGTCTTTGAGTGATCTACCTAAAAAGCAAGGATTTTGTAACTTACCCAATAATTTAATGTGCTTCATATTATCTCTGTGTGACACCAAAAATTAAATTGTTTTTTGCTGAGATGGTGCAGGGAAGGTGATGGCACCCCACTCCAGTACTCTTGTCTGGGAAATCCCATGGACAGAGGAGCCTGGTAGGCTGCAGTCCACAGGGTCGTGAAAAGTCAGACATGACGGAAAGACTTCAATTTCACTTTCATGCATTGGAAAAGGAAATGGCAACCCACTTCAGTATTCTTGCTTGGAGAATCCCAGGGATGGGGGAGCCTGGTGGGCTGCCCTCTATGGGGTCGGGCAGTCGGACATGACTGAAACAACTTAGCAGCAGCAGCAGAGATGGTCAAAAAATAGATTTGCATTGGGAGGTAGGGGTGTAGAGTAATGGGGAGTTCAGTTTTCAGTATATTGGTTTAACAATTCTATTAGTTATTGGGGCGGAAATGTCAAGTTAAGTAGGTTGGTTACATGAGCTAGATGAGAGATGAGCCACATGAGAGAGCTAAGGGCATGAGATAATAATCTAGTTGTTTTCAGCATAGTTAAAGCAATTCATGAGTTCACCAAAGATTTGATAGAAACTAGAATGTATGACCAAACTAGATAGCATATGAAAAAGCAGAGACATTACTTTACCAACAAAGGTCCGTCTAGTCAAAGCTATGGTTTTTCCAGTAGTCATGTATGGATGTGAGAATTGGTCTGTAAAGAAAGCTGAGCACCGAAGAATTGATGCTTTTGAACTGTGGTGTTGGAGAAGACTCTTAAGAGTCCCTTGAACTGCAAGGAGATACAACCATTTCACCCTAAAGGAAATCAGTCCTGAATATTCATTGGAAGGACTGATGTTGAAGCTGAGACTCCAATACTTTGGCCACCTTATGTGAAGAACTGACTCATTAGAAAAGACCCTGATGCTGGGAAAGATTGAAGGCGGGAGGAGAAGGGGATGGCAGAGGATAAGATGGTTGGATGGCATCATTAATGTGATGGACAAGAATTTGAGTAGTCTCTGGGAGTTGGTGGTGGACAACTTCCCTCTCTGGAAGCCTGGTGTGCTGCAGTCCATGGGGTCGCAAAGAGTCAGACATGACTGAGTGACTGAACTGAACTGAGAATGTAGATAAAAAATAAATCTGAAGAGATAAACTCTGGGTCCAACAACTCTTAGGGTTTGGGAATAAACTAAAGATACAGTGCCTGATGAATTATGGACAGAGGTTCATGACATTGTACAGGAGACAGGGATCAAGACCATCTCCTTGGAAAAGAAATGCAAAAAAGCAAAATGGCTGTCTGGGGAGGCCTTACAAATAGCTGTGAAAAGAAGAGAAGCAAAACCAAAGGAGAAAAGGAAAGATATAAACATCTGAATGCAGAGTTCCAAAGAATAGCAAGGAGAGATAAGAAAACCTTCTTCAGTGATCAATGCAAAGAAATAAAGGAAAACAACAGAGTGGGAAAGACTAGAGATCTCTTCAAGAAAATTAGAGATACCAAGGGAACATTTCATGCAAAGATGGGCTCGATAAAGGACAGAAATGGTCTGGACCTAACAGAAGCAGAAGATATTAAAAAGAGGTGGCAAGAATACATGGAAGAACTGTACATAAAAGATCTTCATGACCAAGAAAATCACGATGGTGTGATCACTCACCTAGAGCCAGACATCCAGGAATGTGAAGTCAAGTGGGCCATAGAAAGCATCACTATGAACAAAGCCAGTGGAGGTGACGGAATTCCAGGTGAGCTATTTCAAATCCTGAAAGATGATGCTGTTAAAGTGCTGTACTCAATATACCAGCAAATTTGGAAAACTCAGCAGTGGCCACAGGACTGGAAAATGTCAGTTTTCATTTCAATCCCAAAGAAAAGCAACGCCAAAGAATGCTCAAACTACCGAACAATTATACTCATCTCACACGCTAGTAAAGTAATGCTCAAAATTATCCAAGCCAGGCTTCAGCAATATGTAAACCGTGAACTCCCTGATGTTCAAGCTGGTTTTAGAAAAGGTGGAGGAACCAGAAATCAAATTGCCAACATCCGCTGGATCATGGAAAAAGCAAGAGAGTTCCAGTAAAACATCTATTTCTGCTTTATTGTCTATGCCAAAGCCTTTGACTGTGTGAATCACAATAAACTATGGAAAATTCTGAATGAGATGGGAATACCAGACCACCTGACCTGCCTCTTGAGAAACCTATATGCAGGTCAGGAAGCAAGTTAGAACTGGACATGGAACAACAGACTGGTTCCAAATAGGAAAAGGAGTACGTCAAGGCTGTATATTGTCACCCTGTTTATTTAACTTCTATGCAGAGTACATCATGAGAAATGCTGGACTGGAAGAAACACAATCTAGAATCAAGATTGCTGGGAGAAATATCAATAACCTCAGATATGCAGATGACACCACCCTTATGGCAGAAAGTGAAGAGGAACTAAAAAGCCTCTTGATGAAACTGAAAGAGGAGAGTGAAAAAATTGGCCTAAAGCTCAACATTCAGAAAATAAAGATTATGGCATCTGGTCCCATCACTTCATGGTAAATAGATAGAAAAACAATGTCAGACTTTATTTTTTGGGGCTCCAAAATCACTGCAGATGGTGACTGCAGCCATGAAATTAAAAGATGCTTATTCCTTGGAAGAAAAGTTTTGACCAACCTAGATAGCATGTTGAAAAGCAGAGACATTACTTTGCCAACGAAGGTCCGTCTAGTCAAGGCTATGGCTTTTCCAGTGGTCTTGTATGGATGTGAGAGTTGGACTGTGAAGAAAGCTGAGCACCGAAGAATTGATGCTTTTGAACTGTGGTGTTGGAGGAGAGTCTTGAGAGTCCCTTGGACTGCAAGGAGATCCAACCAGTCCATTCTGAAGGAGATTAGTCCTGAGATTTCTTTGGAAGAAATGATGCTAAAGTTGAAGCTCCAGTACTTTGGCCACATCATGCAAAGAGCTGACTCATTCGAAAAGACTCTGATACTGGGAGGAGTTGGGGGCAGGAGGAGAAGGGGACAACTGAGGATGAGATGGCTGGATGGCATCACTGACTCGATGGATGTGAGTCTGACTTGACGGACGTGAGTCTGAGTGAACTCTGGGAATTGGTGATGGACAGGGAGGCCTGGCGTGCTGTGATTCATGGGGTCGCAAAGAGTCGGACACAACTGAGCGATTGAACTGAACTGAACTGAAAGATTGAGAAGGAGACCTTAAAGACATAGAAGAAAGACTATGAGAACACAGGCTACAGGAAACTGCATGTAAACAGGAGGTGGGAATTGGTGATCACCTCTCACTTAATGGGGCAGGAATAATGGGAATGGAGAACTGGTTTTATTCTAAACTTTTAGTTCAGAATTGTCAATTTCAAGAGAATATTATTATTTAACAAAATAAACTTAGTTTACAAATTAGAATGTAAGGATAGTATCTAATCATATTTTCCTATACTGGCCAGATAACCAGTTCTTGGTCTGTGCATGCTCAGTCACTTCAGTTGTGTCTGACTCTTTGTGACACTATAGACTGTAGCCCCAGGGTCCTCTGTCGTGGGATTCTCCAGACAAGAACCCTGGAGTGGGTTGCCATGCTCTATTTCGGGGCATCTTCTGGTCCCAGGGATCGAACCCACATTCTTCCACAGGGAAGTCACTCTACTAATATGGAAATTAAATTTACTGGCACTTGGAGAAACAAGACATTGTTCCTGGCCCTTGAAAAATTGCCTGGAGACAGAAGTAGTCACTTCTGGGGGGAGATTTGTATTACTGTTACTCCCTGCTGTGCTCATTATTTCATCTGTTCTTCTTATTATTTTGAGTGGAGGACTGTTTTCTTTGCTTGATTTTAGACATTTGCTATTAGACTCTTAAATTTAAAGCTTGGTGTAATGAGTGCCTTTTCTTTGACCTCTTAATTAAATCTGAAGTTCACCATCCTCTTTTTAGTCGTTTGACCCCCCCCCTTTTTTTTTTCTTCCTTGTCTCAGTTTTATTGAACCTCTTATTTTGATCAAGAGGACAGGTATTCTTCTGACATGATAGAATCCTTAGCCAACTGACGTTCAAATCTTAGACTGTTAGATGCTTTCCTTTACTTCCTAATCTTTGACATGCTTTTTTGAAAGAAGAGAATTTTTGTTTGGCCACATTGAGCCTTCTTCACTATTTGGTGTCATCATTTGACTAGATCTGATCAGTGAGCTGTTAGAAGAAATATGAAAATTTAATTGCCAATATAAGGTTGTCTAGAACTTTTCTTCCTCTTGCACATCAGTGGATGTTTGAGAAGGTGGTTACTCTATCAGGGGTTCCTGAGTAACTGTGATAAGCAGAGCACTCACTTCCCACCCCATTGAAATATGACAGATGTACAGTAAAATATAAATACACCTTTGTTGTCTTAAGCCTTTAGTTAAACATTTCATTTTTTGTTTTATTTTTGTCTTTTAAAAGATATAGCATAACTCAGCTAATCCTGATTGAAATAGACTTGTAGGAATTCTGTCTCACAGTTTTTCATAGGATCTAGAAGTCAGTGATGAGTAATGGATTTTATCATTTATATTAATTATTGAGTATATTTTCAGATTTTTAATTTTTGTTGTTAAATATAGGTTTATTTGTGAATATATTTGAATTTTTTTAAAAAATGAAGTTAATAAATTTTAAATAAAGCTTTCATTTGTCATATCAATGTATAATTAATATCTTAGTAATAATTTCAATCTTTTTATTCTTATCACTAAGTTATTAAAATATTACTTTAGAGTTAAAAATTGCTCATCTTTTTAAAGCATTACCTTCCAAGTACTATTCAAAGAGCTTAATGAGCATTGATTTATTAAATTAATTAGCTTAGATTAGGCCCTCTCCAAATGTTTATTGAGACATTTGGTGTGCCAAAAAGTTTTTTTTTTTAACTTGGTCTTGTCCAAGGCATCCATTAAGATATTTGCTCCATTAAAATTGCTCCATTAAAATATTGTGTGCTTGGTAGTGTCTGACTCTCCATGGACTGTAGCCCACCAGTCTCCTCTGTCCATGGAATTTTCCAGGCAAGAATACTGGAAAAGGTTGATTCCACCTCCAGGGCATCTTCCCAATCCAGGGATCAAACCTGCATCTCCTGCGTCTCCTTCATTGGCAGGTGGATTTTTTCCTGTTGCACCACTGATATTTGGTCTATGCCAAAAGTCCTTGAAATTTGGTCCTATCCAAAACATGAGCATATTTGGCCCACAAAAAATGGGTCCTTAATATTTGAGTCTGTTAAAAATGTCCATGCTTAGAAAACATCCCTGGGTTCAAATAGCCTCCAATATTTACTTATACTTTGTGTTGACAGGATTAATACATAAATAAAGACCCTGATGCTGGGAAAGATTGAGGGCAAGAGGAGAGGGTGGCAACAGAGGATGAGCTGGTTGGATGGTATCACTAGGTGTAAGTTTGAGCAAATTCAAGGAGATAGCAGAGGAAGTCTGGTGTGCTACAGTTCATGGGGTCACAAAGTGTCATACGCAACTTAGCGTCTGAACAACAATTAGGCCAATAATTGTGTTGTGGTTGTATTGCCAATAATAATCTTTCTTGCCTTGGTAGACAGGTAATGATACATAGGGTTAAGAAGATGGGTCAGAGTTTGAATGTTGCAGAAGAGTGGAACTTTCTTGTATAACTACTTGTATGTATACTAGTTATATATGTGTATACATATATATATATGTATACTACTTATAACTATGCATATATATATATATATATAATTTGAGAAATGCATAGGACAGGATCTCATAATGCATGATTTATTAGTATGCTACTGGCCATTTGTTTGGCTGTGGCTTGATCATTCAGTAGGTGTAAAGTTTAAAAGGAGGAAATTGATCAAGTTGCTGTGTAAAATGGCTTGTGAACACACTGACAGAAACACCTTAGAGTTTCACACATTTGGGAGGAGTGAGGATGGGTATGGCTCTCCTACTCTTTAGCAGCTGAGTGTAATAGATACCTTGAGGGTGATATGAGCATATAATTAACCTTCTACAGTCATTCCATTGTGAGGTTAATAGGCAATAGTTCCCTTGAATTGATGTCTTATAAAGGCATGATAGTAGTAGACCACAATAAGTGCTGCTTTTCAGAGGTTTTAGAGGGTGTAACTCCCACACAAAGCTGAAATTCATGTAGGCCACCACACAGATTGATACCTACTTATTGGCTAATTCAATGTGAATGACCTTGGTGTTGGATACATAAGACATTTGTAAGGTTTTCCATGTGAATGACCTTGGTGTTGGATACATAAGACAATTGTAAGGTTTTCCGTACCTAAGGAATCCGTCCATTCTTTCATACATCCATACATCCATAGATAACCATTTTCTGTTACCTGTCAGTATGACATCTTTATTTGAAAATTCTTAGTGGAATATGGCAGAAATAGCATACTTACAAAAAGCAAAGCTAGTGCTATCTTATAATAGCTTTTGTTACCATTTCCCTTCCTTTAATAGAGATGGGAATAAAAGGTACAAGTGTTGTGAAGAGAGGGTAACTTTCAGTGTCCAGTGTTCAACTAGTCAGGATTTGGATAATAGTATAATCATTCTATCAATAGATGGGAAAGGAGAACATAAGTACAAATTTGATGATGAAGAGGAAGTAAGGAAGACGGTGAATAGGTTAAAATGACATGTGGAAGAACCAAATGCAGTACTATCACAGGTACTTGATCTCTCCACGATATTCGTGATGAAGAGCAGAAAGAAACTCATTAAAGAAGCAAGTAAATTAAATTTAAAGCAGATATCGACCTCCAAATCCAACTTTATTGCATGGAATTGAAATTCCAGAGAAGTATAAAGTGACCAGAAGTAGAGCAGCTTTTTATGCATGATTCCAGTGCTTAAGATGATGAAATAATTATTTATATAGCTTATGATAATATTTGATATTTAAGTGTCACTACCACATTATTCAGTGATGGTACCTTCACAATGGCACTGACACAGTTCACTGAGTTATCTATGTGCACTCTGTAGTATTGGGTTGTAGTATGATATTGATTTATGCACTAACAATGAAGACACCAGAAGACACTGATATACATATATATATATATATTTTTTGAGAAAGTACTTGTCTTTGCATAAGAAAGAAATCTCAGAATTAATCCTTCATTGAGCATGATGGATTTCGAAATTGCAAATATGAATGCATTTGACTAGTCCTACCAAATGAACTCATAAAAACTTGATTGTTTCACTCTTCATAGTAAAGTAATGCTCAAAATTCTCCAAGCCAGGTTTCAGCAATATGTGAACCGTGAACTCCCTGATGTNAACATTCAGAAAATGAAGATCATGGCATCCGGTCCCATCACTTCCTGGGAAATAGATGGGGAAACAGCAGAAACAGTTTCAGACTTTATTTTGGGGGGCTCCAAAATCACTGCAGATGGTGACTGCAGCCATGAAATTAGAAGACGCTTACTCCTTGGAAGAAAAGTTATGACCAACCTGGATAGTATATTCAAAACAAGAGACATTACTTTGCCGACTAAGGTCCATCTAGTCAAGGCTATGGTTTTTCCTGTGATCATGTATGGATATGAAAGTTGGACTGTGAAGAAAGCTGAGCGCTGAAGAATTGATGCTTTTGAACTGTGGTGTTGAAGGACTCTTGAGAGTCCCTTGGACTGCAAGGAGATCCAACTAGTCCATTCTGAAGGAGATCAACCCTGGGATTTCTTTTGGAAGGACTGATGCTAAAGCTGAAACTCCAGTACTTTGGCCACCTCATGTGAAGAGTTGACTCATTGGAAAAGACTCTGATGCTGAGAGGGATTGGGAGCGGGAGGAGAAGGGGACGACTGAGGATGAGATGGCTGGATGGCATCACGGACTCAATGGACGTGAGTCTGAGTGAACTCCGGGAGATGGTGATGGACAGGGAGGCTTGGCGTACTGCGATTCATGGGGTCGCAAAGAGTCAGACACAACTGACTGAACTGAACTGAACTGAATTGAACTGAATCACTGTGGTGAAAATATCTTATGTAGGTCTAACATGGGAGTATATGAAAAATGGAAAATAATGCATGTAAGTGTATGCCCATGTTGTTTGGACTTCTTCCGTTTGTGGATTTAGAAGATGTAAATGAAATCTTGAATACACTGCAGAGAAAGCAGAAGTTTAGATGACCTGTTGTATTATGTTGAGAGAGTGAAAGTCCACATAAGAGATAGAAGAAAACTAGAAGCTCCAAGATTTCCACCAGAAACTTGGAATGACTATACACCTGTAGTGAACGGCAATCATAGAATGAGCAATGCAATGGAAGACTGGCATAGCAAATTTCAAAAGCTTATGGTAGTGCATCACCTTCAATTTGGATATTTAAATGTTACAAGGCAGACATAAAAGCAGTGACAGGAGAAAATCTCAAGGATATTTTGGCAAAGTTAAATGTTTCTATTGTTTAACAAATCATGGACTGAATGTCTCAATGGATGTGTTGGACAGGATGAAATGTCCTCAAAGTGTTCACAAAGAGTTCACAAAAACCTGTGAGGTAGTGATTATCTCTGTTTAATGGCTGAGAAAAGGAGGCAAAGAATGAATAACTTTTCCCAAGCATACTCAGTTAGAGTTTCTGGAAGATATTTTGCGGGAGCAGGTTGTAGAAGAACCCAGAAAGTCTAATGAGACCTGTACTCTTAACCACTAGAGTAGATTCCTCTGTGATTAGATATTCCTTATACACATTATTTTAGATGTTTTATAATGTACCTGACATTTTAGCTATTATTGGACATTAATATTCTTTCCAATATTTTACATGAATCATTTTGAAATAAATGTTGGATAATATTTCCTCCTTGTAATTCAGAATATTTCTGTGACCTAGGTGCCTACAGGTATCTATTCTGCTTTAAGGAATGTAAAATTTTTATCATGTTGAATAAAAAGTTCCATATTGATATTTTTCTAAATTATTTTATTAGTTTAAACAACTTCCAGCAGTCTGAAGGAATTCCCTTTGATTGGATGTGAATCTAAATTCAGCCTGGAATCATGGGTAAATATAGTGTAGGATGGACTAAGGCTATTTCACCATTGAGACTAGAAGTATGTGAAGGACAGTACTAAGTTATACAGTTTCTTTATTCTGCATTGGCTTCTCTGGTGGCTCAGATGGTAAAGAGTCTGCCTGCAGTGCGGGAGACTGGGGTTCAATCCCTGGGTCAGGAAGATCCCCTGGAGAAGTGAATAGTAACCCAATTCAGTATCCTTGCTTGGAAAATCCAATGGACAAGGGGCCTGGCAGACTACAGTCCATGGGGTCACAAAGAGTCAGGCACAACTGAGCAACTTCATTTTCACTTTTATTCTGTATACGTTATGACTTTTTCAAAGGATACTTTCTGTACACCTACTTATAAAGTATTCATGTTCTGGATTCACTTTATCAAATGTAAAACAGCAGGGTCCAATACTAGGAAGTAAACAAAATAACTGAAAAAAGGTCCAGTGCAACACTCTATCAGACCTAAAGAGAATGTCACACTGTTCAATTTTAAATTAAGAGGACAAAATAAACTCATGATACAGTAGATAAGAGCAGGAGCATGAAGAAAATGTTTACCAGATTGAAATGACAAAGGAGAGCAGAGCTGAATAACAGAATTACTATGCTTCTTTTGTTAAGCATTAATTTTTCATAAGCTTTAAAAGGATTTGACTTATTTCTTGTGGTTAAGAATATACACAATTCATTCTCAATGACACTCATAATTATGCATACAGAACCTGGTGTGTTAGCAGTGTTAGAGAACAGTGCTGGGAGAATCATCTGCACTCTTCATTTGTATTGTAAGTAGAGTCAGAGGTTTGCTAGAAAAAGGAATATTCTACATTATTCTCTTTTTTTTCCAACTCTACTAGAATAGTTCTTGTCTTCAAAGTTACATCATTGTTTAGCAAATCCTGCTTTGACTCTGCTGTTACTCACTCTGTGCTGTTAGTCTTTCAGTCATATCCGACTCTTTGCAATCCCATGGACAGTAGCTGCCAAGCTCCTCTCTCAGTCCATGGAGATTCTCCAGGCAAGAATACTGGAGTGGGTTGCCATCCCCTCCTCCAGGGGATCTTCCCAACTCAGAGGTTGAACCCAAGTCTCTTGCATTTCAGGCAGATTCTTTACCCTCTGAGCCACCAGGGAAGCTCATTATTCTAAAACAGTGGAAAAAGAGAAAGAAAAATAGTTGAGTAATCTTAAGATGGTTTTGTTGCTTTTATTTCTAAGAGGAGAATGTGTCCCACTAGGTGTCTATAATAAATCATATAATGAACTATACAATTCTTGATTGTTTAATTGTGACAATTTATTTAAATTTTCTGATTTGAAGTTATTTATTTTAAAAATTTAGTAGTATTACTAGTTGTTCCATTGAAAAGATTGTTGTGAAGTTGTGAGCTTTAAATAAGCAAGTGTAAACGGAGATTTGTAAACCATAACATTTATGTAAGATCCCTCAAAAATTTAGTGCCATGGGAAATCCAATATCTAGTAGTTGTTTTTTAAGTTTCCTCCCCAGTACTATATCTGCTATATAATTAGAGCTTTTAAATTCCATATAGCATGACCTAAATGGTTTTTCATAGTTCTTTAGGCCACATTGCTTTTGTTCATCTCTGAAAGGGACCACTGATATTTTTGACAATGAGAAAAAAAATAGGTATCCTCTAGTGAGGATCAAAGGTGCCATTATAAAAATATGTTCCTAGAAGTAACAATAGATATATGCCTCTTTTTTCTAAAGGTTGATCACCTAGTATTTTCATGTATGTAGAATGTATTTTACTTATATTTTAAAATGTAAAATCTAATGTATAGTTAAATAGTTTTACTAGAAATTATTTGAAACCTCCCTGGTGGCTCAGATGGTTAAGCATCTGCCAACAATGCAGGAGACCTGGGTTCGATCACTGGGTTGGAAAAATCTCCTGGAGAAGGAAATGGCAACCCACTCCAGTACTCTTGCCTAGAAAATCCCATGGACAGAGGAGCCTAGTNCCCTGGTGGCTCAGATGGTTAAGCATCTGCCAACAATGCAGGAGACCTGGGTTCGATCACTGGGTTGGAAAAATCTCCTGGAGAAGGAAATGGCAACCCACTCCAGTACTCTTGCCTAGAAAATCCCATGGACAGAGGAGCCTAGTAGGCAACAGTCCATGGGGTCGCAAAGAGTTGGACATGACTGAGTGACTTCACTTCAGAAATTATTTGGGCCCAAATTTAAGCCTCCATATCTAGCTCAACTATAACTAAGAATATATGAATTGGTTATTTCAAATTTCAAAAGTGATCCTGAGGTAGGATGAAAATGGGCCCCAGGCTGAACAACTGTAATTTGTTCCCTGTGGACAGATGTTCCAAAATGCAAGAGCGAGAGAGGAGCTGAGCTCTGCCCAGATGAAAGATAGAGACCACATACTTCTCACTGTCAAGGTCAAGGAGACCTTCTCAGAAAGGCTGCTTGGAGGTTAGACGGAGGGGGTGTCACTCCCATCATTCCTGTAGGTAAATAACACCAACCTACACACTGGCCTCTTTTCTAGAATCCATTTTGGCTAAGATATGCCTGCACACATCAAAGGATCGAGAGATATAGCAAATATGGACTCAGAACCAGGCAAAGCAAGATGACTGGCCAAAGGAGACCCTGAAGAAATGCCCCATGTAAGTGATTCAAACTATCGTGAGGGCATGATTCTCTTTGAGCTCACCTGTGTGTCTATCCACATGTACTCTTATTCTTTTTAATCCTAAGAAATACTTCATTTTTTCACTACTTTCCTTCTTTCAGTGGAGATTTGTTTCTGCACAGCTGATGGTCCAGGACCTTGTCACTGACTGCTGGTCTAGTGACTGGGATTCAATGCTCCCTGCTACAGCTTGACCTCAATTTCTGGCTAGAAACTGAAGTGCTTCTTCAAGCTCCTGCAGACCAGGGATACCTGAGATCAATCTGAGACTGGAGGCAGTTAGGAGTCATAGCCGGAGAAGGCAATGGCACCCCACTCCAGTACTCCTGCCTGGAGAGTCCCATGGATGGAGGAGCCTGATAGGCTGCAGTCCATGGGGTCGCTGAGGGTCAGGCATGACTGAGCGACTTCCCTTTCACTTTTCACTTTCATGCATTGGAGAGGGAAATGGCAACCCACTCCAGTGTTCTTGCCTGGAGAATCCCAGGGACGGCGGAGCCTGGTGGGCTGCCGTCTATGGGGTCACACAGAGTCTGACATGACTGAAGTGACTTAGCAGCAGCAGCAGCAGCAGCAGGATGTCATAGCTCCAGTTCATGTCAGAAAAGTCAGTGTAAGCACTGGCTAGTTAATATTTCTGCCTTATCCTGGAAGGCATTGTCCTGTTACATATTGACATTTCCTTTGATGGTTCTGTAATATATGTTTGAAAGATCAAATAAAGTGCTGTTTTACAAAAAGTAAAATTTGGATTTTGGTAAAATTTGGATTTGGATTTGGAGTGGACACAAAACCTTAGAAACTGTTTTACTGTACTAAATCTGATATTTATTCAAACTCTGTGGGAAAGCCAAAAAGATTTGCAAATTGCCATTCATGTTTTCAAGGCTCTGAATGGGAAGTTAACAGGAACTTTCCTTCATCAGTCATTTTGTGGTGTGATTTCTAGTTTGAAACATTGAACCTTACACTTTAATAGTTGATTTAATGGAATAGGAATTTTGGTTTCTGGTTAGATTCCATTATATTCATGTAGGAGCATGGTTAGAATTGAACTCAGTTATTGCTGTTTTCCAATTTCACAGATGTCTCTGCTTAAAATTTTAATGTAATTTTCCTAATACTGATTCTCCTTATAATATACAAGCTGAGAAAAAATAAAGTAAAATTTAAAATTTTTTTCTGAGTATTATTACTTTAGGTAAATATACCAGTCTAGATAGTAAGTATATTAAAAAAAAAAAGTTGCAGGTGTCTGTAATATATTGATGGTCAAACAAATAATAAATCATGAATTTTGCCAAAAGATAATTCAAAATAACAAGGCCTCATTTAAAACACATGTACACCTGGGCCCCTAAAGTTTATCTGTCTGTTTCTCCAAAAATCAAATTGAGAAGTTGTTCACAGGAACTCTTAAATTGAACCATGTTCTTATAAAAATGAAGTATAAAATTTAGGCATCTGGGTATCTGGAACTCAAACTGCCTTTAAAAATTAAAATCAGTGTTTAAATTGCATCTAAAAGTGAATAGGAAATGAGTTCTGGCTGTGATATTTATGTGGCCAGGAACTTTTTGCAGGTGGGCTGTCAAATTATCCAGCCACTTGGTGTGAAAATGAACATAGTCAAGATAAGTCGCAAATAGGTGTTGTTAAAATAATATGACCTGGTGTTCAATTTGATGCATTTATTTGACTATTTTCTAAAAAGGAGATGTGCAATTCTCCTGTATTATTTGTAAGCCAGTTACCACCTGTATGTTTGTATTCATCTCTTATCCTCCATGTCTAACCATGGCAAACTCAAATTGGAATGAACAACATTGACTTAAATTGCTAATATTTATTTTTTAATAGCCACTATAGGAGGTTTCCCTGTGGCTCAGTTGGTAAAGAATCTGCTGTAATGCAGGAGACCTAGATTCAATGCCTGGATTGGGAAGTTCCTGTGGAGAAGGGAAAGGCTACCCACACTAGTATTCTGGCCTGGAGAATTCCAGGGACTCTATAGTCCTTAGGGCCACAAAGAGATGGGCACTACTGAGCAACTTTCACTAAATTCACTATATGAGGTTTCAAACTCAACTGAACCTTAAAGGCATTTTATTCAGATCAATGAATATTAAGCCATAAGAGATAATTCATAAGTATATTCATTGTACTTTTGATTAGTCCCCAGTATCTGTTTATATATAGGGAGTCTGTAAGTACAAGCATTTTTGTTACCTATAGTTATTTTTAATTTTTAGTGCTATTTAAAAAATACATTAAAATTTAAAGGCACAGAGCACTAACCTGATGGAAAAACAAGTAGAAAGAGTAAATTGTTTCCTTGACTACTTACTATATTTATAACATGTCAAAATAAAGACACCTCTTCTCTTTGTTATTTATAAGACTGAGGCTCCATCACATTGTCCTCAAAATTTGAGAGAAGATAATTCGTAAGTCTCCCTGCAAATTCTACTATGGTGTCAGCTCCCTCTTCTCACTCAGGAGAGCAGGGACTCTGGGTGACAATTCTTCACATCAGTGTTTGAGGCCTGAAGTCAAGATTTAGAACTATCTCCAGAAGCCAAGGAGAAAGTTTAAGTTAAGGAAGTAAATATTAATTAGCAAAGTAATGCCAAAAATAAAAATAAATGGAAGGTTAAGAAAACCAGATATTAAGAGGTTCACCTGAAAGCCATGGATAAATTGAAAATAAAATAGATATAAGCTTACCTGCCTACTGTGAAACTTGTATGCAGATCAAGAAACAACAGTTGGAACAGGATGTGAAACAAGGGACTGGTTCAAAATTGGGAAAGGACTACATCAAGGCTGTGTATTGTCACCCTGCTCATTTAACTTATATACAGAGTACATTATGAGAAATGCTGGGCTGGATGAAGCACAAGCTGGAATCAAGATTGCAAGGAGGAATATCAATAACCTCAGATATGCAGATGACACCACCCTTACAGCAGAAAGCGAAGAGGAGCTAAAGGGCTTCTTGATGAAAGCGAAAGAGGAGAGTGAAAACACTGGCTTAAAGCTCAACATTCAATAATCTAGGATCATGGCATCTAGTCCCATCACTTTGTAACAAATAAATGGGTAAATAATGGAAACAGTGACAAACTTTATTTTCTTGGTTTCCGAAATCACTGCAGATGGTCACTGCAGCCATGAAATACAAAAATACTTCCTCCTTGGGAAAAAAGCCATGACAAACCTAGACAGCATATTTAAAAGCAGAGACATTACTTTTCCAAAAGAGGTCTGTGTAGTCAAAGTCGTGATTTTTCCAGTAGCCATGTATGGATTGAGAGTTAGACCACAAAGAAAGCTGAATGCCAAAAAACTGAGGCTTTCGAATTGTGATGTTGAAGAAGACTCTGAGAGTCCCTTGGACTGCAAGGAGATCAAACCAGCCAATCCTAATGGAAATCAATTCTGAATATTCATTGGAAGGACTGATGCTGAAGCTGAAGCTCCAATACTTAGGCCTCCTAATGCGAGAGCAGACTCATTGGAAAAGACCCTGATGCTGGGAAAGATTGAAGGCAGAAGGAGAAGGGGATGAGAGAGGATGAGATGGTTGGATGGCATCACCTACTCAATTGACATGAGTCTGAGCAAGCTCCAGGAGATGGTGAAGGACGGGGAAGCCGCGAGTGCTGCAGTCCATGGTGTTGCAGAGTCGGACATGACTGAGACTGAACAACAAAGCACAGAAGGTCCACCTTTGCGACTTTTTGCTATGATAAACACCAAGTTAGAGACAGACTGGATGGGGCTTCTTGCCTTACTGATCTTAAAGAGTCTAGATTCACCAGATACAACCTGGCAAGTCTGTGATAGAAAAGAATGTAAGTGATGCTTTGGATAATTTTTATCACAATAATAATACCAATAATAATGGTTAACAGCAGGTTTTCTTAGAACAGAAAGGCAGTGTTGGTCCTTAGTCTCAATTATTGTCAGTGGAAGAAGGTCATGTATATATATTATAAAAGTCACTAAATGTGTTTGATAGATAATTTACCTTTATAATTATTTTTGTGTATATTAATACTAAAAACATATTCCATCTTGGTACACTCAAACTACATTTGAGTAGCTGTCATTGGCAGCACATGGTCCCAAGCTTTGATTGTGTGGAAAAGGTTACAGATATTAACTGGAAATATCAACAGCTTCAGATATGCAGATAATACCACTCTAATGGCAGAAAGCAAGAAGGAACTAAAGAGCCTCCTGATGAGGGTGAAAGAGAGTGAAAAAGCTGTCTTAAAACTCAATATTCAAAAGATCATGGCATCTGGTCCCATCCCTTCGTGGCCAATAGAGGGGAAACAATGGAAACAGTGTCAGATTTTATTTTCTTGGGCTCCAGAATCACTGCATAGAGTGACCGCAACCATGAAACTAAAAGATACTTACCCCTTGGAAAGAAAAAAGTGAAAAGTGTTCATCGCTCAGTCATGTCAAACTCTGCAACCTCATGGACTGTAGCCTGCCAGTCTCCTCTGTCCATGGAATTCTCCAGGCAAGAGGACTGGAGTTGGTAGCATTTCCTTTCTCCAGGGGATATTACCTACCCAGGGATTGAACCCGGGTCTCCTGCATTGCAAGGAAATTCTTTACTGTCTAAGCCATGGAAACTTAAAACACACCTCACTCTACCAACAAAGGTCCATATAGCCAAAGCTATGGTTTTTCCAGTAGTAATGTATGGATGTGAGAGTTGTACCATAAAGACTGAGCACGGAATTTATGGTTTTGAACTGTGGTGCTAGAGAAGACTCGTGAGAATCCCTTGGACTGTCAGGAGATCAAACCAGTAAATCTTAAAGGAAATCAACCTTGAATATTCATTGAAAGGACTGATGCTGAAGCTGAAGTTCCAGTACTTTGGCCACCTGATGTGAAGAGCAGACTCACTGGAAAAGACCCTGATGATGGGAAAGATCAAAGGCAGGAGGAGAAGGGGATGACAGAGGATGAAATGATTAAATAGTATTACTGACTCACTAGGATGCATTTTAGCAAACTCCAGGAGATAGTGAAGGACAGAGGAGCCTGATGTGCTGCAGTCCATAGGGTAGAAAATAATCAGATGCTACTTAGTAACTGAACAAAAACAGCATTGACTGGAAATAAAAATAATTCCTGGACAAGAAATTGAAATTAAAAACCTATACTGAAAATAGTGGATATCTAGAGACTGAAAATTCTTATATAGATTGAATTTAAAACATATGGGTGGAGTTAAAAATCAGGAAACGTTGAAATATGAAAGATGAAGAGAAAATAATCAGAGCACAGAATGGCATGATTGGATGAATGGAGGCATCTCTTGTGGCTCAGATAGTAAAGAATCTTCCTGCAATGTGGGAGACCTAGGTTTAATCCCTGGGTTGGGAAGATCCCCTGGAGATGGGAATGGCTACCTACTCCAGTATTTTGCCCTGGAGAATGTATCCCATGGAGTCACAAAGAGTAGGACATAGCTGAGTGACTTTCATTCTTTCACTTCATAAGCTGTAGATAGGGGATCCAAACTTAACATCTTACTAAGTATCCTGAAAGATGATGCTGTGAAAGTGCTGCACTCAGTATGTCAGCAAGTTTGGAAAACTCAGCAGTGGCCACAGGACTGGAAAAGGTCAGTTTTCATTCCAATTCCAAAGAAAGGCAATGCCAAAGAATGTTCAAACTACCGCACAACTGCACTCATCTCACACACTAGTAAACAAATGCTCAAAATTCTCCAAGCCAGGCTTCAGCAGTACATGAACTGTGAACTTCCAGATGTTCAAGCTGGTTTTAGAAAAGGCAGAGGAACCAGAAATCAAACTGCCAACATCTGCTGGATCATGGAAAAAGCAAGAGAGTTCCAGAAAGACATCTACCTCTGCTTTATTGACTATGCCAAAGCCTTTGACTGTGTGGATCACAATAAACTGTGGGAAATTCTGAAAGAGATGGGAATACCGGACCACCTGATCTGCCTCTTGAGAAATCTGTATGCAGGTCAGGAAGCAACAGTTAGAACTGAACATGGAACAACAGACTGGTTCTAAATAGGAAAAGGAGTACGTCAAGGCTGTATATTATCACCCTGCTTATTTAACTTCTATGCAGAGTACATCATGAGAAACACTGTGCTGTATGAAGCACAAGCTGGAATCAAGATTGCAGGGAGAAGCATCAATCACCTCAGATATGCAGATGACACCACCCTTATGGCAGAAAGTGAAGAGAAATTAAAAAGCCTCTTGAAAATGAAAAAGGAGAGTGAAAAAGTTGGCCTAAAGCTCAGTATTCAGAAAACGAAGATCATGGTGTCTGGTCCCATCACTTCCTGGGAAATAGATGGGGAAACAGTGGAATCAGTGTCAGACTTTATTTTTTGGGGCTCCAAAATCACTGCAGATGGTGATTGCAGCCATGAAATTTAAAGACGCTTACTCCTTGGAAGAAAAGTTATGACTAACCTAGATAGCCTATTGAAAAGCAGAGACATTACTTTGCCAACAAAGGTCCGTCTTGTCAAAGCTATGGTTTTTCCAGTGGTCGTGTATGGATATGAGAGTTGGACTGTGAAAAAGGCTGAGTGCCGAAGAACTGATCCTTTTGAGCTGTAGCGTTGGAGAAGACTCTTGAGAGTCCCTTGGACTGCAAGGAGATCCAACCAGTCTATCCTAAAGGAGATCAGTCCTGGGTTTTTATTGGAAGGATTGGTGCTAAAGCTGAAACTCCAATACTTTCGGCACCTCACGCAAAGAGTTGACTCATTGGAAAAGACCCTGATGCTGGGAGTGATTCGGGGCAGGCGGAGAAGGGGACGACGGAGGATGAGATGGCTGGATGGCATCACCGACTTGGTGGACCTGAGTTTGAGTGAACTCTGGGAGTTGGTGATGGACAGGGAGGCCTGGTGTGCTGCGATTCATGGGGTCACAAAGAGTCGGACACGACTGAGCGACTGAATTGAACTAAACTGACTAAAGTATAGTATATAAAGAGTAATCAGAAAAAAAGACATCTTTCTAAACAAGTGAAATTCAGAGTTCAGGGAGTCAGTCTCAAGCAAAGCAGTTGACCAGCAACAAGCAAACTTAGAAATGTTTTTTTTGTTTGTTTGTTTGTTTTAACTATCAATCACTTTAGACAATAGTTTTAGTTTAGCAGTATTCTCTTGTTAATTCCAATGTGCTTCATGTTAATTGCAAGCTGCTCAGCCTTAAGTGCTATAATTCTTGTCATGGTGACAGGACAAGCCTACACCATATATTGCCCCTCCCAAAAAATGAAATTTAGAATTGATAAGGCAGTCACTGGAAGAGATTCTTTTCTTGTTTTAAAAACATCAGCATTACTTAACACATATTTAATTATCATTAATATCTGTGAGAGTTGGACTGTGAAGAAAGCTGAGAGACGAAGAATTGATGCTTTTGAACTGTGGTGTTGGAGAAGACTCTTGAGAGTCCCTTGGACTGCAAGGAGATCCAACCAGTCCATTCTGAAGGAGATCAGACCTGGGATTTCTTTGGAAGGAATGATGCTGAAGCTGAAACTCTGGTACTTTGGCCACCTCATGTGAAGTGTTGGCTCATTGGAAAAGACTGTGATGCTGGGAAGGATTGGGGGTAGGAGGAGAAGGGAGTGACAGAGGATGAGATGGCTGGATGGCATCACTGACTCGATGGGGGTGAGTGTGAACGAACTCAGGGAGTTGGTGATGGACAGGGAGGCCTGGTGTGCTGCGATTCATGGGGTCGCAAAGGGTCGGACACGACTGAGCAACTGAACTGAACTGAATCAACCACCGTAGGGCTGAAAAGCAGTGATAGTATATCTGATAGCATTTCAAACCGTGCACTTTTCATGTTGTGTTTGGTAAACTTGGTAGTGTTAAGAAAGTCTCAGCACAGTAATAGAACAATTAGAAAATAAGAATTTAAAAACATCAAGGCATGAATGTACTGTCATGTAATTTTGCCTTTTTTAGCTTTTCATTTATTCAACAAATATTTATTGAACAACTATCATGTTCTTGGTCATATTTTAGAAGCTAGTGCGAATGAGATAGACATGACCATTGAATTTTTCATTTGATTAGGTACAGGCAGGTGAACTTTAAATACAGACAAAAATACCAACAAATAACAAATTATGATAAATACAATCCAAAAAAACTTAAAATAATGAGATACTTGAGAATAACTGAATGATCACATTAGATAACTAAGACAGATTTCTCTGGGTGCTATGTCAGTAATAGGTGGCAAAGTAATAGCAGCTATAGCTGCTGCTGCTGCTGCTGCTAAGTCGCTTCCATCGTGTCCGACTCTGTGCAGCCCCATAGACGGCAGCCCACCAGGCTCCCCTGTCCCTGGGATTCTCCAGGCAAGAACACTGGAGTGGGTTGCCATTTCCTTCTCCAATGCATGAAAGAGAAAAGTGAAAGTGAAGTCGCTCAGTCTTGTCTGACTCTTCGTGATCCCATGGACTGCAGCCTACCAGGCTCCTCCGTCCATGGGATTTTTCAAGCAAGAGTACTGGAGTGGGGTGTCATTGCCTTCCCCAAGCAGCTATAGCTAGTTAATGCCTTTTTCAGTGTTCAGTTGCAGGAAAGTGGTGAATTGAACTAGATTTAGATTAGTGAAAATGAGAAAATAAAAATATTATTGCCGTGTTTTGGGATAGTATAAGGGCATATATTTAATGAGGGAACTAAAGAAAGAGGGAAACCAGGATAAAATCCCAGATATTTGGCTTGAGCTTCTGAGTCTACAGTTTTAAATACAGAGCTGGGGTAGACTGTGAGAGAAGGATTTGAAGGAGATAAATAAAGATTTTCTTGAGGAAGGTGCATTAAAGCTTAAGAAGCCTCTTATGTATCTAGTAGAGATGTCAAAGGGACAACTGGAATCAAAAGAAAGTTAAGAACTGGAGGTGTTGATTTTAGAGTAGCCGGTATATCTTAACAGCTCTGCCTCCATTGACTCTCAAAGCATTGTGCTACTCCGCCTCTCGCTTTTGGTTTTTACAGCCTGAAACTTCCTTGATTGTACATTTTTTTAAACTTTGAATTCCAAAGACTTTCCCACCACTTACATTGGCTCTGTATCATTAACCTCAGGAAATGTACAGAACCTTTCCAATACTTCGACTATAATATAAAAAACGGTTTCATGCATGAATTAAACGAAAGAACGTTTGTGCCTGAGTCATGGGGCTCTTTCCATTCTCTGGAAATTTGGTTCTCTATTTATGAAGAATAAAATTTGGTAGTGTTTTCAATTAAAAAAAATATTTGAAATTCTGGTTGAAAAAAATTTCTCGAGTGGAACCTCAGGAAATAGAAGTAAAACAGATATGTTCTGATTAAAGGAGGCTAGAAAAAGTCAGACTTTTAAGTGACCACTGTGCCACTCATTTGGTCCTCAGGCCTGCCCTCTTAGCACTCTGCTTATATGCCATGGGATCAGGTAATTATCTAAGGCTCTCTGTGGGACTAACTTATGATTTTATTAAGTCATCGCCTTAGGATGGAAATGTCTCCTATGGATTCAGCTGGATCTGAATTAGTTTTCAACTGTTGCCAATTCCAGAATCTGCAGGTGGTAACCCCCACATGTGGAAGCACCTGGATAGGCAGAGGTTAAAGTCGGAGACAGTCTGACAGAAATGCTCTGTGTGGTGCAGAGCAGTCTCTCTGTGATTTGAAACACATGGTGTGTAATCCACAGTCCACAGACTGGAAAAATGACACACTGATAATTGAGATTTCACAGTGTGACATTGTGCATCTCTTAACTAATACAGTGCTGTAAAGTAAAATAAAGTAAAAATTAAAAAAAAAAAAAAGAATTTCTGGCCAAGGTGCTAATCTACAGCAAGATTTTCTAAATAACTGAGAAATTAACCATTTATATTTTTGTTTGAACACTCAAACTTTTTTGAATTATACAAAATGGATAATAATGAATAAATGCATTATCTTCTCCAAACTTATAAAGAGTACACATGGAATGTGTTTTAGTAGCATTTCTTTATAAATCTCAAGTCATCACTATGAACAATAATATTTATGCTGTGCTCCGGGAAGCGAAGATAGAGAAGAAACTCTGTATATGTTAAGGAGGTTTCAGAAGACTGATTAATTTAGCGTATCATTGTTTACTGTATCAATTTCTCCTCACAGGTTTGAATTGTTGTTTATCTCCACTCTTGTTAACAGATGCCCTTAGGAATTATTCAGCTGTATGTATGATTTTTCATCCCTGCCTTCAATACTTTTCTGAAGTAAAAAGACTTTTATTTCAAAGTCTATTGTAATCAAAGTGGTGATTGTTCTCCTCTCCCAATTCATTCCATAAAAGGTATTGAGCACAGACTCTATGCCAGCAATTGTTCTAGGCACTTGTCAGAGAAGAAAATAAAAATCATTGCCTTATATTCTAGCAGTGAAGAGAGACAAAAACAAACAAAAAATGAAAAAGAACCCAAACAAAAAAATCCCAAACAGGTAAAATTACCTGCCTTTTTTTTTTTTTTTTCATTTTTTTTTAAATAGCAAAAGTTCTTAAATACTAAAGATTTCAGAACTTGTGTTATTTTTAAAAATGAAAAATAATGAAGGATAATAGAGATTTGGAATACTGGATGTGAGGAATGCTGGAGCGAGTGTAGAAAGATGGACCTTATTAACAAGGTGACTTTGAGCAATTATTTAAAGGAAGTGAGGGAATTAGTCATGCAGACATCTGGGAGAAGAGCCTTTTAGGCAGCAGGGAAATTAGCCAGCACCCTGTTTGGGGAGCATTCCTAGAACAGAACAGAGGCCACTGTAACTGGAATGAACAGTGTTGAGGGAATAACAGAAGATGAGGTCAGAGAGAGGACAGAGAACAGACAATACAAAACTACATAAGCCATTCTAAGAATTTAGGTTTAAGTTGTGATTGATTTTCCTATGGAGCATGCTATAAACTCCAAGTAATATCTTTTTCCATCAGATATACCACTACTGCCATAATTCCTGCCAAGTCATAGGGCACAAGTGGCAGGATTTCTTATACTATGGTCTAGACCTGCAGCAGAATTCATTTGTACTGTGGAACTGCTGGCCTGAAGCAAATAGACTGCAGATATTTTCCCATCAAAGCTGAGTTTATTTGGAATTATCGGAGACTTGCAATTCAGAGTCTGTGACCATGTGAGCCATGTTCAAGTCCCCACATGGCGACAGAAGGAGAAGGCTTTTTTAGAGAGGAAAAGGAAGTTAGAAGGGATGTAATAAACAGAGTCCATGACTTCTCACTGATTGAGTCCTTGAGTCCTAGGAAAGAAGAGGAATCTTTCTTCATCTGTTGGGCTCTTCTATTGTCACATGGTGTGAGATTTTTCCCTGTTAGTCTCCCAGCTCTATTTAATTGAAGTTTCTCTTTATTCATTTTTATGGAACAGCTTTTCTTGTCACTCAGCATATGGGTGGGGAATTATCATTGAGCACGAATAGCTTGCTTTCAGACACCAAAGAAGCCTGCCAGGTATTGTGCTTCCTTCTTAAGTACTAGCCTGTGTGAGATGCAGTGATATAACCTTTAAGTTGGAGGTGATGTTGCAGCATCCGGACGATCACTACATTTCCTAGTACTCCACTGATGCAGCAGTCCCTAGACTTCATTGTGTTTATGTCTCTTTCTCAGGGGTATGTGTGTTTTACCAAGGATTCCTATTTATTTGCCATTTCCTTGTTTATTAGATCCAGTCAACATTCTACTATTGATAAAATGGATATTGGAGCATTGTGATATTCTATAGAATGTCCAGATGGTTTAGGTCTCTTTGGACTATATTATAATTGGCAGGAGGGTTAAATTTAGCCTGGAGAAATTTGTAAATCTGTACTATATGTCATCCCATTTGATTGTGAATGCTTATGATTCTCCTTTAGAGGTAAAAATAAAAAGTATTTGCCAGATCAGTGACCCCATACTGTGTACCTGAGTCTTTGTTCATCTTTTCTAGAAGATTCCAATATTCTATTCCATTCCATGTTGCCAAACCAGCTCCAGTTGAAATTGTTGTTGTTTAGTCACTTAAGTCGTGTCTGGCTCTTTTGCAACACCATGGACTGTAGGCTGCCAGGCTCCTCAGTCCATGAGATTTCACAGGCAAGAATACTGGAGTGCATTGCCATTTCCTTCTCCAGGGGATCTTCCTTCTCCAGGGATCAAACCTGCATCTCCTGCACTGGCAGGTGGATTCTCTACCACTGAGCCACCTGGGAAACCTTCAATTGAGGTTACTGTATGGTAAGCTTGTTCATTGGTGTCTGCCACTATTTGTCTTCTTTTTATAGTTGTGTTAGGTAGGTAGAACAGGGAAAAGTGAAGTGAATGTAAAGTTGCTCAGTCATGTCTGACTCTTTGCAGCCCCATGGACTGTAGCCTACCAGGCTTCTCTGTCCATGGGATTTTCCAGGCAAGAATACTGGAGTGGGTTACAATTTCCTTCTCCAGGGGATCTTCCCAACCCAGGGATCGAACCTGGGTCTCCTGCATTGCAGGGAGGCACTTTAACCTCTGAGCCACCAGGGAAGCACCTGAACATGGAAAAGGAGTCCAAAATGGTCGTGGCTACAAGAAAAGGAAGGGAAAAACCCGTGAAAATGAAACAAAAGAAGAGCCGAGGATCCAAGTGAGGACCTCAGGTAAAACAAACAACACTCCTGGCTGGCCCAATTTATATAGGACAGGCTCAGGGAGAGATAAACATATAAATAAATGGCAACTCACTCCAATATTCTTGCTTGGAGAATCCCGTGGACTGAAGAGCTTGGTGGGCTGCAGTCCACGGGGTCACAAAGAGTCGGACACGACTGAGTACTTACTTACTTAAGAGCCAACGCTAACTCTCTCTCTCTCTCCCATGCGCTGGGGCGCTCTTCTCCTCGTGTCTTTAGATCGATGTGCCCTCATGCCTCAAAGACGGATTTTCCTGCTATCTTCTAAATAAAATAGAGCTGTAATACTGAGCTGTAACATTGATTTGTCTAAGAGCTATAACATGGTCCATTCGAGACCTGAGAGCTATAACACGGTCNTCTCCCATGCGCTGGGGCGCTCTTCTCCTCGTGTCTTTAGATCGATGTGCCCTCATGCCTCAAAGACGGATTTTCCTGCTATCTTCTAAATAAAATAGAGCTGTAATACTGAGCTGTAACATTGATTTGTCTAAGAGCTATAACATGGTCCATTCGAGACCTGAGAGCTATAACACGGTCTGTCCAAGACCTGAGAGCTGTGACACGCCAAGGAGCTTTAATGTCCACCACTCCAAGTCTCTGTTGTGACGAGACAAAAAAATCAGGGAACAAACACTCGCGTGGCAGTTGGAGGAATGAAATGGGGTACAATAGTTCGACTGACTGTTTATTGCGTCAGATTCCTTTAAAATCCCAGTTGTTTACCCTTGACTTCTTTTTGTTATATTACTGTTTGATATATTGTTGGCTACCCATCTGTCTTGATCTATCCTCTCTTAATTGTCACCACAGTTCTCTGAAGTTAAGACTTCTGGCTGCCTCCAAAGGTTTCCACTCTTTATCATTGTGCCTGTTTTTCTTTGAAAGCTGTTACCACTTGGTCTCTATCATTGCAAGATTATATCATGGGATTGCTATCAGTGAGCCATAGTTGCTATAGTTCAATAGCATCTTCTTTAGAGACGCTACATCATTTAAGGTGTGACATCCCTTTTAGCAAGCTTCCAGTTTCCAAGCTTCAGCTTAGAGGCAGTGTTGTAGCCACACGTCTGGGAAACAAACTCACTCAGAAGGACAATACAGACAGAGGAGTGCAGTTTATTACACTGGCGGGCCCAAGGCAGAGTCTCCTCTTAGCCAAGGACCCCAACCAGTTTTTGTGAAAATCTTATATACCCTAAGTGTACATGCCCAAACCCACCTCCCCAAATTCCCTGAAACTAGTCTGAACAAAGGAAAAGAAAGATACAGTCAAAGAAATCTCGTGATTCATATGCCTTAGGCCTAAAGGTAGTTAAGTGAAGTCGCTCACTCGTGTCCAACTCTTTGCGACCCCATGGACACCTGGCTCTTCCATCCATGGGATATTCTAGGCAAGAGTACTGGAGTGGGTTGCCTTTTCCTTCTCCATAACAATGGACAATTATCAATAGGCCTGTGATCATACCCCAATAAGCATAATAGAATTTGTGATTCATTCGTTTACATAGATAATTAGGGTATCCTTTTAGGTGACAGAGAGTCTAGGTATGAGCCCTGGGGCTCTTCCATGGTGGGGGAGGGGTCTGATTTTCCAGTTAATATGTCATTTCCATAGATACTGGGCATATAGATCAAACTCCATAGTCCAACCCAAAATGGAGTCCTGCTTTCAAGATGGGGCCTGTTCTGTCTGCTTCCTCCTTCAGCAGCATATCAGCTTCCTTTTTCATGAGGCTCCTGACACAAAGTTAAAAACTGCATTGTGATAGAGGGCTCTTATATTGATAAATTCTCCTTTGTTTTACTTTCTGTCCCTTTCCCTTAGATTCATCATTTTCAGAATTCATTTCTTAAAATATTCAGTAAGCTGCTGCTTTCTGAAAATGTTGGCTGGATCCTCCACTCCTGTGCTCCTGGATATAACCCGTTCCCTACAGGAATCTCAGAACTCCTGGGGAAGTGCTGTGACCCAACCATGTGCTTATTTACTCCGTCATGTCCAACTCTTTGAAACCCATGGACTGTAGCACACCAGTCTCCTCTGTCCACGGGGATTCTCCAGCTAGAGTACTGAAGTGAGTTGCCATGCCTTCCTTCTGGGAATCTTCCCAACCCAAGGATCAAACCCAGGTCTCCCACATTGCAGGAAGATTCTTTACCGTCTGAGCCACAAGGGAAGCCCAAGTATACTGGACGGAGTAGCCTATCCCTTCTTCAGAAGGTCTTCCCAACCCAGGAATCAACCCGGGGTCTCTTGCATTGCAGGCAGATTCTTTACCAGCTGAGCTACCAGGGAAGCTCAGCCATAGCTCCTGGTCCAATGGCCAGGAAGGAAGGGAGGAGCATATGCTCAGGAGTGCATGTATTGTCTTGCAAAGAAGAGACCTGTGGATCGTTGTTAAACAAGAGTTGGAAATTGGTTCACATCTGTAGATTTTCAAGTGCGTTGAGCCAGATGTATACATCCCAAGTCTCAGATTACCTTCGTTCCCAGTTAGTGCCTGAATCGATCATTAAAGCTTCCCTGAAACTCTGCCTCACCTACAATGACATTCTGTGCTTTAGCCTCAACTTCATCTGTCCCTCAGCTCCAAGAGAAGAGGATCTTCTATATATTGACAAGAACGTCCTCTAGGTTTTACACTTCACTTTAAATTGCTGATTATCCTAAACTTTTTACTGTTTTCCTCCAGTATGTTCATTGTCCTGTATAATTAATATTTTCTCACATCTATCAAATACCTGATGTATTGTATATGCAACTGTGTTCTCTTTCACTAACGTTATTCTGTGTCTGTGAAATATGCTGATAAAACAATGGCACCTCTAGAATTTACCAGGAGCGGTCAGTCCTCCACCCCCAGGGATAGCTTATCATGCCAGTCAGTCAGTTGGTGACTCAGCTCCAAAATCATTTTACAGCCTACTTCTAAGACCATGCTTAGGACCCACTCTCTTCAATCAAAAATCTCTCATTTTTATACAGAATCAGAAATGGAGATCTCACCCAAGTGGTTTATTGTGGAAGATGGACTGCAAGGAGTAAGGAAAGCAGGACAGAGCAGAGGTGGACGTTGAGATATTCAGTTACAAAGATGCATTAGCTGATGCTACTAGTAATTCTGGAGCTAAGGTGGACACTCTTGAGTTGTCCAAGTTTTGGCAAGATTGTTGGGCCTTGGTGTCCCTGTGTTCAATATTCACTGATGTAAACTACTGTTGGAAATGGGGCATAATCTTGCCACTTGAGCTTCCACCCATTTGCAGTAGGAAATGCCAGGAGAAGAAGTCAGCTGTGATCTCTAAGCAGCCAACATTCCTGGCACCTGAGGGAGTGAGTACCTCGGTGCTGATGAGGGATCTTGGCAGCAAATATAGCATCCAGCATATCAGCAGAGAGAAAACAAAATGATGACTAAGGCAGATTTTTGGAGAATACAGAATTTATTTTTATTTTTTTATTTTTCAGATTTTAGTTTTAGATACATCCAGTAAGGAAGATCTATTTGATATGCAAGCAGATTTGATTCGGCAGTTTGGTATCAGTGTAGACTTTGGTTGAGAAGTTGAACGTAAAAAAAAAAAAATGATATTTTTATGCATGTGCTTCTCAGAGTTGCAGAGCTGATGTTAATGCATATTTAAATTCTCAGACTATTGTTCCCCAGTAGTTGCTTCATGTCAGTCTCTCGCATTAGAATATAAACTCTACGTGTTTTTGGTTCAGTCTCCTATTCCTAGTATCTAACACATAGAAGAAGCACAATATAATTTTGCTGATTTCCTGCCAGGACAGGGTGTACCTTTGCTCAGAAGTTTAATAAATTAAATATATATATAAATAAGAATGCAGTCTTTTGGTTGCTTTTGAAATAGTTTCATTGCACTTAGAGGGGCACTTTCTGAAACAAATTTAGAAAATATGAATACCTTAGAAAATACTTTAAAAAATACTTTAGAGATAAACAATGGAGGTTTTAGCTTAGAGTTAATGAGGAATTTTATATCACAATGTTTATTAAATCATTCTTGATATTTTCTATACTTTAATATTTTAAATTATAGCACATGCATGTAGTCACAGTAAACATGTTGAAAAAAAGTTGCAATAATCCCTCTATTATTGTGCCTATTGATGTGTTTTAAATGATTCTAGAAAAAATATGAAACATTCATTATTTTTAACAATCATTTATTAGCAAAAAATTGATATTTTTCATCTATAACTTACCTGTGCTTTGAAGAAGAGTTTCTCTCATATTTCATGATTTGACACATTAATTCTACTATAAACAGAACTGGGCTTACCAGTTCACACTAGTGATAAAGCACCTGCCTTTAAACGCTGGGGATGTAGGAGATTCAGGTCCTATTCTTGGGTAGGAAGATCGCCTAGAAAAGAGAATGGCACCCCACTCCAGTATTTTTGCCTAGAAATTCCATGGGCAGTGGCGCCTGATGAGCTATAGTCCATGGGTCCACAAAGAGTTGGACATGGCTGAGCGACTGAGCACACACAGCAGTATTAAGATATATTATTGTTCTTACTAAAAATTGAATGTCTTAATTTTGATTGTTAAATGTAAAGAAATTGCTTTATTCTTCAAGAGACTCACTAAAAGAGACTGAGGCATGCTTTTTATTGTTTTCATTATGTTATTGATTTTCCATTTATGAAGAGCCCTTGTGAATTGTTATTCAAATAATAAACATACCATCCTCTGAGATCAATGACTTGACAAGAGAAGAAACTATTAAAAACAAGAGAAAATCTGTGTATATTTTCAAAGTACGAATTACTAGGTAAAAAAATTAAATTAAGGAGTTATAAAATTAATGGAGTATGAGTAGAGGATTAGATGGTTGGATGGCATCATCAAGTCAATGGATATGAGTCTGAGCAAGCTCCAGGAGTTGGTGACGGACAGGAAAGCCTGAAGTGCTGCAATCCATGGGGTCACAGAGAGTCGGACACAACTGACTACTGAACTGCACTGACCTGATGATGATTTATTAGGCTGAAATAATATTGCAGATGTGATGGTAGTTAAACCAAAAACTATTTATTGAATCATTGAAAATGTTATACTAGCATGATAAATACAATATAATATTTTTAATATATAGAGCAAGATTATGCATCATATAAAATAGACTAGCTTGAGATGCATGAAAAGTGAAGCATTTCTGTGTGAAAATCATCCTGACAGCTAAATCTGTTAAGTAATTAAAAAAATATATTATTCATTCTGATTTGTGAGAACTTTGTTTTACTTCTGTGGACTGCAACTGGAAGGGATGATAGACTTAGGTGGGTGCATGTCTTTGGAGATGACCAGATTTGTTGTGAAGACTTATGTTGTCATTTTTCAGAAGCACTTCTTTGTGATCAGCTATTTAGGCACTATCACTGGGATGATGATGCATTAATCTCTGTCCTTATAATTGTCTTTAGAAAGGGTTATGCTGAAAACAACATGCTGAAAGATTTGTATGCTGATATACAAATAAGGGAAAAAGACAAAAACTTCTTTTTATCATAATCTAGTGAATAAATTTATTTATTTATAATAATGTATTTATATTATAATGCATAATTTATAAAATTATGTATTTTATAATACATTAATTTATAATACATCAATTTTATATTAAATAATATAATTAATAAAAATTTAATATAATTTATAATGATTATTATAATAAACGATTAATAATTTATCCAACCAGTCCATTCTGAAGGAGATCAACCCTGGGATTTCTTTGGAAGGAATGATGCTAAAGCTGAAACTCCAGTACTTCGGCCACCTCATGCAAAGAGTTGATGCATTGGAAAAGACTCTGATGCTGGGAGGGATTGGGGGCAAGAGGAGCAGGGTATGACCGAGGATGAGATGGCTGGATGGCATCACTGACTTGATGGATGTGAATCTGAGTGAACTCTGGGAATTGGTGATGGACAGGGAGGCATGGTGTGCTGTGATTCATGGGGTCGCAAAGAGTCGGATACGACTGAGCGACTGAACTGAACTGAACTGATAATACATTATTTTATAAATACATCTTAAATAAATAAACATATTTATTTATAAATAAATAAATAAATAAATGTATTTATAAATAAATAAATAAATGTATTTTCATAAATAAATAAATGTATTTTTCATAAATAAATAAATGTATTTATTTATAATCTGTAAATAAATGTGTATTAGATTTAAAAATTCATTTTATTTCAACAGGTTTCTTTTGTTTGTCTACATTTGACATTTCACTAGTTTTTGTACTAATGGAAACTAGCATAATTTCTGAAGACACACAGATAAGAGGCTGTCTCTTATACACATCTAGATGTGTATAAGAGACAGNAGATAAGAGGAGACCAATTCTAAATAACTAATAATTGAAACATAAGTTCAAATAGGCTGTAAAACAGCCTATAATATATGAACAGAATGTTATGTGGATTTATTAAGATTTGTCCTATTTGTGGACATCATCGATGGCTTCTTAGAGGAGAATAGTGATTTGAGCTAGTTCCAAAGAACAGAAAAAAATAGCTGATAAAGAAGGGAATTCTAGATAAAAGGGATTTTATAAAGGTGAAAATTGTGAAACAAAAATGAGCATAAGTCATATAACTTGCCATTCTCTGGTGGCACAAAGTCCATCTTGTCCTCCCACCAAATGAAAGCATGTTAAAACTATTCAGTGATTTTCAAGTTTCCACTGAACCTGCTTGTCACATATTTCTAGATCATTGCTTATTAAGGAGAGCAAAGAGATGGTCTGTTGTCTTCCTATAACTAAACCATCTCCAGAAAAATTAAAATTTTAATATCTTTACAATAAGATAATTTAACAGATATCATTTACCCCAGTATGGCCTCTGTCTTGATAATCCCAGACCTAAGACTTTGGTCTACCATGTAATAAGGGCCACCTTTCTAGATGAACACTGAAGATAGTTCCACTCTTTGTGACTTTGTTGTTGTCCAGTCCCTAAGTTGTGTCTGACTCTGTTGCCCCATGGATTGCAACATGTCAGGCTCCCCTGCCCTTCAGTATCTCCTTGTGTTTGCTAGGGTTCATGCCCATTGAGTCAGTGATGCTATGTAACCATCTCATCCTCTGTTGTTTCCTTCTTCTTTTGCCTTCGATTTTCCCAGCATCAGGGTCTTTTCCACTGAGTCAGTTCTTCGCATCAGGTGGTCAAAATATTGGAGCTTCAGCTTCAGAATCAGTCATTCCAATGAATATTTGGGTTGATTTCCTTTAGAATTGAAAAGTTTGATTTCCTTGCAGTCCAGGGAACTCTCAAGAGTCCTTTCCAGCACCACAATTTGAAAGCATCAGTTCTTTTTTATGATCCAGCCCTTTTTTGTACCCCAAGATATGTTATTTAGTCTTGTAAATCAGACCATGCAAACGTATGTCATTATTTCTGAAGGGTAAAGCAGATTATTTGCCAACCACCAGATAGAAGTGAGACATCAGATCTGTTTCAGTCATACAGAAGGTCTAAAGATCTTTGTGAAGGCATTGAATGTGGAGATTCTTTCAGTTATATTTTGGCTTCAGTGAAGACACAGTCAAAGGTAATTACTTCTGCTTGATTACCAGTCCAATTTATTCAGTGTCCACTACTCAGGAAGAGTAAATTTGTTGAAGAAAACAATGAATTCAGTTTTTATATGGTGGAATTTAGATACTCCTCAAATGTCTGTTGTAAATGCTACTACTACTAATAGCTACCATTAGTCAAATGCTAGTTTTATACTAAGGCTGGAACTGTATTCTTTACATGAACTGATTTGTGATTTGGCTAATGAATACTTTGTACATATAGATGAGGAAATTATAGCTTAGAGAAAGAACCCAAGGGAGAGTTAATTATATCCTATATTCTTGAAAGCTATCCAAAGAGGTGATATTTAAATTTGTGAAGTGAATATAATTGCTAAGGGGGAGTGTATATGGTGACAAAAGAGGGCTGATTGTTGAGCATAACTAAACTCTTTGGCTTGTGTTGAGATAAGATGGCAAAAACTAGAACCATCAGTGGTATTCCAAGTGGCTGGGCAAGGGAGAAAGTATCCTTTTTTAAATACAGAGATATTTTCATGTGACCAAAAGCAAAAATAATATACAGATGCATGATTCAAAAATAATAGAGTCATGCAAGCATAAGAACAGTGAAATAGATGTAAATGAAGATCAAGATGGGAACAGAGGGCATTTTCTACCATTCACTCATTTCTTTTACTACTTATGTCAAGGTGCTCTGGTCTGGAGATATAGTAGATAAGTGAGAATTTGCTTGTCATCCAGGGATAGACAAAGAAGAGGAAAAAATCTAAACACATTACTGAAAATATAATTTTTGTTATGTATCTGTTAGTGCCTTGAAAGGGAACAGATGGCATAGTTTAACTGGTAATTTTAGAGAAGTTTAATAAAGGGTTTATGAAAACTAGAACAGATACTAACCCCAGTATTGGAAATAGCTGGAATCTACTCATGGCTCTACCTCTAAAGAAGAGTAAATTGCTACCAGAATTCAGAGGAAAGCAATGACTAAAGAAGACTACCAGGTAAAAACTATGGCCTGCCCAGAGATGCTGTCAAGCTTGGGAATCCCCCCTGGAGGAAAGACTTAAGTAGAGTACATAATGGAGCTTTACCTTCCTCCACTCTTTGACCTTCTGTTAGTGGTACTCATTGACCAATGAGTATCTAACCTAACCATAAGTTGTAGGATAAGAGAGTTAATTCCTGTAAATCAAATAGGTCAGCCTCTGCACACATACAGAAGAGTGGAGAAGGATTTGTAAGAATGTACACAGAAGTCTGGTGTTTAGCACCAATCTGTCTTCTTAAGGTTCTTCCCAAGAAGAACACAAATTTAACACACAAAATATATACACTTCCCATATTTAATGCACAAATATATATACTCTTAAGGATAAAAAGAATGAAGATATAAGAGTTCTAAGGTTAAAAATTAGAAAGTGGAAGATTTTCTTAATATTTGTCCCCATAGGATGCCATACTGTGCCTTTCTACATCTTCTATTCCTGTCATTTATGTAGCCCTTGGGGGTTAATTATGCATACAGAGAAAATAAATCACATTATCAGTTTTATCATAAACTTCAATATAGTTATGCACAGTCAAACCCCAAATAAAGACATTTCATTTGTGAGTACTTAGTCATTAGTGTGAAAGAGAGTTTATAATAGACAAGTTGAGTAGAATAATAGACAAGTTGAGTAGAAGCAATATTTCAGAAGAACTGAGATATGAATGTTCCCCACAGAATCAGAATACATGAATCTAAGTTATTTTTTTAGGAAATGTGATGGTAAATATATAATATCTTGAGAGAAAATCATTGGACAGAAGAAGAGTCTCACTTTATATGCAAACGATTGAAATACATTCCTAAACTGAGGTAAAACAATGATGAAATAAGACTTTTACCAAGTAAGGAAGGATTGATGTAGATAATTCCCAGAGAAGATATTTTGAGGATAAGGCATGAGTTTAGAAATACAGATGACAACAGAGCTGTCTCCTCAGTAGTAAAATAGAATATGCTTTCTTTAATATCAAAAGATTTAGTTATAACTCAAGAAAAATTGAAGAGAAAAAGAAATCACATTATATCATAGATAATAATCAAGGTGTCAGTAATGTAGGGAGAGTGTCCATCTGCGTAACTGTGAGCTCCATGCAAAAGTATTTTAATGAAGGGCTTTTTGTCAGAAGGATCAGAGCTTCGCACACATTATTTTAAGTAATAAGAGAACAATATTAGAGCTATACAGAGGATACAGTCGTACCTCATACAAAACACAAAAAGACCATGAGCTCTTGGGAAGAGCAAAAAGATAGTAGGTCCAGAACTTTTAAGGAATGAAAACAGGTTATGCAGAATTCAAAGCTTCAGGCTGTGAACATGTATTTTAGTGTTGTGCCACCAGCAAATCAATAATTCTCTTTGTATCTGTCTTCTTTCCCCAGTATAAACTGGATACTTGTTTTTATGCTATTTAGTTGAAAATATTACCAGCTTTGTTAGAAATCATTGTCCAGAATTGTCAAGTATGTTACATTAAACTGCTAGAAACATAACTTGCCTGCCCAGTGCTCCAGTGCTCATACCAGGCTCCCCCATCCCTGGGATTCTCCAGGCAAGAACACTGGAGTGGGTTGCCATTTCCTTCTCCAATGCATGAGAGTGAAAAGTGAAAGTGAAGTCATTCAGTCGTATCCGACTTTTAGCTACCCCATGGACTGCAGCCCACCAGGCTCCTCTGTCCATGGGATTTTCCAGGCAAGAGTGCTGGAGTGGGGTGCCACTGCCTTCTCCAATCAGAGTCTGGAGTCATAGTCAAAGTTATGTTTGTCCATAGCTACTGTTTTTCAGCAGGATATGTGAGCATACCTTATTCTATAGAAGTGGGAGGTAGGCACCTGTGCTGATATTTCTAGCATGAAATGTGGGATACTACTTTTGGAGCTGATGAAAATTGTCAAAGAAAACCAAAGCTAGTGCCAGTCACACAAAGACTTCTCTAAATTGCCCAAATTTATAGGCCCAAGGAAGAGGGTGATCCTCAAGAACTGAGCAGCTTTTATCCATGCAGTTACCATCTATCTTCTAAGAGATATATATATATATATCAAATAGATATCCTTCCTGTGGAACAGAATAATACTGGCTACTATAAGCTAGTTTACTGAAACTTTTTATATATTACATAAATATGTGTACATGGTGCATGCTAAGTGGCTTCTGCTTCTGCTGCTACTGTTAAGTCGCTTCAGTCGTGTCTGACTCTGTGCGATCCCAGAGATGGCAGTCCACCAGGCTTCCCCGTCCCTGGGATTCTCCAGGCAAGAACACTGGAGTGGGTTGCCATTTCCTTCTCCAATGCATGAAAGTGAAAAGTGAAAGTGAAGTCGCTCAGCCGTGTCTGACTCTTAGCGACCTCATGGACTGCAGCCCACCAGGCTTCTCCATCCATAGGATTTTCTAGGCAAGAGTACTGGAGTGGGGTGCCATTGTCTTCTCCAAGTGGCTTCAGTCATGTCTAACTCTTTAGGACTCTATGGACAGTAGTCGGCCAGGCTCCTCTGTCCATGAAGATTCTCCTCCAGGCAAGAGTATTGGAGTCAGTTGACTTGCCGTCCTCCAGGGAATCTTCCTAGTCCAGGGATTGAACCTGCTTCTCTTAGGTCACTCGCATTGGCAGGCAGGTTCTTTACCATTAGCACTACCTGGAAAGCCCATGTTAAGAACATAACTTACCTTAAAATTCTGTGTTTGATATTATCTCATCACCCATTAATTTGTGTCATGTAGTGCTCCATGAGAAATAATGGCAGGGATAGGCAATCCTTTAGAATCTGTTTTTCTTTTTTTTAATGCTTTTTTCTACTCATATTTATTGAGAGCCTTCTCCTGGGGTCTGTGTTTTAGGCGCTGGTGATACTGTTATAAACAAAAAGGTATAGCTTCATGGTACTCTTATATTTAGCTATTGCCAGGCACAAAAAAGAGAATCACTGTATAATCTCTCTTTCTATGTTGAATCAAAACCAGTTAAACTATAGAAGGATTGCATAGAATGGTGGTTGCTAGAGGTTAGAGGGTATGAGAAGTGGGAGCATAGCACAGGATATTCAAAGATATTAAAGGGTATGCAAGATTAATAGTTTTGGTGATTTAATGTACAGGAGTGTGTCTTTAGAAAAGCTATGACAAAACTAAACATCATATTAAAAAGCAGAGACACCATTTTGCCTACAAAGTTCCATATACTCAAAGTTATGTTTTTTTTTTTCCAGTGATTATATACAAATGTGAGTGCTAGACTGTAAAGAAGGCTGAATGCTGAAAATTGATGCTTTCAAACTGTAGTGCTGGAAAAGACTGAGAGACATTATCAAACCAGACAATTCTAAAGGAAATCAACCTTGAATGTTCAGTGGAAGGACTAGTGCAGAAGCGCAAATACTTTGGCTACCTGATGCAAAGAGCTGACCCATTGGAAAAGACCCTGATGCTGGGAAAGTTTGAAGGTGAAAGGAGAAGAGGGCAACAGAGGATGAGATGGTTGAATAGCACCAGCAACTCAATAGAGGTAAATTTGAGCAAACTCTGGGTTATAGTAGAGCAAATAGAAGCCTGGCATGCTGCAGTTCATAGGGTCCAAAAGAGTGAGCCCAGCTTTTCAACTGAAAAGTGTAATGCCACTTAAGAATACAGTATTGTATATTTGTAATTTGCTAAAAAGATAGATCTTAAGTGCTCTCATCACACACACACATGATGGCTACGTGAGGAGTTGGTGGATATGTTAACTAGCTTGATTATAGTGATCATTTCACAATACAATATGTCTGTCATAATTTCAAAATTGTATACCTTAAGTGTATACAATGTATATATGTCATCTATATTCCAATAAAGCTGAAAAAATAATAACCAAGAGAAGGTAGAGCATAGAGTCAGAGTTCAAGAAACCTGGAGATTTCATTGTCTTCTCCCTATGCCATCATGGAAGGTTTACTTTCCTGTTATGATGTGATAAAACAAAAGAGTATTGTCACACAGAGAACTTCATCCAAGCCTTGGTGCCAGGGTTTTTAAGGGGGGTTGATCACATTCTGCCCATCTTTAGCCCTTCTAGAGATGTGACTGGTACATGTATTCTCCAGTCTTCCTGGAAAAAAGAACTGATACTGCATGACACAAAGCTCTCATTATAAATCATGTGGATAGACTGTCTGGTAGCCAAAGCCCTCAAGCAAACAAAGATATTCCTGCTCTGTGTGACATCCTAAGGACCTAGACATCATCTCTCAGAAATAAAAGATAAAAGACGAAGGCTTAATTCTTCACTACAAACACAAAGGAATAAAATATCAGTGATGTGACAGCTATGTTGTATCGCAGAACATTCTTATTGAATGAGAAAAAAAACAGAGAGAAAAGAGTAGATACTATATAAAATCATTTATGTGAAGCACAAAAACTGCAAAATTAATCTATCATGATAGAACTCAGAAGAATATTAATTTATGGGGCTTGATTTTGAATGATTTTGAATATTTCCACAGTGATGTAAATAATCTACATCTTCATAGGGAGAGTTGTTACACAGCTGTATAGTTCACATATACACTTATAGAAATTGGAATTGCACACTCATGGTCCATATGGAAATGTTTCCTATTTAAAAAATAAGCTGGATATAAAAGATTATTGCTAAGTCTATATGATGTGACTATATCAAATATGGAAGAACATATTTAAATGGTCTGATAACCTAGAAACAATCTTAAGTAAATTTGTAAAATTGATCTGATCCTTCTGCATCATATTAAGATGTAGAAAAATGAAAAATAGCCAAGGACTTGATCTGATTCATTTCAGCTACTTTAATATAGACATGGTCTCTTTATTTCCTTAGAAGTTATGTGAGGCAAAAGTAATAGTCCCATTTTCCAAAATTCTACTCCAGAGCATTATAAATTGGTATATTAACATAACATATGCATACCAATTTCAAAAAATTCCTACTAGGGAAAACTGTTTTTCATGTAACAAAATTCCAACTTTTTAATTAATATGTTTTGAAAATAATTCTGAGACTGTGATGATTGTAAATAAGAATACCAAAAATGTTATTATCTTTAGAATAGCTTTCATATAATAAAAAGGACTAGAAAAGGTCAGTTATCATTCCAATCCCAAAGAAAGGCAATACCAAAGAATGCTCAAACTATCACAGAAATGCACTCATCTCACATGCTAGTAAAGTAATGCTCAAAATTCTCCAAGTCAGGCTTCAGCAACACATGAACCATGAATTTCCAGATGTTCAAGCTGGTTTTAGAAAAGGCAGAGGAACCAGAGATCAAATTGCCAACATCCGCTGGATCATGGAAAAAGCAACAGAGTTCCAGAAATACATCTATTTCTGCTTTATTGACTATGCCAAAGCCTTTGACTGTGTGGATCACAATAAACTGTGGAAAATTCAGAAAGAGATGGGAATACCAGACTACCTGAACTGCCTCTTCAGAAATCTGTATTCAGGTCAGGAAGCAACAGTTAGAACTGGACATGGAACAACAGACTGATTCCAAATAGGAAAAGGAGTACGTCAAGGCTGTATATTGTCACCATGGTTATTTAACTTATATGCAGAGTACATCATGAGAAACGCTGGGCTAGAAGAAGCACAAGCTGGAATCAAGATTGCTGGGAGAAATATCAATAACCTCAGATATACAGATGACACCACCCTTATGGCAGAAAGTGAAGAGGAACAAAAAAGCCTCCTGATGAACGTGAAAGAGGAGAATGAAAAAGTTGGCTTAAAGCTCAACATTCAGAAAACGAAGATCATGGCATCTGGTTCCATCACTTCATGGGAAATAAAAGTGGAAACAGTGTCAGACTGTATTTTTGGGGGCTCCAAAATCACTGCAGATGGTGATTGCTGCCATGAAATTAAAAGACGCTTACTCCTTGGAAGGAAAGTTATGACCAATCTAGATAGCATATTCAAAAGCAGAGACATTACTTTGCCAAGAAAGGTCCATCTAGTCAAGGTTATGGATTTTCCAGTTGTCATGTATGGATGTGAGAGTTGGACTATGAAGAAAGGTGAGTGCCAAAGAATTGATGCTTTTGAACTGTGGTGTTGGAGAAGACGCCTGAGAGCCCCTTGGACTGCAAGGAGATCCAACCAGTCCATTCCAAATGAGAAAAGTCCTGGGTGTTTATTGGAAGGACTGATGCTAAAGCTGAAATCCAATTCTTGGGCCACCTCATGCGAAGAGTTTACTCATTGGGAAAGACTGATGCTGGGAAGGATTGGAGGCAGGAGGAGAAGGGGACGACAGAGGATGAGATGGCTGGATGGCATCACCGATTTAATGGACATGAGTTTGGATGAACTCTGGGAATTGGTGAGGGACAGGGAGGCCTGGCGTGCTGCAATTCATGGGGTCACAGAGAGTTGGACACGACTGAGCAGCTGAACTGAACTGAAATGAAAAAGGACACACACTGTTCATATATTTTATTTTACATATTTATAATGACTTAATATGGTAGTATGCACATATTTTGTTTAAAATTTTCTAGCTTTTAGACAGGTTTTTATTTTCATTTTTTTTTAATTTTTATTTTTACTTTATTTTACTTTACAGTACTGTATTGGTTTTGGCATACATTGACATGAATCCGTCATGAGTGTACATGAACTCCCAAACATGAACCCCGCCCCCACCTCCCACCCCACATCATCCCTCCGGATCATCCCCATACACCAGCCCCAAACATCTTGCATCCTGCATCGAACATAGGCTGGCGATTCGTTTCTTACATGATAGTATACATATTTCAACACCAATACAGTATACTAACACATATATATGGAATTTAGAAAGATTCAGGTCTCCTTGCTGTCTCTTATACACATCTGCCCCCACCTCCCACCCCACATCATCCCTCCGGATCATCCCCATACACCAGCCCCAAACATCTTGCATCCTGCATCGAACATAGGCTGGCGATTCGTTTCTTACATGATAGTATACATATTTCAACACCAATACAGTATACTAACACATATATATGGAATTTAGAAAGATGGTAATGAGGACCCTGTATGCAAGACAGCAAAAGAGACACAGATGTGTAGAGTGGACTTTTGGACTCTGAGGGAGAGGGAGAGGGTGGGATGACTTGGGAGAATAGCATAGACAGGTTTTTAATTTTCTTAATTATAATCTTCAGTTCAGTCACTTAGTCATGTCTGACTCTTTGTGACCGCATGAATTGTGCATGTCAGGCCTCCCTGTCCATCACCAACTCCCAGAGTTCACTCATACTCACTTTCATCGAGTCAGTGATGCCATCCAGCCATCTCATCCTCTGTCATTCCCTTCTCCTCCTGCCCCCAATCCTTCCCAGGATCAGAGTCTTTTCCAATGAGTCAACTCTTCGCATGAGGTGGCCAAACTACTGGAGTTTCAGCTTTAGCATCATTCCTTCCAAATAACACCCAGGACTGAACTCCTTTAGAATGGACTGATGGGATCTCCTTGCAGTCCAAGAGACTCTCAAGAGTCTTCTCCAACACCACAGTTCTAAAGCATCAATTCTTCAGTGCTCAGGTTTCTTCACAGTCCAACATTCACATCCATACATAACTACTGGAAAAACCATAGCCTTGACTAGATGGAAATTTGTTGGCAAGTAATGTCTCTGCTTTTTAATATGCTGTCTAAGGTTGGTCATAACTTTTCTTTCAAGGAGTAAGCGTCTTTTAATTACATGGCTGCAATCACCATCTGCAGTGGTTTTGGAGCCCCCCAAAATAAAGTCTGACACTGTTTCCACTGTTTCCCTATCTATTTTCCACGAAGTGATGGGACCAGATGCCATGATCTTCATTTTCTGAATGTTAAGCTTAAGCCAACTTTTTCACTCTTCTCTTTTACTTTCATCAAGAGGTTTTTTAGTTCCTCTTCACTTTCTGCCACGAGTGGTGTCATCTGCATATGTGAGGTTATTGATATTTTCCCAGCAATCTTGATTATAGCTTGTGCTTCTTCCAGCCCAGCATTTCTCATGATGTATTCTGCATAGACGTTAAATAAGCAGGGTGACAATATATAGCCTTGACATAGTCCTTTTCCTATTTGGAACCAGTCTGTTGTTCCATGTCCAGTTCTAACTGTTGCTTCCTGACCTGCATGCAGGTTTCTTAAGAGGCAGGTCAGGTGGTCTGGTATTCCCATCTCTTTCAGAATTTTCCACAGTTTATTGTGATCCACACAGTCAAAGGCTTTGGCATAGTCAATAAAGCAGAAATAGATGTTTTTCTGGAACCCTCTTGCTTTTTCCATGATCCAGTGGATATTGGCAATTTGACCTCTGGTTCCTCTGCCTTTTCTAAAACCAGCTTGAACATCTGAAAGTTCATGGTTCATGTGTTGCTGAAGCCTGACTTGGAGAATTTTGAGCATTACTTTACTAGAATGTGAGATGAGTGCATTTCAGTGGTAGTGTGAACATTCTTTGGCATTGCCTTTCTTTGGGATTGGAATGAAAACTACCTTTTCCAGTCCTGTGGCCACTGCTGAGTTTTCTAAATTTGCTGGCATATTGAGTGCAGCACTTTCACAGCATCATCTTTCAGGATTTGAAATGACGCAACTGGTTTATACTGCTCAGTTTATCAGAGAATTGCAACATTCATTTATATCATTTGCAAAATTCCCTTTTATTCAGTTGGAATGAACTTTGGAAGTTCTGGAGTAGTCAAAATGTGATAATTATAGCTGTATCTCTTAGTGCTTTTTGTAAAAGTGATCATCTTCTTGCTCACCTGCTATATATATAATCTATTAAAATTATAAAGACAACTTCTGAATTAGTTTCTTTGTATATTAAGTATATATATCTTTTGATAAATAAAAAACTCTTGAATTTGGTAAATTTATATTAAATGTAAATAAGAAATTTATGAAAAAGTAGAAAAATTGAAGATATCTCAAAAAGAATTGAGAATGATCAATACAATTATGGAAGTTTTGCTTAGTATTGACTGGCTCTGTAAAACAATATTTTCCTATTTATGACAACTTCCAAGCAAAAATATCAGTATAACAGAATAGTGAATGAAAGGAATAGTGTCTATTACATGAAGCTATTTCATATTGATGCTGGATAAAATCTAGAAAATAGCAAAATAAAAGGAGCTCTTTAAAATAGAGAAAACACATTGATTATGCATGAGTCCTGAGAAAAGTTCCTACTTCAATTTTAGATAATCAGGTGAACTTTTCCATGAGCTTTTATTTTCATACCTCAAATAATCTCAGCTCTGGGTAACTGCCAGTTTATGAATATTTATTGCACATTTCCTGGTTTATCATGCAAGATAAACTCTGAAGAATTTCATGGACAGAGAGTTTGATTTTGCATGAGTCCCAATTGCATATTTCTTAAAAGTGAAAAGATGTTAAATTGAAATGACAACAGCATAGTTTGGGTCTAAAAATGATATAAAATGCTCTCCAAAAGAGGATTGATTGAGGTATGGGAGTGTACTCTTAATATTATTATATTTCTTTGAGATAATTATTTTTTTTTTCTCTGTGAATTTCAAATGTATACTTCCCATCTTAAGATATGTGATTAGTGAACATTTGAGGGGATGGAGGAGAGGTTTACAATCCTAAACCAGTCATGAGTGGTTGGAGTACAATTTTGTTTTGTTTTTTGCTCTCCCTTAGATGTATGTGGAAACAATCTAGAATTCCATGTTTCCATGTTAGGGTTCTGTGCAGGTAGACAAACATGATTAGAATTTTATTATTATTTTTCCTAAGATAGGTCCAGAAACTGAGATTCTGTATTTGTATTAGGTCCTACTTCTGTTCACAGAATATTACTATTATTATCACTATTACTAATATTACTATTATTATTTTCCTTAATTGAGAAGTAAAGTGAATTTTTGAAGTGATTATTCGAACTTACTGAAAAATGGTAAGAGGATACAATAAAAATAACTTCTGTTCTCTGGTACGTTAGACAGTTACTTCAGATAGAAGAACTAAATATACTTAGGTTGATAATATGACAAAAACTAGGTATTCCCCCTATTTTGTCATTGCAAAATTGTGTAATAGACACATAGATCGACAGTAAAAATGAATGTGATTAGTTCTCCACAGAAAGGCAGAGTGTGTGGGTATATATGAGAGTGGGAGTCTACAGAAATTCAACTTTTTTTTTCTTCTCAAAAAAGAGGATGTAGGTCATAACCTGAGCACTTGTATTCTAGGTTTCAGGGAAGAGGAGAGAGAGATGATTGCTGGGCCCCACTAAGGGTCCACTGCAGCTGCATTAGTTGCTGTGACTTTAAAGAGGGACTAGTCAAATCTGTTGTGTTTTGCTCCAGCCAGTATGGACATATAAAAGGTCAACACAACCAGAGTCTAATTCAGTAGAATAATTGGAAGGAGAGAAATAAAAGGGGGAAAAGTAGCATGCAAAACACTGCTTATGAGTTGACTATGGGATATAAATTAGTTAAGAAAAAGATAAAAAAGAAAAGTAAGTGATGACATACAATAGATTTAAAGTTATAAATTAAATTTTGTTAAAGGTATCAGAGAGATCTTTTTCCCTCAGCTTTTTTTTTCCAATTTATTTTATTACTTTTGAATGTACTAGGTCTTCCTTGCTGCAAGTGGATTTTCTCTAGTTGCAGAAAGTGGCTGCTACTCTTTGTTTGCAGCACAGGCTTTTCATTTGTGGTGGCTTCCCTTGTTGCTGAGCACAGGCTCTAGGTGCATGACCTTCGGTAGTTGCTTCTCTTGAGATCTAGATCTCAGGCTCAGGAGTTGTAGGACATAGGCTTAGTTACTTTGCCCGAGGCACGTGGAATCTTCTCAAACCAGGAATCAGGACTGTATCCCCTGTCGTGGCAGTTAGATTCCTATCCGCTGTACCATCAGGGAAGTACTGCTTATCCCTTTAAAAAAAATAATAACTTTATATTTTAGAGTTATTTAGCGACTTAGCAGCAGCAGCAGCAGCAGCAGGTTCATTACAAAATTAGAGCACAGAAAGCTGCCAAATACCCCTGTCACCACACACACATGTACTTCCCACTATCAACATCCCGTACCATCGAGTCCATGATGCCATCCAGCCATCTCATCCTCGGTCGTCCCCTTCTCCTCCTGCCCCCAATCCCTCCCAGCATCAGAGACTTTTCCAATGAGTCAACGCTTCACATGAGGTGGCCAAACTACTGGAGTTTCAGCTTTAGCATCATTCCTTCCAAAGAAATCCCAGGGTTGATCTCCTTCAGAATGGACTGGTTGGATCTCTTTGCAGTCCAAGGAACTCTCAAGAGTCTTCTCCAACACCACAGTTCAAAAGCATCAATTCTTCGGCGTTCAGCTTTCTTCACAGTCCAACTTTCACATCCATACATGACCACAGGAAAAACCATAGCCTTGACTAGGCGGACCTTAGTCGGCAAAGTAATGTCTCTGCTTTTGAATATACTATCCAGGTTGGTCATAACTTTTCTTCCAAGGAGTAAGCGTCTTCTAATTTCATGGCCTGTCTCTTATACACATCTCTGGAAAATTCTGAACTCAAGGCCTCCACCCAGGCTACCATTACAGGGCTATGCCTTCTTCTCCAAATGCATTTCCTAAGCTACATTGTCCCTTCTGTCCCTCAAATAATCAACTGTGTTCGTGGTTCAGAGCTTTTACACCTACAATTCCTTAAGTCTGAAGAATTCTTTCTTCAAAATTTTTATTGAGTGCAGCACTTTCACAGCATCATCTTCCAGGATTTGAAACAGCTCAACTGGAATTCCATCACCTCCACTAGCTTTGTTCTTAGTGATGCTTTCTAAGGCCCACTTGACTTCACATTCCAAGATGTCTGGCTCTAGATAAGTGATCACATCCTCATGATTATCTGGGTCGGGAAGATCTTTTCTGTACAGTTCTTCTGTGTATTCTTGCCACCTCTTCTTAATATCTTCTGCTTCTGTTAAGTCCATACCATTTCTGTCCTTTATCGAGCCCATCTTTGCATGAAATGTTCCCTTGGTATCCCTAATTTTCTTGAAGAGATCTCTAGTCTTTCCCATTCTGTTGTTTTCCTCTATCTCTTTGCACTGATTGCTGAAGAAGGCTTTCTTATCTCTTCTTGCTATTCTTTGGAAAGCCATTCAGATGCTTATATCTTTTCTTTTCTCCTTTGCTTTTCGCCTCTCTTCTTTTCAGTGCTATTTGTAAGGCTTCTCCAGACAGCCATTTTGCTTTTTTTCCATGGGGATGGTCTTGATCCCTGTCTCCTGTACAATGTCACGAACCTCATTCCATAGTATCTATAGCCATGGCTATACATACTCTTTAACCTCCCTCCCACCTCCCATCCTGTCCCAGCCCACCAGGTTGTCACAGAGCACCAAATCTGGGCTCTTTGCATCATGCAGCACATTTCCACTGGCTATCTAATTTTACACAGGGTAATATATATATTTCATTGCTACTCGCTCAATTGTGGAGGTATGATTGGCAAGTAAATTGTATTTATTTAAGGTATATATCATGACTTGATACATGTATATGTTGTGGCATCATTACCACAGTCAAGTTAATTAGCACATCCATCACTTCACGTAGTAACTATCATGTGTACACGTGTGGTATGAACACTTAAGATCTGACTAGTCTGTTAGCAAATTCAAAGTGTACAATGTAGATTTATTAATTATAGATAGGATGATTTATTTTAAATTCCCCAAAACTATGTTTTTCTTATAAGTTTGTTCTGTTTGTCCAACATCTCCCCATTTTTCTCACCTTCAGTTCAATTCAGTTCAGTCGTGCAGTTGTGTTCGACTCTTTGCGACCCCATGAATCACAGCACGCCAGGTCTCCTTGTCCATCACCAACTCCCGGAGTTCACTCAGACTTACGTCCATCGAGTCAGTGATACCATCCAGCCATCTCATCCTCTGTCGTCTCCTTTTCCTCCTGCCCCCAATCCCTCCCAGCATCAGAGTCTTTTCCAATGAGTCAACTCTTTGCATTAGGTGGCCAAAGTACTGCAGCTTCAGCTTTAGCATCATTCCCTCCAAAGAACACTCAGGGCTGATCTCCCTCAGAATGGACTGGTTGGATCTCCTTGCAGTCCAAGGGACTCTCAAGAGTCTTCTTCAACACGACAGATCAAAAGCATCAGTTATTTGGCACTCAGCTTTCTTCACAGTCCAACTCTCACATCCATACATGACTACTGGAAAAACCATAACCTTGACTATATGTAACTTTGTTGGCAAAGTAATGTCTCTGCTTTTCAATATGCTGTCTAGGTTGGTCATAACATTTCTTCCAAGGAGTAAGCATCTTTTAATTTCATGGCTGCAATCACCATCTGCAGTGATTTTGGAGCCCCCCAAAATAAAGTCTGACACTGTTTCCACTGTTTCCCCATCTATTTCCCATGAAGTGATGGGACCAGATGCGATGATCTTCATTTTCTGAATGTTGAGCTTTAAGCCAACTTTTTCACTCTCCTCTTTCACTTTCATCAAGAGCTTTTTCATGTCTCTTCACTTTCTGCCGTAAGTTTGGTGTCATCTGTATATGTAAGGTTGTTGATATTTCTCCCGGCAATCTTGATTCCAGCTTGTGCTTCTTCCAGTCCAGCGTTTCTTATGATGTACTCTGCATAGAAGTTAAATAAGCAGGGTGACAATATACAGCCTTGATGTACTCCTTTTCTTATTCAGAACCAGTCTGTTGTTCCATGTCCAGTTCTGTTGCTTCCTGACCTGCATACAGATTTCTCAAGAGGCAGGTTAGGTGGTCTGGTATTCCCATCTCTTTCAGAATTTTCCACAGTTTATTGTGATCCACACAGTCAAAGGCTTTGGCTTAATCAATAAAGCAGAAATAGATGTTTTTATGGAACTCTCTTGCTTTCTCACCTTACTAGCCCTAATAACCTCCATTCTACTCTCCATTTCTCTGTGTATGCCTTTTTGGATTCCATTTATATGTAATACCATTTGGTACTTGTCTTTCTGCGACAAGTATGGAGTTTGATGCCCAACAAATTAACTAAGTAAAAGACAAAGCTTTTAGACATCATCTGTTGTCTAACGTTTATTAGTGTGAATGGTTACTTGTTTTGTTTTCAAATAACAGTTTATGAACTTCAGTACTAATTGATATACTTAGAAAAATAGTTCATAATCCATGTGATCAAACATCATTATATAACTTTTGTCTAGGTGCTCAGTGAAGAGTTGAGAGTTTTTCTCATAGATGTAGACAACCTGCAAGTCTTTATGCTATTTTAATATTTTCATCCTTACCTCACTGTTCTATATTTAGTGCATACATACATAATAATACTAATTATTAGTATTATATCTAATAATTCATAGAAGTGACATTCCCCAAATCCTTTGACATATAGTGATTGCTTCCAGCTTGTTAGGTGTTAAGAGACATAGTTGGAGATGGTGCAGTATGTGCCCGCATCTCCTTGCCTTATTCATCATCTCGGGAAAAGATTTAACTTACTCTGTGGCTCCAGGACATACAGAATGTGCTCATTACATCCAGAAGCTATTCATGACACTAGTCTCTCTACTTATGTAACCTTGCCTCCTCCTTTTATTCTTGTAGTCTAAGAGTTAACAGCTTCCTCTCTTTGACATGTCTAAGTTTCTTTACTTTTCTTGGTTTTCTTCTCAGGTTTTCTGTCAACTGTGTAACCAGTCCATTGTAATAATGTCCCTCTATGTAATTTTTCCCTGTTGTATATTGAGGTATAGTTCATGTACTGTATTATATAAATTTCAGGTGCACAGCATAATTATTCACAATATTTAAAGGTTGTATTCCATTCATAGTTATTATAACAAAATGGCTATGTTCTCTGTGTTGTACTATGTGTCCTTGTAGCTTATTTATTTCAAATAAAATACTTTGCATTTCTTAGTTCTCTGTCACTCCCTTGCCCCTCTTCCCCCTCATCTGTAACCAGTAGTTTGTTCCCTATATCTGTGAGTCTGTGTCTTGTCATATTCACTAGTTTATTTTTTAGATTTCACATATAAGTGATATCATACTGTATTTGTCTCTCTCTGACTGTATTCTTTTAGTACAGTACTGTCCAAGTCAATCTACGTTGTTTCAAATTTCATACATTTTTATGGAGGGGTAATATTTCATTATATATATACATATATACCACATCTCCTTTATTTGTTCATCTGTTGATGGACACTGAGGTTGCATCCATACCTTGGAAAGTGTAAATTCTAGTGCTATGAACATTGATGTGCAAGTACCTTTTCAAATTAGTCTTGTTGTTTGATAAGTAACTTGAACTGGAATTGTTAGATCATATGGCAGTTCTATTTTTAGTTTATTTGAAAGACCTCCATTCTGCTTTCCATGGTGGCTGTACCAATTTACATCCCCGCCAGCAATGTACAAGGGTTCCCTTTTATCTTCATCCTCACCAATATTTGTTATTTTATCAAAGTCATTCTGATTGCCCATCTATTGTTAATACTGGTTTCTCTTTCCCTTGCCTGACTCTGACAGAAACATTGTGTAGGTTTACTGATTGTTGTATACCAAAATATGCCTACATATATTCATTTATTCATCCAACAAACATTTAGTAAGGACTTCTTGGGCATTAGGTATCAAACACGGTTTCAAGTATGTGTCAGTAAACAAAATTAAGTGTAATTTGTCCTTTTAAACCTCCATCTAATAGCTAAACAGATATATAAGAGCTAATGCAGAAATTCTTGGTGTTGATCTGGTTGTGAATTAGGATGGGAGTAAGGAGGAGATAGCTTTTGTGTAAATGGATAGATATCTGGCAATTGTTCAGATCCTAATGTTTCAAGTGGGCCAGGTTTTGTGGGGGAAGATACTGGGATGTATTTTGTTTTGTTTTGAAATGTTGAATTTTAGATGTCTTTTATATATCAAAACATCCAAAGAGAGTTGCAAAGTAGGCAATTGGAGAAGTGAAGGCTCAAGATAAACACTTGGTTGTTATTTATAGATGACTGAAATGAAAAGTGCTAGCAATGAATTAACTTGCCTTACCTTAAGGAAGGGTGTAAAAGGAGAAGTTAAGACGGATTTCAGACTTAAAAATGGGCTTCCCAGGTGACTCATTGGTAAAGAATCTGTCTGTCAAGCAGGGGACATGGGTCAGGAAGATTCCTTGGAGAAGAAAATGGCAACTCACTCCAGATTCTTACCTAGGAAATCCCAGAGACAGAAGAAATTGGCAGGCTACAGTTTTTGTGGTCACAACAATTTGGGATGCAACTTAGTGGCTAAATAGTAGCAGCAGATTTACAAGTAGTCCACATCACAAAATGTGTGATCCTCATTTATCCTGTGCATGCTGGGTCACTTCAGTTGTGTCCACCTCTTTGTGACCTCATGGACTGCAGCCCGTGAGGCTCCTCTGTCTGTAGGGTGGAATTCTCCAGCCAAGAATACTGGAGTGGGTTGCCATTTCCTTCTCCAGGGCTTTATCTTACAGCTACCTTTAAATTTCGCTTAATTATCTTTCAACCAATATAGACTGCATTTTCCATTTTTAATATATTTGTTGTCTATAAATGGATTGTTCCTCAAAATCTAGGAGCAAACCACTTTAAAATTTTATCACATGAAATATTTTAAATTATACAGTGTAGTTTTATGTGTACTTATGCATGGCACAGATATTTTAGTGTTACTTAATGCCTAAAATTTAAAGATAACTTTGCACCTAACCCTAACTGTAGACCAAAACACGTGGAAAATTATGTGGACATATTTTTTTTTACATTTAACCACTTTTTAAAACTTAGCCATAAATATGTATTCATTTTCTTTGAAACACCAGAACAGGTGGTTCTAGTGGTAAAGAACCTGCCTGGATTAGGAAGATCCCTTGGAGTAGGTGATGGCAACCCACTTCAGTATTCTTGCCTCGAGAATCCCATAGACAGGGGATCCTGGTGGGCTATACTCCATAGAGTTGCAAATAAGTGGACATGACTGAAGCAACTTGACATGCACTTTGATATACATTATATTTACACACAGAGACATACTTTCACTGACAAATAATTTTTTTAATGATTTCTCATAGCCTTCATGATTTAAAGAATAAAAATAGTGCAATAAGAATAATGAGTTAATGTATTATTGAGGACTTAAGCTGCCCACTATTTTAAGCACTTCCTATGTATTAACTGATCCTCAAAACTAATCCCATTGCTGCTTTAGGATAATATAGTTTATAAGTTTAATTCAGTTCTGTAAACATTAGAGGTGCCATGTGCAAGGCCTACCATAATTGCTAAGCACTGTGGTTATCAGAATGAAAGCAAATACTATCTCAGGAAATATATATATTAGCAATGTACTTATGTGAAGAAGACTAAGTTCTATAAGAAAAGCAAAAAAACAAAAATAAGTTGAGAGGCAGAGCAGAGCAAATTGCCCCTCTGTACCAGATGTTAGATTAGCATATTGGCAGCTCAGAAAATAAGTACAAATATTCCTACCTGCTCAAGCCACTTTAAATACTCTCCCTAATAAGTTCCACTTGTGTAGAATGGAAGTTCTAATTACTAAAATGCTGCCCTAAGCACAAACTAGATTCCTGAAATATCTTTGAATTAACTCATTGACTACACTGAATATGCTGCTCAGAACTGGTAGAAAAACAGCTAGCAAAGAACTTTGCTGAAAAGCAAATTACATTTTTAAAAAGTTTCAAAAGTGTTTATTGAGTTCCAACCTGTTTAAGAGGCTCTTTCTTAATTGTCTTCATCTAAATGCAAGTCTCATTAAAATGTGAGTGAATATTCAGCATTTTTTAAGCAATGATTTTCTTGTCTTTATTTTTTTTTTAATAGAATTTACATTCTGAATGAATTTGCCTCTTCTCAGTTTAAATGGGGAATATATTTAGACTAATATTTGTGATCAATTCAATGATTTCCTTCTTCCAGGGATTAACAGATCTGAAGAATTTATTGGTTGCTTTTAAGAAGGGAGAAGATGAGAAAGAAAAAAAAAATGTGTGTTGAAGCAAATGGAAGTAGAAATTTGTGTTATATCTTTAAAACATTCTTTTAAAGTCATTATATTAAAAAACATTTATTGAGTACCTACTCTTTGCCAGAAATGTTAGAAAAAACTTATAACTAAATCAGTGTTAGTCTATGATTTATTTTAACCATTAGCCCCTTCTTTTCAAAAGTCATGTGCAAATGAAGTGTTAATAATTTTAATGCTATAAATGAATATATTGGTATATGATTTATATGTCCCAGATAATGTAACACAAGACTTATTTTATACAAATATAGTTTTTGAACTTATAAGCAAAACTACCTTTATAACAAACCATTGAAACTGTCCAAAGAAAATTGATCTTTATTTCTTAAAGTGTTTTTAAATTATTAATGAATATATTTTTTAAATTTCATGAAGATTATTATAAAATGCTTTATACACTTTTAAACAAGCATCATATATTTGACAATAAAAATATAAAAAGTAGATAAATCAAGAGAGCTATTGAATTTAATCATCACAAATATAATAAGACATAAAAGTTTTCATTTCAGCTAGGTGCAGTAGCTATGACTTACACTGCTATGTGTCGGGGCAATGCACAGATTTTTAAGGAAATGGCTGCTGCTCATTTATGACTCCAGGATTCTAGTGCACACCCTTCTCACTCTTCCCATTTTGAGAGTATAAAAAGAATGAGACAGATGAATAAAGTATTTTTTGTTCTCAGATATCTTTGAGAAAAACAGGGTTCTAAGCATCTTTTCCATTTCACTTCATTGGGGGTAGTATTTGCCTTTTAAAGAAAGTGAGAGTGGGGCTTCTGTTGAACTACTCGGAACACACAATGTGAGTCTCATACAAACTGAAGATGCACCACCTTAAGATATCACTCCTGCTAAAGAAATTTAAGATGACTAGAGACATGCAGTCCCATCGCTTCATGGCAAATAGATGGGGAAACAGTGGAAACAGTAGCAGACTTTGGGCTCCAAAATCACTGCAGATGGTGACTGCAACCATTAAGTTAAAAAATGCTTACTCCTTGGAAGAAATGTTGTGACCAACCTAGGCAGCATATTAAAAAAAAACAGAGATATTACTTTGCCAACTTAGGTCCATCTAGTTAAAGCTATGGTTTTTCCAGTAGTCAGGTATGGATGTGAGAGTTGGACTATAAAGATAGCTGAGTGCCAAAGAATTGAAACTTTTGAACTGTGGTGTTGGAGAAGACTCTTGAGAGTCCCTTGGGCTGGAAGGAGATCCAACCAGTCCACCCTAAAGGAAATTAGTCCTGAATATTCATTGGAAGGACTGATGTTGAAGCTGAAACTCCATCACTTTGGCCACCTGATGCGAAGAACTGGGACTCATTTGAAAAGACCCTGATTCTGGGAAAGATAGAAGGCAGAAGGAGAAGGGGATGACAGAGGATGAGATGGTTGGATGACATCAACGACTCAGTGGACATGAGTTTGAGTAAACTCCTGGAGTTGGTGGTGGACAGGGAGGCCTGGCAGGCTGCAGTCCATGGGGTTGCAGAGTTGGACACGACTGAGCAACTGAACTGAAAGACAATCTGGAGAATTACTTTGAATTTGGAACCTTTAGAGTGCTGCTTTGCTTTGATCAGTTGGGTTGAATTCCCAGAATTTGTAGCATATAGGTATGCATAACTATTTCTCATGGAAGATGTACCAGCCCCATGTGACTCTGGGGGTTTGTCTTTGATCCTTCATACAGCCTGGAAAGATGAAGGCACTCTACCAGCTGACACTTAGATGTGAACTTCAAGAGCCAGAGGAAGAAGCAAAAATGAGAACCAGAAGAAAATAAAAGCATCCCAGTGTTACGAGACTTTCAGGATGAGGGGCCTAGTGGGGACCTTCTCAGGACTGCTTGAAAATATTCCTTAACAAAATTATGTTCAAATACTTACTTGCTCCACAGAGTACAAACCCAGCTTAAGATTCTACCAATCTAAATAAGGCCATTCCTTGTCTTTTTAGAACATTTAAAGAGGACACCAGCGACATATACCTTTTTCCTATGGTGAATTTGTAGCCAAAATCTGGTCTAAGATACACAAGGAGAGAATATTTACCTTTAAAGAAAACTCAGAATTTTGAATGATATTTTAGTTAGAACTTTCTTATTTCCAATTGAATAAATAAGAGCAAACTGAACAAAAAGTAGAAAATAGGTATGGATGATGGTAAATTCAGGAGTCAGATGGTTGACTAAATTTTTCAATTTTTCCCAGACGATATGCAAGAGGGGACTAGATTACATTCTTACTAAACTTTTCCCCCATAATTGCTATATCTATTTGGTGGGCCTTGATTTGTGTAAGCCTATAATAGTAATCTTCCCAAATCCCAGCCCCACAGGGATAAGGGACAGGCAGTTTGGAACATTAGTACAGGACATTTCCCAACCAAAAAGCATGAGGGCAGTAGAAGGAATCTACCTTCAATTTTTGAGAGTTAGCCTGGGGTCATGAGGATAGGAAATACCTGAGGAAAACCAAATATACATAAAGCTCTCATGAGAGAGAGTCACACAAATTTAGAGACAGGAAGCCAACTGAACAGACCTGAAAGCTGATCTTCAGTGAAGTCAATTAAACTACTTTCCTGTTTGGCCTGTTTGAGTTGGGTTTCCTCTTATTTGTATCTAAAATACAGTCATATAGATATGTTTACAGATTATAAAATAATGTTAAACATGACTTCAGACATGATTATGATTTCATATTAAAAGTAGGTAAAAAGACAATTTCACACAGAAAATTGCTCCATTATGAGGTTAGGATAGCCATGTACTTGGTAGTACAGGCAATAGAATCATGTTCCTCAATTTTAACACTCTGTTTGCATCCATTACTTTTGAGCCATATCTTCATGTATCCAAATTTGAAATGGAAGTACCACTGTAAAAATATGAGAAACTGTTTCCAGCTTTCTGTCTTATGTGCAACACTTAAAGTTTTGATTGGGCTGATTTCAACAAGGGAACTGATCTTGAGGGGACTGTAAACTGCCAGTTGTCCTTGGATGGTTTCAGAAAGAAAGGGAAACAACAAAAATGAGAATCATAGAGAAAAATAAGGTATAAGTTAATTAAATATAATTCTTTAACTTTTTCTGCTTTTCCCTTTCCCCTCCTGCTGCTGCTAAGTTGCTTCAGTCATGTCCGACTCTGTGCGACCCCATAGACGGCAGCCCACCAGGCTCCGTTGTCCCTGGGGTTCTCCAGGCAAGAACGCTGGAGTGGGTTGCCATTTCCTTCTCCAATGCATGAAAGTGAAAAGTGAAAGTAAAGTCACTCAGTCGTGTCCGACTCTTAGTGACCGCATGGACTGCAGCCTACCAAGCTCCTCCGTCCATGGGGTTTTCCAGGCAAGAGTACTGGAGTGGGGTGCCATTGCCTTCTCCTCCCTTTCCCCTATGCAAGGTTAAGAGGACAGGTACTCCTATTGCTGTCACACCATAATTTATCAAAAATATAATGGCTTAAAACAGCACCTATTTATCATCTCACATTTCTGTAGGTGAAAAGTCCAAAGAAGCTTGACTGGACCCTCTGTGTGGGGTCTTACCAGGCTGAAATCAATGTGCCAGCCAAGGTTGTACTTTTCATTCAAGTCTTGTAGTCTACCTCCAAAGTCACTGGTTGTCAGCAGAATTCATGTCTTCTCATGCTTTCCATATTGTCCTCTTTACTTTCAAATAAAAACCAGAAGATAAGTCTTTTCAATACTTTTAATCAAGGCATCTCAGGTGGCCCTAGTGGTAAAGAAGCCACCTGCCAATGCAGGATATGCAGGAAATGCAGGTTACATTCCTGGGTTGGGAAGATTTCCTGGAGGAAGAAATGGCAAGGCAGTCCTGTATTCTTGACTATAAAATCCCATGGACAGAGGAGCCTGGTGGGCTACAGTCCATGGAATCACAAAGAGTTTGACACAACTTAGTGACTGAGCACCATTCTTCTATTCTCTCATTTACCTTCTACTACTAACCAGAGGAAGGTGTGTATTTTTAAGGGTCCACATGATTAGATTAAGTCTACTTGATATATCATAGTTTCCCTATTCTATGATCCACTGATTAGTAATTTATATTTCTAAAGTATTTTTTGCTGTGCAACATAAAATAGAATTTAGACCACAGTTTCTGTTTTTTTTTTTTTGTTGTTGTTTTTTTTTGAGAGGAAGCGTGAATATTCTAACATAAAAAACAGATTTATATTCTAATCTTGGCTTAATTGCATAACAATCCATTTATACATTTAAAGGAGACAAATAAGCATTTCAGGTATCATTTCCTTGACACTTCTGAAAAAAAAATTGTTTGAAAAACAAACAAAAATTTGGCTTTATTTATTAATATTGTTAAAAATTAAATTCATACAAAAGTTTGATATTATTATTTAACATTCTTCCTAATGCCTATTGAAGAATTTTGCAAACATTTCTCACTAAATAAATTATTAGATGACATTTGCTTGGAACTTTTTATCAGTATTGTAATTAAAAATTCATATGAGATATGTTTTTTTTCCAGTAACTGCCTTTTGCAAGTTATAAAGACATTTCTTGAGGCATTAAGTATTTTTAATTGTTTGAAACAGTCTTTGAAAAACATCCTATTGAATTAGAGTTCTTGACAATGATAATTCAATGAGCAATAGTCCAGCTGGAAAACAAAGTGTTAACAGGTTTGCAATCCATTCGTATATGATTCACTTTACTTGCTGCTGCTGCTGCTGCTGCTGCTGCTAAGTCACTTCAGTCCTCTCTGACTCTGTGCGACCCCATAGACGGTAGCCCACCAGGCTTCCGCGTCCCTGGGATTCTCCAGGCAAGAACACTGGAGTGGGTTGCCATTTCCTTCTCCAACGCATGAAAGTGAAAAGTGAAAGTTAAGTCGCTCAGTCATGTCTGACTCTTCGCGACCTCATGGACTACAGCCTACCAGGCTCCTCCGTCCATGGGATTTTCTAGGCAAGAGTGCTGGAGTGGGGTGCCATTGCCTTCTCCGTCACTTTACTTATATCAGCTCGATTATGGCATAAGAACTGTGATCAGAAAAATAACAGAGGAGCTGAGACAAAAGCCCAGTGCTTTTAAAAATTAAAAAAAAGAATTATCTGTAGTTTCGATTGTAGTACAGAGAAGGCTAGGGCAATGTAAACTATGTTTTTAAAGAAAAAAAATTATACTAAAATCAGTAGTTCAAGTTCTAGCTTTATTATAATTCTATGCACATCTTTCACAGTTATAATCACAATATACATAAAATTGTATATATACTACTCCCACCTATTATTACTTGGTAAACACAACTCCATTTTTCTACGTAACCCCACTTTTATAGTTGGTTATTCTACCAGGCTCCTCCGTCCATGGGATTTTCTAGGCAAGAGTGCTGGAGTGGGGTGCCATTGCCTTCTCCGTCACTTTACTTATATCAGCTCGATTATGGCATAAGAACTGTGATCAGAAAAATAACAGAGGAGCTGAGACAAAAGCCCAGTGCTTTTAAAAATTAAAAAAAAGAATTATCTGTAGTTTCGATTGTAGTACAGAGAAGGCTAGGGCAATGTAAACTATGTTTTTAAAGAAAAAAAATTATACTAAAATCAGTAGTTCAAGTTCTAGCTTTATTATAATTCTATGCACATCTTTCACAGTTATAATCACAATATACATAAAATTGTATATATACTACTCCCACCTATTATTACTTGGTAAACACAACTCCATTTTTCTACGTAACCCCACTTTTATAGTTGGTTATATATAGTTGGTAATATATATAGTTGGTCATTAATTTTGTGAAACATAAATATCTTAGCTATTCTGATGTTGAGCACTTAGATGACAATATATTTTTAATAATATAAATAAGGATGAATATTTTGTCTTTATTTTCTTTTTTAATGATAATAGTTAATTTCCAGGAATTGCATATTCTGAACCGTTGTTGAGTATTAGAAATAAACTAGACAAATATTCTGAGCAGAATCTCTGAAATAGTTTTTTCAGAGGACTTATTGGAGACATATCTTTTGTGGGTATATATGGATTGTTTTAGCTGAAAAGATAAGGCCACCCACAGCACAGATTTGTTTTCACACTCCATCTGTTTGGTATATACTGTGTAGATTAGGAAAAAGTTCTGACCCCAGTGAGACAGAATGTTTAGTAAAATTTCTCTCATATTCTTCAATTTCTCTATGAGTCACTCTCTCCAGATGCCTAACAAGATTGTGAGCTTTGCAAAAATCTTCCAAAAATGGAATCTGCTTCTCAAAAAATGAATATAGTTTAATGAACACATTGGATTCATTACAAAAAGTGCTTCTTAAATAACAAAATATATATGTTACAACTACATAGAAGTACAAGGTATGTGGACTAGGCTTATGGCTTAACTCTTTGTGATAAAAGCATACACCCCTGAATGGGAATGTTTGCTTGTGTGTGTGTGAAAGACTGTTTAAAATACCGTTTCACAAAATTTTTATATGCCCCAAACTCTATGTTTTCTTGATAAGTTAGATTAACTGATTTAATGATAAATTATTTATCTTCAATTCCATTTTATTAGTTGATTTAATTTTCAATTTAAGTTTTATTCATAATTTAACAATAAACAGTAATGAATTTGAAAGATAAAATGTGATATTTCATCCAGCTCAAAATGATCCAAACCTATACTAAAATATTTTTATTATGTTTTCCTTTCCTAAACTAACAGCACTGATTCTCCATATTATTACCTTATGAGTTATTCATGTGTCACCCTGGAATCGTTAGCATACTGTTATTTTTAGTATTATTAATATTTTAAACTCATACTTTAATTTTAAATGTTCTTAGTGAAAATTAAGATAAGACCAACATATATAAAATTAAGCCCAACTCTGTTAGTAGTTAAGAATCTATTTAATATTTTGAGAATCCTGAAAATAATTTTAATAGATGGTCACTAAACTTCCTTCTAATTTTAAATCCTTGACATTTATAAATGTCTTTGATTTATTTTTCAACATGGCTGTAAATTTCTTGGTGGAAGGGGCTATGAATACAATGTCACTGTAAGCCACACAATGCCCAGCAAAGTGTCTTTTATACAGTAAGTACCCAATAAATAATAGTTGATATAGTCAGGTAATTAAAGTGTCAAAGCAAAATTTTTATGTAGGAGTTATTAACATTGTCACTTTTTGTTCTGCTTTGGTTTCAAACCACTGTCTCTTCTAATGACAAATGGTTTTTAGACTAGTTTTCTGATTTCCTGTCAAATAGTTTGGTCAGGTTTAGAGAAGAAAGTCAATGAGATTTTCCCCCACTCTGCTGCTGCTAAGTTGCTTCAGTCGTGTCCGACTCTGTGTGACTCCATATATGGCAGCCTACCAGGCTCCCCCGTCCCTGGGATTTTCCAGGCAAGAACACTGGAGTGGGTTGCCATTTCCTTCTCCAATACATGAAAGTGAAAAGTGAAAGTGAAGATGCTCAGTCGTGTCTGACTCCTAGCGACCTCATGGACTGCAGCCTTCCAGGCTCCTCCATCCATGGGATTTTCCAGGCAAGAGTACTGGAGTGAGGTTTCATTTTAAATATAAAGGTTTCATGTAAATATACCAATATGAATAGTAGATGTTTAGTCAAGTAGTTCATCCAAAATTATTTGCTTCAGGTGGTATAGAAATTCACTATGTTCCTGAGATAAATTGATATCAGAATTATCACATATTACTATTTTTCTATTACACATTGGTACTCTCTCTGTAATATGCATTGGTATTTTTACCATTCCATAAACATGTTTCATTGTATTGGCTTTTATATTACTTTCTGCTTTTACAAGATTGGAAAATGGGCACAGTTTATAATGTCTCAATATATATAAAAGCTCACTCACCATTCTTAAACTTGTGTTTCTTAAGGTGAATAATTTTTCAGTTCTAATCATTAGATTGGATTCCACAGGGCTTCCCTGATGGCTCAAATGGTAAAGAATCTGTCTGCAATACAGGAGACCTGGGTTTGATCCTTGGGCAAGAAAGATCCCTTGGAGAAGGAAATGGCAATCCACTTCAGTATTCTTGCCTGGAGAATTCCATGGACAAGGGAGCCTGGCAGGCTACAGTCCATGGGGTTGCAAAAGTCAGACATGACTGAATGAATAACACACACATATAATCATATAGAAATATGAGTATAGAAAAGTGCCTATATATATATATAAGTGCCATTACATGTAAAAGTGTCATATATATAGAGAGATATAGATAGAGAGAGAGAGAGACACACACACACACACACACACACACACAAACACACATATACATACACATGTTCTTTAATGGAGAAAATTTTCAACTGAATTTAAGTCCTATGTTAACACCAAGGTATTATGTTAATATTTTACTGAAAAGGTACTGAACTATTTCTCCTGTCATTTAAATGCTTCTTTTTCTCTTTGCCATCTCTTTCTGTTCCTCTTGATCCCAGTCATGGGAATCTTGTAAGATCAAAGGCATCATCTTTTGCTCTTTTCCTATTCTTTCTACAAGAAATGTTCTGTCACATTTTCAGATTGTGCATTTATAAAAATATTTTTGCATGTGCTACTACTACTAATTAACCTTAAATTATTTCATATTAATAACGAAAACCTGATTTTCATTTCTGACATTAGAAACTTTAGTAACAGGATCTTGTTCATCTCAGATTCATAATATCAGAAACATCCCTCTATCTCTCACAAAAGGATTTCTTCTTATATAATTTTTGTAAATGCTATAGATGTTATGCTAATATTCCATGTCAGATGCTGAATATCATAGTTAATATGTCCTTTGTTTTCAATCCCCAATAAACTGCTGGTGATCATTTATAATACATACAAAGNATTCTTTGGAACTCTGCATTCAGATGCTTATATCTTTTCTTTTCTCCTTTGCTTTTCGCCTTTCTTCTTTTCAGTGCTATTTGTAAGGCTTCTTCAGACAGCCATTTTGCTTTTTTGCATTTCTTTTCCATGGGGGTGGTCTTGATCCTGTCTCTTATACACATCTCTCCTTTTCCAGTCTCACTTTCATTATTCTCATAGATTCTAATGAGATTAGGCCTGATTTGCTGGAAAAGCAAATAATGTTTTTATACTTTACACTTAAATATATTTCATTCTCTGATGCCTGGTAAATAACTTGAGAGTATATTTTTTAATAGTATCTCTTAAAATGTGATTTGGCATAGAAAAAAGTTCAAGGTTATCATGTATATAAGAAATCACTATTATTTAAAAACAATTAGAGAGGAATCTAAGATGGAGTGTGAGAAATATCCTGAGTTCATCTCCTCCGATGGACACACTGAATCTATACCTGCATATAGAATAATTTCTCTTGGAAAAGACTCGAGAGCTTGTTGAACAGCTATTGCATGTAGAAGGACACATAGAAACAGGTAGAAAAGATGGAGACATGGTATCCATGGAAAACCCACCCCAGTGCAGTTACCTGCAGTAGGGAGATATATAGCTAAGGAGCTACAGTGAAGCTTACTTACCCTGGGACATAGAAAAAGTAAATTCCCAAATAAACCCCTCAGCACTTTAAAGACAACCTAGACTATACAAGAAGGAAATACATTTTAAAACCCCAGAGCTTCTGCCAATTGGACATGGAACTGTTGGAGCCCTTTATGGGATCAGTGGAGCCAGTCAAACAAAATGAGGAGACAGAGAAATACTTTTCAAACAAAAGAACAAAATAAAACCCCAGGAAAAAGCCCTAATGAAAGGGAAGTAATCTGCCTGATGAAGTGTTCAAATAAATGGTCATAGGGATGTTTACTAAATTCCAGAGAGAAATGGAGGGACTCAGTGAGAACTTCAACAAAGACTCAGAAAGTAAAAGAAAGAACCAGTCAAAACTGAAGAATATAATAACTTAAAAATACCTTTCTGCTAAGTCGCTTGGGGAAGGCAATGGCACCCCACCCCAGTACTCTTGCCTGGAAAATCCAATGGACGGAGTAGCCTGGTGGGCTGCAGTCCATGGGGTCGATAACAGTAGGACAGACTGAGCGACTTCACTTTCACTTTTCTCTTTCATGCATTGGAGAAGGAAATGGCAACCCACTCCAGT
>SJYX01017783.1:173244-197809 GCA_006410675.1 Oreotragus oreotragus
TATCCTTTATCGAGCCCATCTTTGCATGAAATGTTCCCTTGGTATCTCCAGTTCTCTTGAAGAGATCTCTAGTCTTTCCCATTCTGTTGTGTTCCTCTATCTCTTTGCACTGATTGCTGAAGAAGGCTTTCTTATCTCTTCTTGCTATTCTTTGGAACTCTGCATTCAGATGCTTATATCTTTTCTTTTCTCCTTTGCTTTTCGCCTTTCTTCTTTTCAGTGCTATTTGTAAGGCTTCTTCAGACAGCCATTTTGCTTTTTTGCATTTCTTTTCCATGGGGGTGGTCTTGATCCCTGTCTCCTGTACAATGTCACGAACCTCATTCCATAGTTCATCAGGAACCTTGTCTATCAGATCTAGTCCCTTAAATCTATTTCTCACTTCCACTGTATAATCATAAGAGATTTGATTTAGGTCATACCTGAATGGTCTAGTGGTTTCCCCTACTTTCTTCAATTTAAGTCTGAGAGAACTGTAAATCAAAACCAAAATGAGGTACCATTTCACACCAGTCAGGATGGCTGCGATCCAAAAGTCTACAGGCAATAAACGCTGGACAGGGTGTGGAGAAAAGGGAACCCTCTTACACTGTTGGTGGGAATGCAAACTAGCACAGCCACTATGGAGAACAGTGCAGAGATTCCTTAAAAAACTGGAAATAGAACTGCCATATGACCCAGCAATCCCACTGCTGAGCATACACACCCAGGAAACCAGAATAGAAAGAGACACGTGTACTCCAACGTTCATTGCAGCACTGTTTATCATAGCCAGGACATGGAAGCAACCTAGATGTCCATCAACAGATGAATGGATAAGAAAGCTGTGGTACATATACAGAATGGAATATTACTCAGCCATTAAAAATAATACATTTGAATCAGTTCTAATCAGGTGGATGAAACTGGAGCCTATTATACAGAGTGAAATAATCCAGAAAGAAAACACCAATACAGTATAGTAATGCATATATATGGAATTTAGAAAGAGAGTAACGATAACCCTGTATGCGAGACAGCAAAAGAAACACAGATGTATAGAACAGTCTTTTGGACTCTGTGGGAGAGGGAGAGGGAGAGGGAGAGGGTGGAATGATTTGGGAGAATGGCATTGAAGCATGTATAATACCATAAAAGAAACAAATCGCCAGTCCAGGTTTGACGCAGGATACAGGATGCTTGGAGCTGGTGCACCGGGATGAACCAGAGGGATGGGATCGGGAGGGAGGGGGTTCAGGATGGGGAACACGTGTACACCCATGGTGGATTCATGTTGATGTATGGCAAAACCAATACAATATTTTAAAGTAAAAAGTAAAAATAATGATAAATAAACAACAACAACAAAAAGATCTTAATTGGACAATGCAAAGAAAAAGAGGAAAACAATAGAAGGGGAAAGACTAGAGATATCTTCATGAAAATTAAATCAAGTTAATATTTAATGCAAGAATGGGCATGATAAAGGACAGAAACAGTGAGGACTAAACAAAGACAAGAGAGATTAATAAAAGGTGGCAAGAATACAGAGAACTATACAAAATAAAATTATTAATGACATGATTAACCACAATGGTGTGATCACTCTGAAGTCAAATGAGCCTTAGGAAGCATATCTAGGAACAAAGCTAGTGGAATGATGAAATTCCAGCTGAGCTATTTCAGATTCTAAAAGACAGTGCTGTGAAAGTGCTGCACTGAGTAGGCTAGCAAATTTGGGAACTCAGCAGTGTCACAGGACTGGGAGAGGCCAGTTTTCATTGCGATCCCAAAGAAGAGCAATGCCAAGGAATATTTTAACTACCATACATTTGTACTCATTTCATATGCTCTCAAGGTAATAGACGACAAAGGCAGATGAAATTATATTTGCTTTCTATATGGCTGTGGTGACTGGGTGAAATTAAGGAAATCTGAAAATATTAACTCAATTGGACTCTATTAGTGCAGTGGCATCCCACTCCAATACTCTTGCCTGGAGAATCCCATGGACGGAGGAGCCTGGTAGGCTGCAGTCCACGGGGTCGCTAAGAGTCAGACGCGACGGAAGCGACTTAGCAGCAGCAGCAGTGGTGTATGCAGGTGTCTCGGAAAAGGCTGCCGCTCCTGCTTCTAAGTCACTTCCGTCGTGTCGGACTCTGTGCGATCCCATAGATGGCAGCCCACCAGGCTCCCCCGCCCCTGGAATTCTCCAGGTAAGAACACTGGAGTGGGTTGCCATTCCCTTCTCCAGGGCATGAAAGTGAAAAGTGAAAGTGAAGTCGTTCAGTTAGAGACCCTATGGAATGCAGCCTACCAGGCTCCTCCGCCCATGGGGTTTCCCAGGCAAGAGTACTGGAGTGGGTGCCATTGCCTTATCAGAGCAGGAAAAGGCAAACACTAGTTAATGATGAAGAAATAGAGAAGGGAACAAAGAAAGAGCATTTAATATTGCTGGCAAGAAGGAGAGAGCTTATACAAAAGCCTGAAATTAAAAAACTTCTATTAGAGTAAGAAATGTTAGAAGTTAGAGGAAACATGGGTCAATGACTTGTACTTCCTTTTTTAATGAAAGTCACTGTGATGAATTAAATCATTGGAACAAACTCCAAAAAAGTTCAAAAGATAAGGAAAATGACATGGATTAAATAACCAAAATTAAACAAAAAATTATAGCAGTGATTATATTTCCATAAATCTTTGTGTAGAAATTCCATAGAACCTGCACATGTTAACTACCTAATAAAGAAAAAGTGCTAGGCTGTGTTACTTCAGGGAGCCTCTAAATTTTAGGAAACTACCTCAATTTGTAATCCATTTAGTATAAAAAGCAACCTGAAAAAAAATTATGTCATTACCTCATTACCTTAAAAATTGTGTCATTATCTTATGTTAGCAAGATCAATTTCAGATAGCTTAAATGTTAAAGGTAGATATTAATAAAAGCATAAGAGAATAAAATTTAGATCACAAATGCATGATTGTAGATTGAGATATACTTTTTGAGTTAAAAATTACTGAACATTACTATGAGTGAAAATATTAATAAAATCCTGAAGTATACTATCATACATATCTTTATCTATACACTTTTACTTTATATGTACAAAATTTCAAAAATACCCTAAAAATTAGTAACAGCATATTTTGTAATCAAAGTGTAAATATCTGTGTGGTATAAAGAATTTATGTAGATGAAAATATAGAATTAAACATTGCAGCAACAATGAAAGAGGCATACTGTGATTCAATGGGTTTGTAAACTTGAAAATAAATCCTCCTCTCTCCTTCACACACACACTAGTAATCAAAGTATTATACCTGCTGGAAGGGAAATCATGATTAATTGAGCACTTGCAAAGCTGAGAGTATTTCCTGTATGTTTCAGGTTATTGTCACTCTTTGATTCCAGGAATTGGTGATGGACAGGAAAGCCTGGTGTGCTTATGTCCATGGGGTCACAAAGAGTTGGACATGACTGAGCAACTGAACTGAGCATCCTTTGCTGACTAGCAATGTCACTGTTAGACTAAGCTAATTAATTTTAAATGGCTTAGATTGTTCTTGCTCTATATTCTTGCTCCATTAATATTTCTATTTAGGTGCCTCCAACATGCTTTTTAAAACTTGCTTAAGTATGTTGACTATTTTGGGCATTCTAGGTGATGCTAGTGGTAAAGAACCCACCTACGAGTGCAGGAGACAAGAGACACATGTTCAGTCCCTGGGAGTGGGGCATGGCAACACTGGAGATCTGCAATGCATGGGGTTGCAGAGAGTCAGACATGACTTAGTGACTAAATAGCATCAGCAGCAAATAGGTTCACCTGTACCATTTTTCTGGGTGCTAAGTCACTTCAGTCTTGCCGGACTCTTTGTGATCCTATAGACTGTAGCCCTCCAGTCTCCTCTATCCGTGGGATTCTCCAGCCTAGAATATTGGAGTGGGTTGTCATGCTTTCTTTACCACTAGTGCCACTCTAGATACTATATACCTTTATTTATTTATGTCTTTACTTACTTCACTCTGTACAGGGCTTCCCTTGTGGTTCAGACGGTAAGGTGTCTGCCTACACTGCAGGAGACCCAGGTTCGAGCCCTGGGTTGGGAAGATCCTCTGGAGAAAGAAATGGCAATCCACTCCAGTACTCTTGCCTGGAAAATCCCATGGACGGAGGAGCCCAGCAGGCTATAGTCCATGGGGTCACAAAGAGTCAGACATGACTGAGCGACTTCACTACCACCATGTGTGTATTACGAAAATATGATTATAAAATGTCCACCTTGTGTCTGTTCCTGTCTGAGACCGGAGACGCTTCCACGTGTTGATCACCTTCAGTTTTGTTATGTCAGTGTGAATAGCGAATTATGTAGCTACGTGTCTTTCTTGTTTGGCGACTTCTTGTTCAACAGAGCTATCTGATAGAAAATGGACAAATCAGGAACTTTGAATAGGAAAAACACTTTCCTTCGTTGTGAAGTTAGCAAGCGTTCAGAGAAATCTGGGCAGCTCGGTACATGAATCTTTCTCCTTGTCTTTATCAGGCTAGAAAGTATAACATCTTTGTTCGGGAGTCCCCATTCTATGTGTTGTGCTTGGACTTCCCTTTAAAAACTGGCCCCACCCACCCAATACACCGTCATAGGTCTTATTCAGATATTATTTTATACCATTTCTGGTTTTCTTTTCACTTTGTCATCTCTTTGTCTTATAACCTCTTATATCTTTTGCTTAAAATCATAAGCTTGAACACCAGAGAATAGCATTCATATTGAATTTGCATATAATGGTGCTTCCTGGAATATTCTAAAACTGGGGCAGTGAATATAAAGCTAGGCATTAAAATGAGTTATTTCTGTAAAAGAGAGTAAGCTGACTCATATTACTTTTGAAAGCACAGACATAATTTTACCTCTATGATCACCTTTAAGACACATAGCCCAATGTTAATATAACCTGTCACATAATAACTTTGTCATTTTTATCAAAACACGTACAATCAATACAGAATTGAATTTTATATTCTGAGCCATACCTTGGACTCATTCTGCCTTAAAAGAATCTTGAGTTTTGGGGAGCATGACTGTATCATAGATCTAGAAAGTTTTGTATTAGAGTTTATGACACAGTGTAATGAGAAAAACATAAAGACTGTTTCAGGTATATTAAAACCATTCCAGCGTGGTTGATGATATCATTTCAATCTGTTTGATTTATTTAATGCTTGTAGTTTAACCTTTTTCAGGACAATATACCACCACAGTGTTCATATATAGAATGTTAGCATTTAGTAGCAATGAGGTAGATTTATAGCATAGAAAATGCCCAACTGATATCAAATAACAGAAAAAGGAGTTTAGATAAAGATGTTTAAATTTTATGAAGTTTTTCATTTGGTAACTTGGATTAATTTTAGAAAATAATAAAAAGATTACTAAGGTTTCTCTATAACTTTCATTCTTTGGTTTAAAAATAAAGCCATTTCTTGTTTGTTTTTAAATGAAATCTACTAGGAGCAGTTTAATTTTATTAACGCTTGACTCCCTAAAATTCAAATAAAATCTGTTTTACCTTTTGTAAGTATTTATTCAATCACTTAGCTTAGTATAAATTAAATAACTTAATTATTTTTTTCTATTCTTTTAATGCCATAAAGAAGTTTGAATGTAATCAACTCTGAGTAAACTTGATATGTAAAGAGCATAATGTAACAAGAGAGGTCAGCAGTAGGAAATAGGAAAAATATAAATTAACACAGCACAACTCCCTTCCTTATTTTATATGAATTTTAATGATATGTAGTATTTTCATTACATTTCCTTAAAAATATATTTTGAGATAATTGTAGGTTCACATGCAGTTGCAATAAATAATACAAAAAGATCCCATATGCTCTGCACCATTTCCCCAATGGTAGTATCTTATACAACAATATCAAAACCAGGAAACTGACATTGGTAAAAATCAATCAAGCTTATCTGGGGCTTCCCTGATAGCTCAGTTGGTAAAGAATGCCTGCAATGCAGAAGACCTGGGTTCAATCCCAGGGTTGGAAAGATACCCTGGAGAAGGGAAAGGCTACCCACTCCAGTATTCTGGCTTAGAGAATTCCACGGACTGCATAGCCCATGGGTCACAAACAGTTGGACATGACTGAGTGAATTTCACATTCACCAAACTTTTTCAGCTTTGATTAATTTTATATATACTCATTTATGAGTATATAGCCTAGTTAAACAGATTTCTCCCTGCTATATGGAAGTAGAACATTCCTATGAAACTTTTGTGAGTTGAAATGGTATAAACTGAAGAAGCAATTAGCTTATTACCCATCTTGCTTAGTAGTAGTAGTAGTGTTAGTCACTTAGTTGTATCCAACACTCTGCGGCCCCATGTCCTGTAGCCCGCTAGACTCCTCTGTCCATGGGACTCTTCAGGCAAGAATACTGGATTGGGTGAGCCATTCCTTTCTCCAGGGAATCTTCTCAACCCAGAGATTGATCTGGGTCTCCCATATTATAGACAGGTTCTTTACTGTATTAGCCATCAGGACAGCTCACATCTTGCTTAACTGATGCACAGAATAAATTGAGATAAATTTCAGTGCTATGATGGTTTGACGCTAAGCTGTTGAGTGTCGTTCCCTGGGAAGGATCTTGGTGGTGCCTTTTTCAGCTGTTGAGGGGTCCCACTGTCTCTATAAAGGCAAGACAGACAAGGAGCTATACTTTAGGTTTTTGCCTTTTTTCCATAAAAGCAAAAATCATCTTTGAAATATTTGGTTAGCAAAAATGGGTACTTATCCCCATTTTTGGTCTTTTGAAAAAGCAACATAGCAGGAAGAAAACTTGAAAAATGGGGGCATATGTATAAATTTTATTCCATGTACTGTTTCTTTTATCCCCTCCTACAGTTAAGATACAGAACAGTTCTGTCACAGGGATCTTTCATTCTACCATTTTATAGACCTAGACACCTAGTGGAGGGTGTTTTCCACCGGTCACTCCTCGGCAACCACTAATATTTTCTCCATTTCTCTGATTTTGTCATTTCTAGAATGCTATATACATGAAATTATACAGTATATAACCTTTTGAGATTGTTCATTTTTCACTCATAACACACTCGTGATCCATCTAAGTTTTGTATTACTAGTTTGCTTCTTTATAATAATGAGTAGAATTGTATTCATGCACCACAATTTAATGATTCACCTGATGGAGAAAATTTCAGTGATTTCCAGTTTAGGTAGGGCTTTAATGGCAACCCACTTCAATACTCTTGCCTGGAAAATCCTATGGATGGAGGAGCCCTGGTGTTCTGCAGTCCATGGCGTCGCTGAGGGCCGGACACGAATGAGCGATTTCACTTTCACTTTTCACTTGCATGTGTTGGAGAAGGAAATGGCAACCCACTCCAGTGTTCTTGCCTGGAGAATTCCAGGGATGGGGGACTCTGATGGGCTGCCGTCTATTGGGTCACACAGAGTCGAACACGACTGAAGCGACTTAGCAGCAGCATTATGAATAAAGCTGCTGTGAAAATTTATGTACAGATCACTTTCTGGGACAAATGCCAACACAAATATTGTTCAATTTTTGGAACTCTTGTTAAGCATGTATTTACTTTTATAAGAAACTATCTTTTTTTATTTTCCAGAATAGCTGTACAAATTTTCTTTTCTATCTTCAAAAGATGTATGATCCAATGTCTCCACGTTAAAAGCATTTGATGCTATCACCATTAAAACTTTTCACCATTTGGTAGAAGTTAGTGGTATGACACCTTGGTTGTTAAGTTTCTCAGATGGGTAATGATCTTGAACATTTTTCCATGTGATTAACTTGTCACCCATATATGTATCCTGTTTAGTGAAATGGCACTTCATGTCTTATGCCCATTTTCTAATTTTTTCTTTAATTGATTTTATTTTTTACATAAAAAGTTCAGTAAAAATTGGATAAAGTAAAGTGATTTTAAGCAGTAAATCAATCTTATCAACATAGCACAAGGCTGGCCGAAACAACAAGGCAGCCTGCTTTGGAATATTTACATGATAACAAATTAAACCTTGCAGGAGAACTTAAACCATCCTTACAAAGTCTTCTGTCATCCTAGCACATAGAGGCTTAAAAGCAAAACAAAAAACAAAACCCAGGAAAAAACAAATTATTTTCAATATATTCATATGCACATTAAAATATAATACAGATGGTCAGGATCGGGGTAGTGGGTGGGGATGCGCATGAGCCTGCGGGCTGACAGCACCGCCAAGGAGGAGACCCAGGTTGGAGTGGGCTCAGGCTGACCAGGCCTCAGAAGGGAAGGTCTCAAGGGCCTAACCCCTTGCCTCGGATGGCCTCTACCAACAGCTCACAACCAGGGACCATGTGTTGTAGATGGAGCTCAGTATTGTGGCTTTCAGTTGAAACCTGCAGGTTTGAAGTCTCCAGGGTGTCCTGTCACCCGTAGCATACAGCCCTGACGGCGAGGTGGGGAGAGGGCCCACAGGATGCCTTCTCCCCGCAGTCTCTCTGACCAGCTTGCCCGGCCTCCCACCCTGGCCCTGTAGGTCACTCTAATTCAGTGTCCTCTTTGGGTTTATAAACAGCCTGGACTGCCTTATTTTTAACTGTTGAGTGTGAGAGTTTATATATGTTCGACTCTTCGCGACCCCGTGGACTGTAGCCCACCAGGCTCCTCCATCCGTGGGATTCTCCAGGCAAGAGTACTGGAATGGGCTGCCATTTCCTTCTCCAGGGGATCTTCCCGATCCGGGGATCGAACCAAGGTCTCCCACATTGCAGGCAGACGCTTTAACCTCTGAACCACCAGGGAAGCCCGTTATATATGTATATATAATGGTATTTCATTGTCCGATCAAAAGGATAAAGTGTCTTTTGTCCAGTTGTGTCCAACTGTGCAACTCCATGGGCTGTAGCCCACCAGGATCTTTTGTTCATGGAATTCTCCAGACAAGAATACCAGAGTGCATAATCATTCCCTTCTACAGGATACCTTCCCGACCAGGGATCAAAACCCAGGTCTCCTGCATTGCAGAGAGATTCTTTATCATCTGAGCCATCAGAAAAGCTTTCTCTCAATTTGTAGCTTGTTTTAAAATCCTCTTAACAGGATCTATTGTGAAGTTTATTTTTAATTTTTATAAGATCCAATGTATTAAATTTGGAATTCTTTTAATTAAAAACTATCATCTGACTGTGGTAGACAAACAACATCTGATAGTATTTAAGGGGAAATACCTTGATAACATTTCAATCTTTGATTTACATTAATTTCTCTCAAAGATATTTTCAACTAAAACCTGGAAGTGTCACTCAGGGGTGGGTGATCATTCCCACCTCCTGGGTGGTAATAATCCTGGTGATTATTAATGTTGCCAATATAGTAAGAATAAAAACAAAATAGTAGGTGATCACCTAGCAGTTTTTCTATTAAGAAAAGGATGAAACTGGCAATTAATTCATGAAACTGAATCCCCTGAATGGAATTGATATTTGGAAGGTATTCAGTTTGCTTTCAAGTTAACTTGTATTCAAAAAGATATATCAATTTGTCTTTATCCCAAACCCATTTCAAGTCTGAACCTCAGACTAAAGAACAGATTTCCAATCATGCAATCAGTTGTTACCTCTTGTAGTTATTCTGGGAAATATTTATTTTCTATACTTAATGTGTGTTTCTTAGTTTGATAATATATTTTAATAAAATTATTTTAAATATTAATTAGTTCAGGAAATATAAATATAGTAAATGCCAGTTTATAAAATCATGTTAATGATTATCTTATAATTTAAAAGAGCAGTTCCCAACATTTTTGGAACCAGGGACCAATATGTGGAAGACAGTTTTTTTTCAACAAACCAGCGGGCAAGGTATGGTTTTGGGATGATCAAGATCATTACATTTATTGTGCACTTTATTTCTAACCTAATGCCACTGTTGCTCTGACAGGAGATATTGGTCCATGTCCTGAAGTTTGAGGAACTCTGATTTAAAATGTTACTAATACTAAAAAAAAAAAAAAATTAATGAAACTGTTATTTATTTAAATTTTTGTGTCTAGATGATATAACCTGAATAATTGTATACGTTTCAGTTGTATAATAGCCTGATTTGATAGGTTTATATGTTGCAATATGATTGTTGATATTGTGTAGCTAACATCTCTATTATGTCACATAATTATTTTTTGTGGAAAGGACAATTACAATCTAGTCTTTCAGTTGCTTTAGGTTTATAATACAGCATTATTGACTATAAATCTCTATTTTGTTTTTGAAGTATTTTCTTAATTTCAAAGTTATTTTAATACAAATATCTATCTTTTAACCTGGAATCAAGATTGCTGGGAGAAATATCAATAACCTCAGATATGCAGATGACACCACCTTTACGACAGAAAGTGAAGAGGAACTGAAAAGCCTCTTGATGAAAGTGAAAGAGGAGAGTGAAAAAGTTGGCTTAAAGCTCAACATTCAGGAAACTAACATCATGGCATCCAATCCCATCACTTCATGGGAAATAGATGGGGAAACAGTGGAAACAGTGTCAGACTTTATTTTGGGGGGCTCCAAAATCACTGCAGATGGTGACTGCAGCCATGAAATTAAAAGACGCTTACTCCTTGGAAGGAAAGTTATGACCAACCTAGATAGCATATTGAAAAGCAGAGACATTACTTTGCCAACTCACTGATGCTGTCTCTTGTACACATCTAGATGTGTATAAGAGACAGCCGTTATGGCAGAAAGTGAAAAAGAACTAAAGAGCCTCTTGATGAAAGTGAAAGAGGACAGTGAAACAATTGGCTTAAAGCTCAACATTCAGAAAACAAAGATTATGACATCTGATCGCATCATTTCATGGCAAATAGATGGGGAAACAGTGGAAACATTGGCTGACTTTATTTTGGGGGGCTCCAAAATCACTGCAGATGGTGACTGCAGCCATGAAATTAAAAGACGCTTACTCCTTGGAAGGAAAGTTATGACCAACCTAGATAGCATATTGAAAAGCAGAGACATTACTTTGCCAACAAAGGTCTGTCTAGTCAAGGCTATGGTTTTTCCAATGGTCATGTATGGATATGAGAGTTGGACTGTGAAGAAGGCTGAGCACCGAAGAATTGATGCTTTTGAACTTTGGTGTTGGAGAAGACCTTTGAAAGTCCCTTGGACTGCAAGGAGATCCCCAACCAGTCCATTCTGAAGGAGATCAACCCTGGAAGGAATGATGCTGATGCTGAAACTCCAGTAGTTTGGCCACCTCATGCGAAGAGTTGACTCATTGGAAAAGACTCTGATGCTGGGAGGGATTGGGGTCAGGAGGAGAAGGGGATGACAGAGGATGAGATGGCTCAATGGCATCACTGACTCGATGGACGTGAGTCTGAGTGAACTCTTGGAGCTCGTGATGGACAGGGAGGCCTGGCGTGCCACAATTCATGGGGTTGCAAAGAGTCAGACACGACTGAGCAACTGAACTGAACTGAACTGAACCTTTTTAAGTGAAATTAGAAATTTGAGCTAAGATTCTCTTTTTAATCATGTGTAATTTTTTCTTTTGGTATTGACTGTTATTTGTGTATTTCATGAGTAATGGAATGGCTGTGAAATAAATCTAAATTCCTGTATTTTTATTGTATAATAGGGACTGGATTATTAAAATAGTTATGTGGCAATATTTTTAGGGAATAACAGTTATTTATGCTACTAAATTTAATTGTCCTACATTTAGTAAGTAAAACTATGTGTGTAAAAGGATGGAGCTCTCTCATACAATGCAACTCAAACTGGAAGGACAGACAATAAATGGAGAGTAATATAGCACTCAGATTTGAGCTTTAGCAGGTGGTAATTCCAACTATTTGGATGATTCTTCTGGCAATCTATTTCTGTTTAATAAGTTAACCCAACATAAAGGCAAGGCAACCCACTCCAGGACTCTTGCCTGAAAAATCCCTTGGATGGAGGAGCCTGGTAGGCTGCCGTCCATGGGGTCACACAGAGTCGAACACGACTGAAGCGACTTAGTGGCAGCAGCAGCAGCAGCAGTTGCTTTAAACAACATTAATTATTATTCTGTGTCACAGGAATTCAGGCATGGTTTGGATGGGCAAATCTGCTTCATATGATGTCAACTGGGGTCACTTGGTGGTAATATGCTGACAACTGACCTGATGTGGAGGATTCTAGATGGTTAAAATCAAATACTTACTTAGGGCTTTGGCCGGAGTGACTGGAAACTGGGGTCAGCTAGGCTCCTCCATGTATATATGGAGTATATTGCAAATCACTGCATGTATTTTCAAGGTCTCCAAAGTTTTCCCTGTATTAGAGAAGTTGAACTTCTTAAATAGCAGCTTAGAGTGTCCAGCAAACAATACAGTATTGTTATTTCTTTTACAATGTAGGTCTGGAACTGGTACAGTATCTTATCCATCTCCAAGGAAGTAACAGTAAAAGCCCTGGTCTTTTTTTTTTTTTTAATTTAAATTTATTTATTTTAATTGGAGGCTAATTACTTTACAATATTGTATTGGTTTTGCCATACATCATCATGAATCTGCCACAGGTGTACACGTGTTCCCAATCTTGAAACCCCTCCCTCCTCCCTCCCCATACCATCACTCTGGGTCATCCCAGTGCACCAGCCCCAAGCATCCTGTATCCTGCATCAAACCTAGACTGGCAATTTAGTTCTTATATGATATCATACATGTTTCAATGCCATTCTCCCAAATCATCCCACCCTCTCCCTCTCCCACAGAGTCCAAAAGATTGTTCTATATATCTGTGTCTCTTTTGCTGTCTAGCATACAAGGTTATTGTTACCATCTTTCTAAATTCCAGATATATGCGTTCAGTTCAGTTCAGTTCAGTTCAGTCGCTCAGTCGTGTCTGATTCTTTGCGACCCCATGAATCGAAGCACGCCAGGCCTCCCTGTCCATCACCCACTCCCGGAGTTCACTCAGATTCACATCCATCGAGTCAGTAATGCCATCCAGCCATCTCATCCTCTGTCATCCCCTTCTCCTCCTGCTCCCAATCCCTCCCAGCATCAAAGTCTTTTCCAATGACTCACCTCTTCGCATGAGGTGGCCAAACTACTGGAGTTTCAGCATCAGCATCATTCCCTCCAAAGAAATCCCAGGGTTGATCTCCTTCAGGATGGACTGGTTGGGGATCTCCTTGCAGTCCAAGGGACTCTCAAAAGTTTTCTCCAACACCACACTTCAAAAGCATCAATTCTTTGGTGCTCAGCTTTCTTCACAGTCCAACTCTCACATCCATACATGACCACTGGAAAAACCATAACCTTGACTAGACAGACCTTTGTTGGCAAAGTAATGTCTCTGCTTTTCAATATGCTGCATTAGTATACTGTATTGGTGTTCTTCTTTCTGGCTTACTTCACTCTGTATAATCGGCTCCAGTTTCATCCACCTCATTAGAACTGATTCAAATGTATTATTTTTAATGGCTGAGTAATACCCCACTGCTGGGAATACATACTGAGGAAACCAGAACTGAAAAAGACACATGTACCCCAATGTTCATCACAGCACTGTTTATAACAGCCAGGACATGGAGGCAACCTGGATGTCCATCCGCAGATGACTGGATAAGAAAGCTGTGGTACGGATACACAATGGAGTATTACTCAGCCCTGGTCTTTAAAGTAGAGTGCTGCATCAGTGTGTTTTGATATATTGCAAACCAGTTGCTTAAACAATTTTTTTCATAATCACTCATCTTTGGGGTACTTCAATGTCTGCTGATATGGGCTAAGCTAAGTACAGGCAACTCAGCTTGTACATCTCTGCTCCAGCTCTAATCTTCCTCCTTGGGTTATGGGTTAGCCAGTCATGGTTCAGAGACAGAGCTGAAGCAGTGTCAGAGTAGAGAGAAAACTCCCTTCTCTTGAATTATACAGAAGTGTTTATTGTGGCTAAAATTCAATATATTAGTTTTTTATAGTTTAAATTTAAAATTTTTAGTTTCAGTTTAACATTTGGTTGACTTTATAAAACAATTTATTTTTAGAGCAGTTTGGATTGACATTTAATTATGAAAACAATGCATATTTATATTACAAAAGTCTCATACTCTTGAAAATATTGAAAAGGAAATTTAAAAAATACACATAATTAAGCCACTTTGTTTCTTTTAAAATGAACCAAACATTTCATATAAGTTAAAATGTCTCATTAGTCAAAGAAAGTTCAGCACAGGGAGATTTATTTGTTTATCAGGAGACTAGGAGCTTAAAACTTCTAAAGAGGAAAACATAAAAATTAAGTTTCATTGTTCTCAAGTACAGGCTTAAGCTTCAACCAGCTTATGGGGCAGGTGGAAGGTATTAAAATGAAATTAGAAACAAAGGATTATAAAGTAAAGGCGACTTACTAGTTTTATTGTTTCTGATCCCTCATTTATAGAAGATTACATTTCATAAAAACCTGAACTGCCTTTTATGGTGGGAATGTTTTAACATTTATTTGTAAGGCCTGTAAGGATTTTTAAACATTATGCTTTAATTGTTGTTCTAAGACTGGTGTATTATAGCTGCTACTTTCCTCTATCTTAGTTCAGTATCTCCACGTTCATATCCCCCAGACTGGCCATTTTGAATTACAGGCGAGAATTTTGTTCCTGACCTTGTGGAAAAAGGAGGAACAAAGGCATGGGATATATTCAATAATTAATGTTTTCTGATATTCAATATATATATTGCTGCTGCTGCTGCTGCTGTTTAGTTGCTAAGTCATGTCCAACTCTTGATGACCTCTTTGTAGCCCACCAGGCTCTTCTGTCCATGGTATTTCCCAGGCAAGAATACTGGAGTGGGTTGTCATATTCTTCTCCAGGGCATCTTCCCCACCCTGGGGCTGAACCCACCTCTACTGCATTGGCAGGGGGATTCTTTACCACTGAGACACCTGGGAAGCCCAAATATTTATTATAGGTAGTAAAAAAAAATCTTTAAGTTGTGAATATTGATCTACTATGAAAAGTGAGGATCTATCATTTTAAGCTTTTATTCTTAAGGATTAGTAATTTTTTTTAGCATTCTTTTAAAATATTTAGTAGTGATTTTTTGCATTATTATCTCATATATACTAACTTATTCATTAATATACTGACAATAAATGTAAAAAAATTAATGAATTAAAATATTAACATATTACTGTGTAAAACAAAGCTGAATTTGTAATATCTTGATAATTTTATGTTAGAACATGGGATATAATCCACATGTTGACTGTATGCAGTTTATTAATGAATAGTTCTTCTATGACTCTCACTCAAAACCATCCAAACTATCCTACTATTTTTGTGAAAGATATTTAACCCATTTCAACAGAATTTAACCCATTTCAACAGAAGAAAATAGGAAACAGTTTGAATATGGTACTTGGAGTGTAATACTATGTTAAAGATGATTTTAAAAGATAGTATAGATGATACAAATGAAAACACATTGTGAAATGGACAGTCTCCTTTAGGAGAACTACAAAACAAGGTGGGAGGTAGCAAGATCTTATAAGAGTAAAGAACAGGGTAGAGAAAAACAGAAAATATTTAATTGGCTGTTGCCACATAGTCAACCTTGTTTGGGGAAAGAAAGCTCCGAGTTGGCCTGGCATTTGGGAATTCATTAACTGGATATACTGTGTTTCTGAAGTGAAATGAAAGTTGCTCAGTCGTGTCTGACTCTTTGTGACCCCATGGACTATACAGCTCATGGAATTCTCCAGGCCAGAATACTGGAGTGAGTAGCCTTTCCCTTCTCCAGGGGATCTTCCCAACCCNCTGGATATACTGTGTTTCTGAAGTGAAATGAAAGTTGCTCAGTCGTGTCTGACTCTTTGTGACCCCATGGACTATACAGCTCATGGAATTCTCCAGGCCAGAATACTGGAGTGAGTAGCCTTTCCCTTCTCCAGGGGATCTTCCCAACCCAGGGACCAAACCCAGGTCTCCCGCATTGCAGGCAGTTTCTTTACCAGCTGAGCCACAAGGGAAGCCTGCTGTGTTTCTGGTCAAGCAGAACATTTACAGGGACACACAAATTATCTAAGTTTTGGTTTGCTGACATATGACCCAGGCAACAGTGTCTCCATCTTAGACATAGAAAATTTCTCCAGCTGCTGTCATGGGGTATATCATAAGTTGATAACAACTGACCACGCACTGAATTTTGTTCAATCTAAACATATTTATTAATCACCTGCTATGTGCCTTATGCATAATGAAAAATGTACAATCATAAGGCAATACAGTATTTTGGTACTAAAGAAAATAGCTAGTTATATAAAAGAAAAATTAAGTTAAAATTGAAAGCTGACAATTTAGCTGAAGAGAAAAGCTATTCTCTGGCTATGTGCATGCAGACAGAATCTCTTGGGTAGCACTGTGGGGCTTGGTCAGAAAGGCACTTTTACAAAGGTAGCATCAGTAACTATGGATAGACTATCTTGGTTCATAGAAATGATTTTTAAGCACAGTCCATCACAATAGTAAAATGAATTATTTTACTACCTGAATTCATTAGAGATCACTGAGAGGATGTGGTTTTTACACTGCTTCTGCTGTATATTCTCAGTCCCTCAGTTTTTTTCTGACTCTGTAACTCAATGGACTATAGTCCACCAGGCTCCTCTATCCATGAAATTGACACTGATGCATTCTGTAAAATAGGAACTTTTGGAAATTGAGGATTTTGTCTAGATGATTCCTTGCCTCCCTTTCAGCTTCAAAATAGCTTTTTTCATTCTAGAAAGTATGTTGTCTTTACTTCTAAAAATTTTTACTTATAATTTTTTGTAACTGTCTCTAAGAAGAAAAGAAGCCTGACTTATATAGGAAGTTAATTTATTTTTAACATGAAAATAGCTTTGAAGTCATGTATTTTATTAAACCCTGTTCCCCAAAACAAAACATGTTGCTTAGAGGTTTTACACTTTCTCACAATTATTTTATTGTTTTGCCAGATTAGAGAAGATTAGATGTGTTCATGCCTACAGCTTTAGATGGAATTTCCTTCATTTATTTGAATCTCTTGAAACTTCTTTTGTAAATGATAATCCAACTGCAGTTAACAAAACAATCTTAGATGATCTAAGAGCATGTGGCTTAAAGTAGTGAGGAAAAAGTCTTCTAGTACATTACTGCACATGATATTCAGGTTTGAGCTACTACAAAGGCCTCCAAACAGAATGAAACATAAATCAGCGCAAGCTGTGGAAACAATAGCTTTCCAAATATTGTACTCAGTGTCGACATAGCTCCACAACACGAAAACATAACAGAGTCTGAATCAGACCACACTCAAGATTTCAAAGGAAAATATACAGTGCTGCAAAGCACAGATGCCACCTTCTTCCTCCTGGTGTACACACATCTGTTGCAGTTTGAAACAGGTCTGTTTGCCTCAGAGGGGAGGCAGGGATGGCACTTCCATTAACTGTTTCATTTCAGTGAAGCTGGAGCTTGAGATTTTAGGAGGATTCCTAGAGTACCATTTGCTAAGACTCCTTTCTTACTGAAGGCTTGTCACTCTCTTTTGATGTTTACATGGGGCCAGTGTAAAAGATATAGCAGCTTAGTCTTTCTTTTCATAATCATCAGTTGCAAAAATACCTACAATACATAGACAAAATTTTTTTTTTCTTTTACAAGACATTCTGTAATAATCAACATATTTGTATTTGTAAATCAAGAGAACTGAAGAATGATCTGGATGCAGTAAATTCACTGCTGCCCCCAAAGCCTCACCCATAAAAAGACAAAAAGTCAAGCATGTCCCTATCCCCCTCCTTTTCCTCCAACGTGCTGATGGTGCGGAATAATTATTGTCTAGCATATAAGAGTTGGGGCTTCCCTGGTGTCTCAGTGGGTAAAGAATCTGCCTGCAATGTAGGAGACCCGACTTCCATCCCTAGGTCGGGAAGATCCCCTGGAGAAGGGAATGGTAACCCCTCCAGTATTCTTGCCTGCAGAATTCCATGGACAGAGGAGCCTGGCGGGCTAGAGTCCATGGGGTCACAATGAGTCGGACACGACTGAGTGAGTAAAACACAGACACACACACACACACAGGCACACAGAGGATATAAGGGTTAGGGAATTTTACAGATTTTCATCATAGCATTTTATACATTATTACAAGCTAATTGAAGTATTTTTCTACCAAAAGTAATACTTAGACTTTCAAAGTTTACAATGTAATCAGATGATCTATTAAGGGCACAGTCTTTGAAGAAGCGGTGTAGTCATGAGGCAGGATGGGGGATGGGGGAAGCGGGTGTGATCAATCTCAATTTTGGTGCTAAGAGAGCATCATGAACTTGTATATAGATTGTTAGCTTTCAACAGTTGATTTTAATTACATGTGTGTTTCAGGAATTTGATTTTAAATATACCTCTTGTAATTCCTGCTTGTTTAATTGCCTTTGCATGCAAGGTACTGTGTGTACATTTATCATGTGCCAGGAACCATGCTAAGATTGATATACATATATCTTGATAAAGTGTTGAACAAGCTCTAGGAAATAGATGCCACAAAAATCCCAGGTAACAGATGAATAAATCAAGGCATAGATAGTTGGGCCAATATTACACATGCCTTGGAATTGTAATTAGGAATTAGACAATAATAAACTCTCTTTTTTATCTTTAAAAAATCATTGCTTTTTAAACCTACAGTCATGGTAAGCCATTCAGAAGCACTCATAATTTGCTTAAACTGTTTTTAAGTTTAATGGTAAAAGATAATCTCTTTTATTAACTTACACTTTCATAGTATCTAGTACTCTGGGCTACAGGTGACAAAAATCTCTGGGAAATACATGAGGTTTTAATTTTATTATATTTGTTTATTAATAGATTGATAAATAGTATTCACTATATTAATTATTCTTTATGCTAATAAGTATAATTAATAAATAGTATTATTGTATTATAGTGACCCAGAGTTTCATCTCATGAAACTCAAGGTCACAGAAATAGACTTGGAGCAAGGTCTGAAGCACAGAGCTTTGTATAGAGAGGGAAAGATAAAAATAATTCATAGCAGAGATTTGAAAATAATATTTGCTGACAAATTTTTTTTCTTACTATGAAGAGATGAGATATGAATTCTTTCTCACCTTGAGTTTTAAAAATAATGACAGAAGATAAGAGAATCTAGACAATGATGTACGGAGGGATTATATGTGAGAGATTTGTGAGTTAAGCAGCCAATTCTTCAAGGAAGACCTCAGAGAAGAGAAAATTTCCCAAGGTTTATCCTGAAAAGAGAGCAAGACTTTTACAGAAGTCCTGATGCAGCATGGACCTGGAAATTAGCACTGCAAAACTGTTTGTCTCCCATATCAAAATATCACATATGATTCAACCCAGAATAACTGAAAGAGACAGAAGCCTCATGGAGAGCAAGTGTTATGGAAGAGGAAATAAAGAGTCAATGTCTGTGGATATAAGCAGCAGATGAAGTGGAAACAAAGGCCACATCAAATCCTTTTCATTTTTAATTTCTTCTTTTTTCACTCATTTTTTTTCTACAAGTGTTTATTGAGTGCATACTATGTGCCAGACCCTATTCTAGGTGCTAAGCATACAGCAAAGAACAGATCTAAATTTTTTGGCTTTAATGGAGCTTACCTTCTTGGGGTAGTGCTGGCCATCAACAGTTAAGTAAATAGATGAAATACTGGATGTTGATAAGTGGTATGGAACAAAAGAAATTGTGATGTAAGGATGCTGGGGGAGGAATCATTTGCATTTGTATCCTATAACCTGTTCAGGGAAAGACTCAATGACAAATTGACAATTGAGGGGAAACCTATGGGCAGTGGGAGAGTAAGTCACTTGTTTCCTGGGTGAAGAAGCATGAAATCAGCAAATGTAAAGACCCTAGAAGGAGAAGTTGGCTTGGAAGACACAAAGAAGACCATGGAGGCCAATGTTGGTAAAATTGAAAGAGGAGGGGAAGAGTAGAAAAAGATGAGATCTAATAGGGTCAGTGAAAGCCAGTGAGAAAAAGTAATGTTACATATCCCCAAATCTTTGGTATTATTTAGGCAACCTCTAAGTCCAGATATCACCTTGGAAGAAGGTAAAATATATAGAAAGGCAGGAGAATATTGATTGAACAGTCACTGACAAGTATTGAATTTCCAAAAAGAAATGTCTCTGAATAATCTTGAATTGCATATATTATGATTATCTAGTAAAAACTAAACCATATCATAAAATGACTAAACAAATATTTAAAACATTTGCAGCTATAATTTTTTTTTCATTAATCTACCAAGTGGCACCGTGGTAAAGATTCCTCTGGCCAGTGCAGGAGATGCAAGAGATCAAGTTTGATCCCTAGGTCAGGAAGTTCCCCCAGAGCAGGAAATGGCAACCCACTCCAGTATTATTGCCTGAAAAATTCAAAGAACAGAGGGGCCTGGCCCAGACACAGTCCATGGGGGTGGCAAAAAGTTGGAGGCAACTGAAGGACCAAGTGTGCGCATGCACACACACACAAGTTGTATATTGAGAAATCGATGTAATCAAACAATGAAAAATAAATATTAATATATAGCTTTATGAAAAATTCTTAAATAGCATTTGAGAATCTAACTTTTTAGTTATTTTGGATTACCATGAATACAGATGAAAAGTTAAATATCTACATCAGTGTTTGGAGGTAGCTCAAGAAAAATAAAAAGGCTTAAAATAAGACAAACTGCAAAACAATATAACTATGTATTCACTTAGCTTATTACCTGAACATAAACTGTTCAATGAGGGAGACAAGAAACATGTTTATTTTTTAAAAAAATCACTAAAAAGCTTTAGCAGAAAACTGTGTGATGGAAATATCTTGTGACTTAAAAGTATATTTTTAAAGATAATACTTGCTCAAGGCAAGGATACTTAAATCACAGGATTTTATGAGAATATTCCAAACAAATAATTTTGCCTGGTTAACCAGTTAAATTACTACAAGTGCCAGTTTGCATCCTGTGAATAGTAAGAAGGTTATCGTCAATTTCACAATTTTAAATTGTTTTATTTTCTAGAAATGGCTAAGCCTGATTTATTAGATTTTTGCTGAGTGACACAAAGCATAGTTTTCATGTATGCTAATGGATACCCAGTTTCTCACTGAACAAATAGAAGACTATTCAATACAAGTTAATGATTTTTCAGCAACAAACCAGTAGAATTTTTATTTGTCACTGTGTCATGGCACTTAGAATGCTCATTTATGCATACTGGTTGTTTTGCTTATTTGTTTAGAGAATGCTATGTAGGGTGAAATCCTTTCATTAATTTTCCATAAACTTTCCTTTCCCATGCTCAATTTTTTAAATCACCCAATAATGTGGGTTTCATTTGGTTATGAGTAGGCAGGTCTTATCCATCTTTATAATAAAATTATAAGTTTATGTTTGGGTAGAGAAATATTTCACATATGGCTAACTGATGAGGTTAATTGTTTGTTTCCTATGTCCCACCACCACCACAAAATAAGACAATATTGCCTACTAAAAGAGTAAGATTTACTAGGCTACTTAGGGATTAATTTGTTGATAGACAAAAGACCATGGAGATAGATGGATAAAGGATGGATGGGTGGATACATAGACGGATGATATATGTATAGATGAATGCATGGATGAAAAATGCAACCCACTCAAAAAAGTTTTGGTTGTCCCTATCCCAAAAGGCTGTGTTTTCTCTGTTATTGATACTTAACATTAAAAACAAAAGGAAAATCTGTGAGTATTAGGTAAGATACTACACGTGGAGTCTGTGGCACTGAAACACGGTAGGTCATGAGGGTAAAAAAAAGAAGGAATTAGGTTGCAGATAGATTCTTTTAACTTTGGCTTTAATGAAAGCTTTCTTCTGGAATCAATCCACCATGGACTGTAGCATGTCAGACTTCCCTATCCTTCACTATGTTCTGAAGTTTGCTCAAACTCATGTCCATTGAGTTGATGATGACATCCAACCATCTCATCCTCTGACATCCCCTTCTCCTGCCCTCAATCTTTCCTAGCATCAGGGTCTTTTCCAGTAGGTCAGGTCTTCATATCAGGTGGCCAAGTATTGGAGCTTCAGCTCAGCATCACTCCTTCCTATGAATATTCAGGGGACTGGTTTGATCTCCTTACTGTCCAAGGGATTCTCAAGAGTCTTTCCAGCACCACAGTTTGAAAGCATCAATTCTTTGGTGCTCAGTCTTCTTTATGGTCCAACTCTTGCATACATGCATGACTACTGGAAAATTCATAGCTTTGGCAATACAGACCTTTATTGGCAAAGTGATGTCTCTGCTTTTTAATATGCTATCTAGGTTTGCCATAGCTTTTCTTCCAAGGGGTAAGCATCTTTAATTACATGGCTGCAGTCCTTTCTACCAGGGAAGGCAATGGCACCCCACCCCAGTACTCTTGCCTAGAAAATCCAATGGACGGAGTAGCCTGGTGGGCTGCAGTCCATGGGGTCGCTAACAGTCGGACAGACTGAGCGACTTCACTTTCACTTTTCTCTTTCATGCATTGAAGAAGGAAATGGCAACCCACTCCAGTATTCTTGCCTGGAGAATCCCAGGGATGGGGGAGCCTGGTGGGATGCTGTCTTTGGGGTCACACAAAGTCGGACACGACTGAAGTGACTTAGCAGCAGCAGCAGCAGCAGCAGTCCTTTCTACAGTGATTTTGAAGCCTAAGAAAATAAAGTTTTTCACTGTTTTCACGTTTTCCTCATCTATTTGCCATGAAGTAATGAAAACTTTGAATAATATATTGTATAAAAAAGCTTTCCTTTTCTTTTTTTCTTGTGGCACAGAGAAAAATTGGAATAAGAATGAGATTTATTTTTATGTACATAGTCGTGAGAGGTTTTGTTAACATATATTTTAGTAGTTAGCATTTGATATAAAATAATTAACAAATTTAATATTCATACTATTGTATCCCAGGACTATATGATTATGAAGTAATCATGATAAATGTGGCAATGCACAGCTTTATTTCATTTTTCACATTTCATGTGAATCAACAATGTACGTGATTTTCTGACCACAAGTTAGAGTTTATGCAATATCTTTACTGTTTGTCAGCTAATTAGATTGATTTTTCAGTAATTTATTTTATTTTTTGTTACTTTATTAATTGTCCTCTTTCTGTTTCTCAATTCCATAAAAATATATACATTTAACATTTGAATAGGTATGTTTTCCATTGCTCTTTTGCTACAGGAAATTGGGTACATCTTAATAGAAAATTGAAAAGACAATAAACCATTGGATCTATAAATATCTTTGTATTTTTATTATTTCATATTAGCTATATTTACTTTAATTAGATTATATATGAGTGCCATATTTATTGAATGCAATCATTCAGAGAATTTTCCCCATTAACATATATTTAGATTTTACCTTTCTATGATTAGTTTTGTGTGTTGTATTAGTCGTTCAGTCATGTCTGACTCTCTGTGACCCCATGGACTGTGTGACCCATCAGACTCCTCTGTCCATAGAATTCTCCAGACAACAATACTGGAGTGGGTAGCTATTCCCTTCTCCAGGGTATCTTCTGAACCCAGGTATCAAACTCAGGTTTCCTGCATTGCAGGAAGATTCTTTCTTGTCTGAGCCACCAGGGATACAAAAATAACAATGCATTCATATAGGCCTAAAATAATTATGGAGTTTCAGAACTTTTGGTAAATCTTGCATTCACTCCATTCTCAGATTCCATTAATAAGATGGTCAAGATATTTTTCACTTTTAAATTTAAGAATTATTTTCATATCTGTCTAGTTTTAACAATATTAGTTCAATTTTTAATTATTCTACATAAAATTTGCTTGCTGAACCATTCTACCTTACCAGAGTAGCTTATAATTCTTTCTCCTTTTTTCAGTCAGCACAACTAAGTTTATTACTGTCATCTTAATAATTTTTATGCTCAGCTCTGATTATCTCTAACTTAAACCAAACAAAAAATATTAATCTTTACACATGTACATAAAATTTTGTACCTTAGGATTCCAGGCCTTCTAACACTTTTCAAGGCTTCTTTTGTCAACATTTACTCTTCACACTGGTTTGGCCAACTTCACAGTTTCCCTGTAATACCCACAATTTCCTGTCTGTGCTGTGCTGTGCTGTGCTTAATTGCTCAGTTGTGTCAGACTCTTTGCAACCCCATGTATCCCACCAGGCTCCTCTGTCCAGGGGATTCTCCAGGCACGAGTTCTGGAGTGGGTTACCATGCTCTCCTGGAGAGGATCTTCCTAACCCAGGGATAAAACCCAGGTCTACCTCATTGCAGGTGAATACTTTACTGTCTGAGCCACCAGGGAAGCCCAATTTCCTGTCTACCTCTACTCTTTTCCTAGATACCATGATAACAGCACTAATGTGATTTAATATCAGCTTGACATTATACAGTTTACAAACTGCTTCCACAAACATGTGTCATTTAATTCTGAAAACACAACAAAACAAACAAATAAGAAAAGACAAAAAAAAAAAAAAAA
>SJYX01017783.1:197996-238243 GCA_006410675.1 Oreotragus oreotragus
AAAAAAAAAAAAAAACCCTTTTGGGGTCTATCTTCATCTTATTGGTAAAGGACTCTATAAATGTAACCCATATATCAATGAGTCAGTTCAGTTCAGTCACTCAGTCATGTCCAGCTCTTTGTGACCGCATGAATCACAGCATCCCAGGCCTCCCTGTCCATCACCAACTCCCGGGGTCAACCCAAACTCATATCCATTGAGTTGGTGATGCCATACAACCATCTCATCCTCTGTCATCCCCTTCTCCTCCTGCCCTCAATCTTTCCCAGTGTCAGGGTCTTTTCAAATGAGTCAACTCTTTGCATCATGTGGCCAAGTATTGGAATTTCAGCTTCAACATCAGTCCTTCCAATGAATACCCAGAATTGATCTCCTTTAGGATGGACTGGTTGGATCTCCTTGCAGTCCAAGAGACTCTCAAGAGTCTTCTCCAACACCACAGTTCAAAAGCATCAATTCTTTGGTGCTCACCTTTCTTCATGTCCAACTCTCACATCCATACATGACCATCGGAAAAAACATAGCCTTGACTAGATGGACCTTTGTTGGCAAAGTAATGTCTCTGCTTTTGAATATGCTTTTACTTTCCTTCTAATGAGTAAGTGTCTTTTAATTTCATGGCTGCAATCACCATCTGCAGTGATTTTGGAGCCCAGAAAAATAAAGTTGGCCACTGTTTCCCCATCTATTTGCCATGATCTTCGTTTTCTGAATGTTGAGCTTTAAGCCAACATTTTCACTCTCCTCTTTCACCTTCATCAAGAGGCTCTTAATTCTTCTTCACTTTCTGCCATAAGGGTGATGTCATCTGCATATCTGAGGTTATTGATATTTCTCCTGGAAATCTTGATTCCAGCTTGTGCTTCCTACAGCCCAGCGTTTCTCATAATTTACTCTGCATAGAAGTTAAATAAGCAGGGTGACAATATACATCCCTGACATACTGCTTTTCCTATTTGGAACCAGTCTGTTGTTCCATGTCCAGTTTAAACTGTTGTTTCCGACCTGCATACAGGTTTCTCAAGAGGCAGGTCAGGTGGTCTGGTATTCCCATCTCTTTCAGAATTTTCCACAGTTTATTGTGATCCACACAGTCAAAGACTTTGGCATAATCAATAAAGCAGAAATGTATGTTTTTCTGGAACTCTCTTGCTTTTTCAATGATCCAGCAGATGTTGGCAATTTGATCTCTGATTCCTCTGCTTTTTCTAAAACCAGCTTGAACATCTTGAAGTTCATGGTTCATGTATTGCTAAAGCCTGGCTCGGAGAATTTTAAGCATCACTTTGCTAGCATGTGAGATGAGTGCAATTGTGTAGTAGTTTGAGCATTCTTTGGCATTGCCTTTCTTTGGGATTGGAATGAAAACTGACCTTTTCCAGTCCTGTGGCCACTGCTGAGTTTTCCAAATTTACTGGCATATTGAGTGCAGCACTTTCACAGCATCATCTTTCAGGATTTGAAATAGCTCAACTGGAATTCCATCACCTCCACTAGCTTTGTTCGTATTGATGCTTCCTACGGCCCACTTGACTTCACCTTCCAGGATGTCTGGCTCTAGGTGAGTGATCACACCAATGAACAGAGACAAGTTTAACATCCACTTCTTCGCCTCTTACTTCAGCTTTTCCCAACTTCTTGGGTATAATAGAATTTTATATTAGGGGAACAGTTTAACAACTACCTAATGTAACCATTCAGAGAAGGCAATGGCACTCCAGTACTCTTGCCTGGAAAATCCCATGGATGGAGGAGCCTGGTAGGCTGCAGTCCATGGGGTCGATAGAGTCGGGCACGACTGAGGGACTTCACTTTCACTTTTCATTTTCCTGCCTTGGAGAAGGAAGTAGCATCCCACTCCGGTGCTCTAGCCTGTAGAATCCCAGGGACAGGGGAGCCTGATGGGCTGCCATCTATGGGGTTGCACAGAGTTGGACATGACTGAAGTGACTTAGCAACAGCAGCAGCAGCAGCAATTTAACCATTTGTTTTATAGACAAGAAAATAAACAGTTTTCCTGGACTTACAAAGTCTTGTCTTTCCCACCTGGGTTTGAAACATCTCTGTTTTGTATTCAACACTTCGGTGAATCAAAGTTGACTAAGATATGGTTGTGCATTGCTAAGTCACTTCAGTTGTGTCTGACTCTTCATGACCCTATGAACTGTAGCCTGCCAGGCTCCTCTGTGGAATTCTCCAGTCAAGAATACTGGAGTGGGTATAGATTCTTTACTGCTGAGCCATCAGGAAAGCCTAAGACATGGTCTGTGACTGACCAAATAAAATATATGTTCTAAAACAGAGGTACTTTAGCAAAAGAATGAGGAAGGGTAGTAAAGAAGCAATCAGTTCAGAATGGAGCTCTGCAAATGTTTTTTCTCAAATACAGCCTCAAGATATTTTATGTTATTCTAAAGTTACTACATCATTTAAGTTATAGATATTTATGAAAATATATTAATGACATTGCTTTACATTACTCCAAAATTTTCCAACAGAATATTGAGTTAATATCTGCACATAATAGTTATTCAACTAATATTTGTTTAAATGAGTCAAATGATCATATAGTTTAGAATTAACCATCAAAATAGTAATTTAATTTGATTAGTCTTCATTTTATATTCCAAACACTAGGCTAAACTTTGAATGCTTATAACATTTCATATCACATTATAGAATAAGTTTTTGAGTTAAATATTATCCCTATCACATTAAATTATTTTTTAATTCAAATTTAGTTTATATAGAAATGTCATAGATATTTGATGATTTGAAAGCATTGAGAATAAGGTCCTTTATCTCTGATTGGACTATGAATATAATTGATTTTAAATTGGGGAAGGGAGCAAAATAATAAATAAGGCCTACAGAAGCAACAAAATTTGATGCATATGATTTAATCTTCCATTCAAATACAAGAAATTTAAATTTATATCATAAAGATATGACCAACCTAGATAGCATATTGAAAAGCAGAGATATTACTTTGCCAACAAAGGTCCATCTAGTCAAGGCTATGGTTTTTCCAGTGGTCATATATGGATGTGAGAGTTGGACTGTGAAGAACGCTGAGTGCCAAAGAACTGATGCTTTGGAACTGTGGTGTTGGAGAAGACTCTTGAGAGTCCCTTGGACTGCAAGGAGATCCAACCAGTCCATTCTAAAGGAGATCAGCCCTGGGTGTTCTTTGGAAGGAAGATATTAAAGCTGAAACTCGAGTGCTTTGGCCACCTCATGAGGAGATTTGACTCATTGGAAAAGACTCTGATGCTGGGAGGAATTGAGGGCAAGAGGTGAAGGGGATGACAGAGGATGAGATGACTGGATGGCATCACCAACTTGATGGACATAAGTTTGAGTGATCTCTGGGAGCTGGTGATAGACAGGGAGGCCTGGTGTGCTGCGATTCATGGGATGGCAAAGAGTTGGACACGACTGAGCGACTGAACTGAACTGAACTGAAAGATATTTTACTAGGAGAGACAGAAGGAAGTTAAATGTGTCATTTTATTCACTCCTAGTTGTCAGCATTTCATGATAAGCCATTTGGATTTTGGTCCAGATGAAGCCAACTTGTGAGTAAGTTCCAGTCTGAAAATATAGAAATTAGCCTGTGTTCAGGCTTTATTAGCAGTGAAGATCATTTTCAATAGAAAGAAGGGTGGATGGAACATTAAAATTTTTTTTAAGAAAAATTCAAACACAGTAAAAATATATAAGTAGTATAATGCTGCATAACATCCAAATTTAACAATTATCATTCTGCTATATTTGTTTTATTTACATTTCCACATAATTTTTGAATGTAAGTAGAGATATTTTAATGATTTAGTATCTCTAAGAAAATCACCTGCATAACCAGAATAGTATCCACACTCCTAATAATCGCATTTTTTTTTTCAGGTTGCCAATGATGTCATTCTTAGTGGTTATTACAGACCAGTTTGCAGTCAAAGATTACACAATATACTTGCTTAGACCAGATTTATTAAAAAACAGTTTTGATTCAGAAACTTACAACAGTTGGACCAGATAAATAATTATTTGAACTAAATATTAATATGTGCTGAATTAATATTAACATGTACTGTATCATTTATCTATTGTTGCCTGACAAACCAACCCAGGTAAGGGGTTTAAAACTGCCATTAATTTAACTCACAATATGGTTTGGTAATTTGCACTGGATACAGCAAAGAATTTGTTTTATTCTTGGCTGAATTCTTTCATGCATCTGTGGTTAGCTACCAGTCAGTTCCAGGATGGCTGAGAGAGGCAGGCCTAATGCACTCTCATTTATGTGTTGGTTGGCATCACATCAGAGCAATCAGAGCAACCAACTATGTCTCATCCTGTCGTGATAGTCTGAACTTGTTCAAATGCTATCTCAGCTGGGTTCTAAAGAAAGAATAAATGTGTGCAGTCTGTTGAGGAATAGACACAGAACCTGGGTACTTTTAATTCTACCATAATCCCTTGGCAAAACAGATTGCAAGGCCACAAGATTCAGTAGAGGGAGAGACAGATTTTATTTTAGCTGGGTAGTGCTGCCAAATCTCATTGCAAAGGGGTTTTCCCCAGAGAGCCATGGAGAATTGTGGCCATTCTTGCAATTTACCACTTGTGTATTGTCTTAAGATGTCATCATATGAACAACATGGTAGAACTCTGCTTTTGAATAACTAGATAAAACTGTTGATTCAAACTTCTTGAGTCTGACTCTCAGCCCCAAACTTACTAGCTGGGCAGTTTTAGATTGGATATTATTATCCTGTGGTCTCAATGTCATGGCTTAAACTCATGGCTGATGACATATTGAGTTCATTTTAAGGTGGACCAAGGAGCCATGTATCATATTGTTCACAGACGTAATGTTTGTATTAGTTAAAATTATCATATAAGTGCTCATCATTATAGGAAAATAAATGCAAAAAGTGTTTTTCAAACAGTACAATCCTATTTATGTAAACAAGAGTAAGAGAATTTTACTTCTGAATAAATAGTTATCTACTTATTTATGCCAAAAGTATTTATACAAAAATATACTCCCAAGAACACAGTTCTGGAATTCAGATATCTATAATCAAATTCACAATACCCCAAATATAATACAATTATATATGTGTGTGTGTGTGTGTGTGTATATACTCTAAACAATAATACAATCATATATGTGTGTGTGTGTTTATGTGTGTGTGTATATATATATATATATATATATATACTGTGTATGTGTGTGTGTAAAATGTAAAAAATAGAGAGGATAAATGCATAATAAATTTAAGACTATGGTTACTTTAGTATTAACAGAGTAGTTTTGAACGGGTCAGTGTGTGTGTGGCTCAAAGTATACTTCAGATTTAGTTGTAAAGTTTTATTACTTTCATATTCAAAATTACCTAATGGATGCTCTAACATTAGTCCCTTTAGATTCCTTTATGTTCTACAAAAATATCAATAGATGAAAATATTTATATGTAGAAAAGGTGAAGACAGCATAATCAGTGGCCTGTATTGAATTATGGCTGTGAATGAGAGTAAAGGAATAGAGTACTGACTAGAATGACTATAGAGTCAATAGGGGGGCTGTATCATATTGTTCACAGACGTAATGTTTGTATTAGTTAAAATTATCATATAAGTGCTCATCATTATAGGAAAATAAATGCAAAAAGTGTTTTTCAAACAGTACAATCCTATTTATGTAAACAAGAGTAAGAGAATTTTACTTCTGAATAAATAGTTATCTACTTATTTATGCCAAAAGTATTTATACAAAAATATACTCCCAAGAACACAGTTCTGGAATTCAGATATCTATAATCAAATTCACAATACCCCAAATATAATACAATTATATATGTGTGTGTGTGTGTGTGTGTATATACTCTAAACAATAATACAATCATATATGTGTGTGTGTGTTTATGTGTGTGTGTATATATATATATATATATATATACTGTGTATGTGTGTGTGTAAAATGTAAAAAATAGAGAGGATAAATGCATAATAAATTTAAGACTATGGTTACTTTAGTATTAACAGAGTAGTTTTGAACGGGTCAGTGTGTGTGTGGCTCAAAGTATACTTCAGATTTAGTTGTAAAGTTTTATTACTTTCATATTCAAAATTACCTAATGGATGCTCTAACATTAGTCCCTTTAGATTCCTTTATGTTCTACAAAAATATCAATAGATGAAAATATTTATATGTAGAAAAGGTGAAGACAGCATAATCAGTGGCCTGTATTGAATTATGGCTGTGAATGAGAGTAAAGGAATAGAGTACTGACTAGAATGACTATAGAGTCAATAGGGGGGCATGTATTTATATTTCTCCTTTCAGTTTTATCTTTAATTCAGTTTGTTTCTTCTGAAAAACCTAAGCAGAAAGTGAAAGTGTTAGTTGCTTAGTCATTTTGGACTCTTTGTGACCCCAAGAACTGAAGCCTGCCAGGCTCCTCTGTCCATGGAATTCTCCAGGCAACACTATTGGGGTGGGTTACCATTCCCTTCTACAGGGCATCTTGCAGACCCAGAGATCAAACCCAGGTCTCCTGTATTGCAGGCAGCTTCTTTACCACCTATTTCTGATTAAAATCTATACTGAGCTTACCTATCTAATGGAAATTTTAGTTTCTTTTCTAAGCACTGTGTTTAATCTATTTTAGGTCATATATAACATAGTATTAATTTTACATGTTTTAACGTTTAACAGGATATTTTAGAATTTCAACAATATAAAATATATAATATTGAAATACAAAACGTTTACTAAAATCCTAAAGCTGAAAGACAGTCATCAATATATCTTGGCACTCCTGCATAGAACTGACTAAGGAGTAGTATAACAAGCCCTGACATAATCATTTACTTTCCAGTGATTTAAGTTCAGTCCTGAAAAATAAGCAGACAACCTAATGGAGAAGAAAAGTGTTGGGCAACCTGAGTTCTTGGTAACTTTCTTCTGTCTTTGTTGAAACCATGAGAAGGGGCCTCCGAGAGTTTCCCATAGGATTTGGGATAGTCTGTCTTATTTTCCATATGCTTTTGAAGCCTGTTGCTTGCTTTGTTCCCAGCCATACTCAAGGGGAAAAAAGAATTTAAGAAAAAAAAATCTGAATTAGGGGGTAGTGTGTGATGAAAGATTCCAGAATATGCCATTCCAAAATATGCCACTTTAGTACAAGGATCATTTTGAGCTAGAGGCATGTGAAAAACAGCAGATGCAAGAATAATATTCTGATCTGCTTTTCTCTTTCTGAAAATAGGTGATAAAAATTCTATATGAAGCATGCCTTCTGTATACTATGAGAAAAGGAACATTCTTATCATCAGGGAAAGAAAGTTATGACTAAGAGAATTCTATACAAAGAGACCTTGTGAAAATATTTCTTACTTTCCTCTAGCCTCTTCATACATTTAACTTACTTTTCCACAATTGCCTCACTTTGTTCAATCTATTACAAAAGGATTTAAATTTTGCCATTTTGATGGGTCTTCATTTCCTTAAGAGGGCTTCCTTGCAACTTAAAACTGAAATATGTGTTTTTTGTTAATCTGTCTTTTGTTACAGAGCCAGAATTGAAACCAGAGATGGGAGAGGAAATAGTTTTCCTTCCCAATAGTGATATATTCAGAATATGAGAGTATTCAGCTATCAGATGGTACTGTGAATAGCTGATCTTGAGCTAGTTTACAAAGATTTCACCTTAGTTTGGGCTTCCCAGGTGGCACTAGTGGTAAATAACCCATCTGTCAATGCAGGTGATGTAAAAGTCATGGGTTAGTTAGATCCCTCGGTCAGGAAAATCCCCTGGAGGAGGGCAGGGCATCCCACTCAGTGTTCTTGCCTGGAGAATCCCATGGGCAGAGGAGCCTGGTGGGCTACAGTACATAAAGTCACAAAGAGTCGGATACAACTGAAACAACTTAGCACAAACTCACCTTAGTTTATCTGCAACTAAACTGTCAGGAACAGGAACTTAGGGTTAATGTAAGAGATGGCATTTTAGTTGATCTTCTGTGCAGTAAATGTGTCAGGGCTCCTGTTGGCCCTGCTGAAGAGCTCACACACCTGATGCCAGAGGGCACTGTCAGGGTACAACCATAAAAAGACTTCAGGAGGGCCAGTTAATTAAGGCTGCTTGACCCTCCCCTTCCTTCCCTCCTCCAGACTCCAAAATACAAGGAGAAAAATGGATCTAGAAGGGGTTGGGGGGAGAAAAAGTAGGGACTTTATGAGCTCTCCATTCCAAGGACCCCAGAGAAAGGCTCAGCCAATACTGAGGGGGGAAAAAAGAGAAAGGGAAGATAAATAGATCATCAAAATGTTCAGTTGGATTGTGCTGAGATGGATTTTTAAAATCAGTAACCATGACTGGAAAGCAATGAGGTTTTCCAAAGATATCATGAAGGAATAGAATATAGCTTAATTAAAGCCAGTGATTAAAGATGAATAAAACTGTTTTGTTGTTGTTGTTGTTGTTGTTTGTAGGCTACCAAAGGTGAACTTACTAAAACCATTTGCTTTTTATAACTTTGGTTGTTTTGTTCACATTTGTATGTACCTGTGGTTGTTGTTCAGTTGTTCAGTCATGTCCAACTATTTGGAATCCCCTGGACTGCAGCACGCCAGGTTTCCCTGCCTTTCATCATCTCCCAGAGCATGCTCAGACTCATGTCCATTGAATCAGTGATGCCATCCAACCATCTCTTCCTCTGTTGTCCCCTTCTCTTCCTGCCTTCAATATTTCCCAGCATCAGGGTCTTTACCAATGAGTAGGCTCTCCACATCAGGTGGTCGAAGTATTAGAAATTCAGCCTCAGCATCAGTCCCTCCAGTGAATATTTTGGATTGATTTCCTTTAGGATGGACTGGTTGGCTCTCCTTGCAGTCCAAGGAACTCTTCAAGAGTCTTCTCCAACATCACAGTTCAAAAGCAACTTCACCATGTTCAGACTTATCTTGTTTAAATTGTCACCCTGTATGTACCTGTACTTGTGCCAAAAGAATATTGAGAGTGTTCTCATTAATGATTGCATTTAATAGGCATAGTGGTGAAGAAGTAAAGGTAATAGAGTAGAAATTAAAAGGCAAGGGATAAGCTGTAGCAAATATGGATAGAAAAGTATTCTCTTCTTTGCCAGAGATGATTCATGGAGTCAGCCACTTCTGATTGCTCTAATATACAATGAAAAAAGATGAACATATTCAGTTTCAGTACTTGCAGTGATTGTATGCAGATGACACCACCCTTATGGCAGAAAGTGAAGAGGAGCTAAAAAGCCTCTTGATGAAAGTGAAAGAGGAGAGCGAAAAAGTTGGCTTAAAGCCCAACATTCAGAAAACGAAGATCATGGCATCCGGTCCCATCACTTCATGGGAAATAGATGGGGAAAAAATGGAAACAGTGTCAGGCTTTATTTTGGGGGGGCTCCAAAATCACTGTAGATGGTGACTGCAGCCATGAAATTAAAAGACACTTACTCCTTCGAAGAAAAGTTATGACCAACCTAGATAGCATATTCAAAAGCAGAGACATTATTTTGCCGACTAAGGTCCGTCTAGTCAAGGCTATGGTTTTTCCTGTGGTCATGTATGGATGTGAGAGTTTTACTATGAAGAAGGCTGAGCACCGAAGAATTGATGCGTTTCAACTGTGGTGTTGGAGAAAACTCTTGAGAGTCCCTTGGACTGCAAGGAGATCCAACCAGTCCATTCTGAAGGAGATCGACCGTGGGATTTCTTTGGAAGGAATGATGCTGAAGCTGAAACTCCAGTACTTTGGCCACCTCATGCGAAGAGTTGACTCATTGGAAAAGACTCTGATGCTGGGAGGGATTCGGGGCAGGAGGAGAAGGGGACAACCAAGGATGAGATGGCTGGATGGTATCATGGACTCAATGGACATGAGTCTGAGTGAACTCCAGGAGATGATGATGAACATGGAGGCCCGGCGTGCTGTGATACATGGGGTAGCAAAGATTCAGACACGACTGAGTGACTGAACTGAACTGAAATAAAAGCAAACAGATTGTTATGGAAAACAGTGACCAGTCAGAGAACAGACAGTTTTTATTAATCGCCTGCTGTATTCATGATAGTGGGAATTTTGTAACCAGACAATGTCTTTCCTTATGGAAATTCACATTTTTAGTGTGGAAAAGTCATTTAGTAAATATTTGTAAGCATAAGTTAGATGTATAACATATAAGGGATGAGCTTTTAAAATACATTAAACTTGATTGTAACTTCTTTGACATAGACACTTATGGGAGTGTCTCTATATTTATGATTGGAAGTGTGCATATACTTACATGTACAATTTTCTCCTAAGCAGTGTAACCCCTAACACGACTTTAACTTCATTTGAACATTAGAAATTGTATGAGGCTAGAGTAATTTTGTTCAACCCTTTTATTTCTTTGAATATCAACCACAATCCAGTTGTTGAATTATGTTGTGGTCTACCAGTGATTTTATGTGTATTTATTGGGGATCTATCATCATTGATTGTGAAATTCTAAAGTTTTCTCCTGCCCTTAATTCAGTAGTTTTCTCACACATAATGCAATACTCAGTTTCCAAGAAAATTACAGAAATGGCTAACAGAAGTGGAAAATGTTCCAGAAATAGAGAGAACAAGTAGTAATGTGGTTAATAGTGAGAACTTCACAATATGCTGAATTGTCCTGTTTATATTGTCAGCCTAAAGGATCCTAATGAGATTCTGCAACCCAGTTTTAGCTACTCAAACAAATTTTTCAGGAAGAAACATTACAAAGCAATGTTTGCATTTTAAGTTTCAAATGAGTGAATGAAAAGATTTAGAGATTGTATTTCTGGATCTAAATGAGAACATAAATCTGAAGTTAAGTGATAACTAACAAATGCAGTATTAGCATGTGAACTTAAGCTCAGAGGAAAAAGTTAATAAACAATAAGTTTTGAGTTATGTATTAATTCAGGTATACAGTAAACTTCTGTTAACAAGAGAGGAGAAAGAGACCACAAAATACTTGTGGATAAAACAATATATGGACCTTTAGGTCCAAACAATCCTGATGGAAAAGGTCTAAGATTGGTTGGGCATTTATGGTTCCCTTGGAGAAGGCAATGGCATCCCACTCCAGTACTCTTGCCTGGAAAATCCCATGGATGGAGGAGCCTGGTAGGCTACAGTCCATGGGGTCGCTAAGAGTCAGACATGACTGAGTGACTTCACTTTCTCTTTTCACCATGCATTGGAGAAGGAAATGGCAACCCACTCCAGTAATCCCAGGGATGGGGAAGCCTGGTGGGCTGCCATCTATGGGGTAGCACAGAGTTGGACACTATTGAAAAGACTTAGCAGCAACATTTAGCTTCTAAGTCAAAAGATGCTGATCTAGTTTTTGCCATAATCCAGATAGTGGGAAAAGAGTGAGTGCCACAGGAATGCATGACAAAATCTTTTCTATCCTCTTGGAAGTGACTGCCATCAATGAGGCTCAACAGACATAGATTGACCAAACCTTAGTCCCAGGGCTACATGTAGCTACAAAAGGCATAAGATATTTTATATATACATATATACATATATATGAACAGATAAACTCCATGTCTATGGAATAGAGGAGAACAGATCTTGGTGATACCTGCTAGTTAGCCACAAGAAATTATATCTCACCTATAATTTCCTAACACATACTTTCAGCTGTTAGAGTTGTAGACCTTACTTTTGTAACACTTTTAATCTATAAGCTTAAAATATGATTAGAAGTTTTATTAGGAAGAGTTTTATTCACAATTTCATCCCTAGAACATACCAAATATTTTATATTTCAACATTTAATTTCAACTTAATAAAGTGTTTCATAATCTCCAATGGTTTTTGACATTCTAGATATGTATGAAAATTAATAAGTTGTGGTCACTTTTTCATTGCAGTTATTCATCATTTTAATGCATATATTAGATTCCATCAATTATGTGTAAATATATGGGACTACAAATGTCTTGGGCTTCCCTGGTTAATCAGGGGTAGAGAATCCACCTGCAATGCAAAGATCCCCTAGAGAATGAAATGGCAACTCACTCTAGTATTTTTGCCTGGGAAATCCCATGAACAGAGGAGCCAGACTGCTGTAATCCATGGGGTCTCAAAAGAGTTGGACACAACTTAGCAACAAAACAACAACAAATGTCTTAGAAAATCCCTAGATTTGTTGAGAAGTTTGGCACTTGATCCATATTCATATTTACCCATGAACTCCTGCAACAATTCGAGTTGAATACAACATCCATCCATCAGCTTTTCTTTACTAGTCTTTGAAAAGAGAATTGAATTTTTAAATCAGTGTGGCCCACTGTATGTTTATCCAGAAATCTGTAACTGTGTGAGGAAAGGGCATATCTCAATGAGGCTTGTAGGATATTCTTCAGTACATCATGCCTCTCATAAAATTCAGAGCCTGGCCCTTGGGCTTCCAGACTCACATACGAAGAAAAGTAATTTTTCAAGAAAGGAAAGTGAAAGTGAAAGTCACTCAGTTGTGTCCAAGTTTTTGCAACCCCACAGATTGTATAGTCCATGGAATTCTCCAGGCCAGAATACTGGAATGAGTAGCTTTTCCCTTCTCCAGGGGATCTTCCCAACCCAGGGATTGAACCCAGGTCTCCTGCATTGTGGGAGGATTTTTTACCTGGTGAGTCACAAGGGAAGCCCAAGAATACTGGAGTGGGTAGTCTATCCCTTCTTCAGTGGATAAAATTCATATCAATCAAATTAGCAAGCCTAAAAATGCTTATATATCCAAAATACAAAATATGTCCCCTAAAATAGCTACTTTATACAACAGTTAAATTTTAAAAAAAAAACTGTTTTACAAATACTTATTGAATGTTAATATTTTGCACAAAATGTAGTACTAATAGGGTATAGACAGATAAATCAACTTTCTAGAAAGTAATGTTCAAATGAAAGAGGTGGGCTTCTCTAAAAAACTAACAGAGGGCAATGAACTAAGAGGACTAAACTACTACTGTTTTTGAACTTAGACGTTTCCAAGTTAAAGATTCTTCATATCTTCAACATGTTCAGTAAATAATTTGACACTCTTCCATCCGCTATGTTTCCCAGTTTCTGACTACACAGATAACACTTTTAAAATAGAATATGGTGATACTGGAAATGTGATTTTCCTAACCTATTCATTGAGTACACATCTGCTCGTCATTAATATGCAATGTGACTGCTCAAGTATACACACTTTCCACTTTTTTATTGTAGGTCTACTTAAAGGACCTATTTGATTTTTGTTAGACATTAGCAAATTAATTTATTCCTGCTTTAGTACATAACTATCTGCATTATGATGGATTTATAACAGCTATTTCTTATGTCAGACTTCCCCGGTGGCTCAATGTTACATATAGAATATAATTAATCTCTGAATAAAATAAAATTTCAAAATTAATGTGGATTAAACGCAGTATAGATTTAGCTTTCTCACACATAAAAGTAGAATGAATGGTCCAAGAGCTGTAGGTCAGCTTCACAAGCATCAGGACCCATGCTGTTCTAGCATCCTAATGCCCAGTTTCTGCTTCATGGTTCAGTTCCAGTTACTGAATCCAAACTCCAGCCATAAAGAAGAGGAAAGAAAAAGGAAAGAAAGAATACTCTGGCTTTGAGTAGAATTATTGCAGGTGGCAAACACCTCTATCACTTATCTCCCATTTGAACAGGTCTTATCACCTTTATAGTCGACACCAGAACAAAACAGAGGTTAGCAGTGCCCACCCTCCAAGCAGCTGAAAGTCAGCCAATAATTTAAAGGCAGTCATCCATTTGCAGGATTCCTTCCTGTCCATAAATTCAACCATGGATTGTGTAATACACTAGGATTTACAATCAAAAACAATCCACGTGTAAGTGGTCGCATGCAGTTCAAATCCATGTTTTTCAGGGATTGACTGTATTTGCAAGAGAGCCCAGAAAATATTTCCTTATTTTCAGAAATATTCCTTCTTAGCTGAAAAAAAAAAAAAAAAAAGAAAGATAAAGTCAAATACAGTTTTCTGGAATAGCTGTCAATTTAATGTTCTTCAGTAATGTGCAGTTTTTTCTTGGCAAACTCAAGTATAGTTGAGAATAAGCTCAAGGCTTTTTTTTTTTTTTTCAAAGAAAACCTATAGAAAAGCTGAATAGGTTATTTTGGGTTGAATTATATCTTTTTATTTTTCTATGATTAAGTTTTTCAAATTATATCATTAATGGTTTTGGTTTATCAATTATTGAAAGATGATAAATCTCCGAGTATCATGTGATTTAACTTTGTGTATATTAAATTGGGCTTCCTAGGTAGTGCTAGTGGTAAAGAACCCTTCTGCCAATGCAGGAAATATAAAAGACAGGGGTTCACTCCTTGGGTTGGGAAGATCTCCTGGAGTATATTAAGTTAACCTGTGTTAGGAATATATAATCTTCTGAATATTCTTGAATCCTCTCTCTCTTTTCCCTCAACCAAGATTCTTCTATTCCCCAAAGTCTATACATTGTTGTTGTGGTTGTTCAGTTGCTCAGTCATGTCCAGCTCTTTGCAACCCCATGGATTGCAGCTCGGGAAGCTTCCCAGTCCTTCTCTATCTCCCAGAGTTTGCTCAAACTCTTGTCCATTGAGTCGATGATGCCATCCAGCCATCTCATCCTCTGTTGTTACATTCTTTTAATTCAATGGCTAATGTCTTTCTTATTTAGTTGTGTCTGTATGGCCACATTCTATTGGCAATTTCTAACTGCTGTATGCAAATGAGGGCTTCCCTAGTGGCTCATATGATAAAGAATCTACCTGCAATGCAGGAGACCTGGGTTCAGTCCCTGGGTTGGGAAGATCCCCTGGAGGAGGGCATGGCAACCCANTAGTTGTGTCTGTATGGCCACATTCTATTGGCAATTTCTAACTGCTGTATGCAAATGAGGGCTTCCCTAGTGGCTCATATGATAAAGAATCTACCTGCAATGCAGGAGACCTGGGTTCAGTCCCTGGGTTGGGAAGATCCCCTGGAGGAGGGCATGGCAACCCACTCCATTATTCTTGGCTAGAGTAACCTCATGGACAGAGGAACCTGGTTGGCTGCAGGCCATGGGGTCTCAAAGAGTAGGGCATGAGTAAGCATCCACACACACCTGTGCCAATGAAGATTTCCAAAAGCTTTTTTTTTCTTACCAATTACTCTTTTCCAATGCTCATTCCAGTCAATTGCATAGTTTATTATCACTTCTGAAAATCAGTCAATCCTAAAGGAAATCAATCCTGAATATTCATTAGAAAGACTGATACTGAAACTGAAGCTTTAATACTTATTGTCCATAAAAATATAAACACAGGTTTACATGTTTTAAAATTTTACACATTATTTTTTGAGATTTATCCAAGTTGATATCTATAGACCTAATAATTTTGATATTTAACTCTGAATATAACATCATTTATCAGCATTTTGGAGGACACTTAGATTAGCCCTAACTTTTAAAATATTACAATAAATGCAATAAATATTCTTTAAAATGTCATATTATGCAAATGTATGAGGTGCATACAAATTTTACTAGTAATAATAGGGTTACTAGTTTGTGGAATATGTTTATTTTCAACTAGCTCTTGCTAGCTAACTTTGGAAAATAGGTGAAGCAATTGTTTACTCAGGTGAGTGATAAAATTATCATTGTTTCTCATTGCTGCTAACATTTGTTATCAAGAATGGTTTTAATTTTTCCTAGTCTCAGGAAATCAATGACATCTCATCAGTATTTTTCTAATTACTAATTGAGATTCAGTTCAGTTCAGTTGCTCAGTCACGTCCGACTCTTTGCAACCCCATGAATCACAGCACGCCAGACCTCCCTGTCCATCACCAACTCCTGGAGTTCACTCACACTCAACATCCATCGAGTCAGTAATGCCATCCAGCCATCTCATTCTCTGTCGTCCCCTTCTCCTCCTCCCCCAACCCTTCCCAGCATCAGAGTCTTTTCCAGTGAGTCAACTCTTCACATGTTGGCGTGCTGCGATTCATGGGGTCACAGAGTCGGACACGACTGAGCGACTGAACTGAACTGAACTGAAACTTCAGAGAAAAGGGACCTTCAAGACTACAGTATTAAGGTGTTTTCCTCATAAAGAAAGCTTGTGTATTTATCATGTTAAAGATACAGTTAGCAGTTCCAATTGTCATGCGGAGACTATCAAAGTTCTTTTTAGACATTTCTTTAAAATATGAACATTTTACTACTATTTAGGGAATCAACTCATTGATATATTCATTATTATTTACTTTATCACATATTTTATTTATCTCATTTCTGGAAACTTTAAGATAATCTGCTGAGCAATATCTACTTTTAATGAATTTTAATAACTATTTCAAGGAGAGTACTCACAGTTAACTTTTACATCATCATTTCCTAAGCCTGTTCTCTGTAAAATCTTAAAGTGTTCAATTAATAAATTTTCATGTTTAAATACGGGGAAGGCAATGGCACCCCACCCCAGTACTCTTGCCTGGAAAATCCAATGGACGGAGGAGCCTGGTGGGCTGCAGTCCATGGGGTCGCTAACAGCCGGACAGACTGAGCGACTTCACTTTCACTTTTCTCTTTCATGCATTGGAGAAGGAAATGGCAACCCACTCCAGTATTCTTGCCTGGAGAATCCCAGGGATGGGGGAGCCTGGTGGGCTGCCATCTATGGGGTCACACAGAGTCGGACACGACTGAAGTGACTTGGCAGCAGCAGCAGACCAAGAACAGGGCGGTACAAAGAGAGCTATCTGTGAGAGCTATCTGCCTTTCTCCAAGGTAGAACCCCAGCCGGAGGACTTGTGCCAAAGTGAGCTCTAAGGACAGGAGCTTCTTTTAAAACAAGTTACTCGAGGAGGGCGGTTGGGCTGGAGCCCCGGAGCTGAGCTGACCCCGTTTTGCATCATTTTAAGCAGAAGAGAGCCATTATCTGATTTGTCGTTTAAGACTCTGGCTGCTAGGTGGGGAACGGATTGTAAGAGAGAGGGAACCTGCCACCCTCGTCCTCTTTCCGTGTTTTGGATGTTCATATATCAGAGTAACGTCTATGTACCGCCATAAGCGCTTTCCATCAGCGCTTGTCTTAACCTAGCTTCCTCTTTGCCTTGGCCTTGTCCACCTAGGGACTAGAAGGTGGGGACAAAATAGTTTGCCAGCCCCCGCCCCCACCCAGCCTGAGGCCACCACTTGGCCTCAGAGCTTAGCACTGGCCCGGCCTCTCCAGCATAGTCCCCTTGAGCTGAAGATAGAGGTGCAAGGCCCAGACCCCGCTTCTCTGCGGCCAGCCCCACCCACCTCTGCCTTCGAGGCACGTCCGTGCCTATTAATTGGTCGGCACGTGGTACCGGAGCCCGGCACGCCCCCCNCATATTTATTGACAATTGGAGAAGGAAATGGCAACCCACTCCAGTACTCTTGCCTAGAAAATTCCATGGATGGAGGAACCTGGTGGGCTACAGTCCATGGGGTCAGAAAGAGTTGGACATAAATGAATGACTTCATGACCACGTTTGACAATTCTATTTCTGTTCCTTCCAATTGCTATTTACATTTTTGCTTACTTTTCTATTCAGGTGCTATTTTTTAGTTAATGTTTCTTATGGTTTTTAAGAATGTCTTCGTATGTTCATAAAATAATGACCATTTTAGCATTTATATTGTGCACACTATTTGTCATTTACTTTTCAAAGTGCTTTATACTTATTAGCACATTTCATGGACATGAAGTTCTGTTATACATGATAAAATATTTTCTTGCCTGTAGACCTACACAAAATATTTTCATTTTGGTGTATTTAAATGTATTAGTGTATTTATTTTTATGATTTTTACTTTGATATTTCTAGGGAATTTTTTTTACTATTAGGGCATATGGATATTTCTATAAATATCCTTTAAAATAGTTATTTTTTAAATTTCACATTTAGGTATCTAATACCTCTGGAGTTTACTCCTAGTAACATAGGGATTTATTATTTTTCATATAGAAACTATATAAAGTTTTGAAATGGTTATTCCTGTACCATTTGTGTTTAGTCTGTCATTTTCCAGCTGAATTCTAAAGCTTTGTATATCATATATCTAGTTGCCATAATTGTATGAGTCTTTTTCTGAGCACTCTCTTGTATCTCATTGGTCCATTTATCTGTCCCTGTGTCAACATACTCTACTGAAACTGATAAACTGTATATCTTCACTGATATAAGTCATCCATCCACCTTGTTCTTTTACAGTTGTCTTGGTTATACTCATTGTAATTATTTTTAACATGTACCTTTAGAAAACCTTATGACTTTTAGAATTTGATTATTTACATAGATTGTGTTTTAGTAAAATTGTCATATATATGACACTGAGTCATATATTCATGAAGAGTATTCTGTTTCCTTTTTTTTTTTTTTAATTTATTTGACTGCATTGGGTCTTTGCTGTGTCATGGAGGTCTTTCAGCTGTGGCACATAGGCTTAGTTGTCCCACAGCAAGTGGNTACATAGATTGTGTTTTAGTAAAATTGTCATATATATGACACTGAGTCATATATTCATGAAGAGTATTCTGTTTCCTTTTTTTTTTTTTTAATTTATTTGACTGCATTGGGTCTTTGCTGTGTCATGGAGGTCTTTCAGCTGTGGCACATAGGCTTAGTTGTCCCACAGCAAGTGGGATCTCAGTTCCCTGACCTGGAATTGAACTCACGTTCCTTGCATTGCAAAGCAGCATTTTAACCACTGGACCATTGGGGAAATCCCCCTATTTAGCTCTATTGTATTTTATCTCTTTGAATTCAGTTTTATCATATTTGTTTTTAAAGAACAGCTCATCCTTAATAAGTTAGACCTTTATTGTTTTTGTGAGTTGTTGTTCTGTCTCTTAAGTCTTGTCCAACTCTGCCACTTCATTGACTGCAGCAAGCTAAGCTCCTCTGTCCTTCACTGTCTCCCAGAGTTTTCTGACATTCATGTCCATTGAGTTGCCATGCTATCTAACCACCTCATTCTCTGCCATCCTGTTCTCTTTGCCTTCAGTATTCCCCAGCATCAGGGTTTTTTTCAGTGAGTCAGTTGTTCCCCTTAGGTGGCCAAAGTATTGGAGCTTCAGCTTCACTATCCGTCCTTCCAATGAATGTTCAGGGTTGATTTTCTTTAGGATTGACTGGTTTGATCTCCTTGCAGTCCAAAGGACTCTAGAGTCCTTTCCATCACCACAATTCAAAAGCATCAATTCTTCAGTACTCAGCCTTCTTTATGGTCCAACTGTCATATCTGTGCATGACCACTGGTGAAAACCACAGCTTTGACTACATGGACCTTTGCTGACAAAGTAATGTCTCTGCTTTTCAATACATTGTCTAGGTATGTCATAGCTTTTCCTCCAAGGAGCAAGCATCGTTTAATTTCATGTCTGCAGTCAACATCTGAGGTGATTTTAGAGCCCAAGTAAATAAAGTCTGTTACTGATTCCACTTTCCCCCTTTCTATTTGCCATGAATTGATGGGACCATATGCCATGATCTTTGTGTGTAGACTGCTGAGATTGAAGCCAGCTTTTTCACTCTCCATGTTCACCCTCATCAAGTGCCTCTTTAATCTATCTTCATTTTCTGCCACTAGAATTGTATCATCTGCACATCTGAGGTTGTTTACATTTCTCCTGGCAGTCTTGATTCCAAGTTGTGATTCATCCAGCCTGGCATTTCGCATGAGGTACTATGCATAGAAATTAAGAAGGGTGACAATATACACTCTTGTAGTACCCTTTTCCCAATTTTGTTTCATTTCTGGTTCTAGTGGTTGTTTCTTGACCCACATACAAGTTTTATAGGAGGCAGGTAAGGTGGCGCTCTCATCTCTTTAAGAATTTTATAGGAGGCAGGTAAGGTAAGCTCCCATCTTTTTAAGAATTTATGTTTGTTGTGATCCACAGAGTAAAAGGCTTTAAGGTAGTCAATGAAGCAGAAGTAGAGGTTTTTCTTGAACTCCCTTTCTTTCTCTATGATCCAATGAATAATGGCAATTTGATCTCTGGTTCCTCTGCCTTTTCTAAACCCAGTTTGTATGTCTGGAAGTTCTCGGTTCACATATTGCTGAAGCCTAGCTTGAAGGATTTTGTGTATAACCATTTCATGTGAAATGAGCTGCTGTAAATAATAACCCATTTTCCCCCTAAATTAGTTTTTGAATTTGATTTTCTATCATACTTGGTTTTCCTTTCTCAATATTCAGTCTCCAGATGCAAATTCTTAACCAGCTCACTGTTATATATCCAGGTGATGGTGTGTGCATTGAACATTATCTTTCTTCAGTTATGAATCTTCCTAAAAAAACAAGACACTCTCAAGTAAGAGACTTCGATTTTTACCTATTGCCAATATGATGGATGTTAGATTTGACTATAGCCTATAGCCTATAGTTGACTATAGCCAACTGTAGCCTGCATTTTAAAACTCATCTACTCTGTCCATTTTATGATCTCCTCCTAAGCTCACATGGTTTTGGCAGCTTGCAGCTTCTTGCAGGCTGACAGTATGCCTCCCTCAGTTTCTCTCTGATGACACTGCATGCTGCCCTCAGTTCTTTGGCACATGACCCTTTCCATAGGGAAGTTCACAACATGGCAGCTGACTTTTTCAAAATGAGCAAGAAGAAAGGTTGGCTTAAAAAACTTAGAGCTTAATGTTTTTTACTGATATTTATTCAGTAAAAAGTTGTTTTTTATTTGTAAACTACAAAATTTTTGTTTAAAATCTACTTAATAAGCATAGTATGTTCCTGAGCTACAACTAAACAAATCAGACCTAACCTTTTACTCTCTATTATAAAGAAGAAGACATTCATACAATCATGTACATCTCAACAACTTTGCCATATTCTATTAGAAGCAAGTCACAGGGTCACAGGTCCCATCAACAATTCAGTTCAGTTCAGTCGCTCAGGCGAGTCCAACTCTTTGTGACCCCATGAACCACAACATGCCAGGCCTCCCTGTTCATCACCAACTCTGGGAGTCCACTCAAATCCATGTCCATTGTGTCAGTGATGCCATCCAACCATTTCATCCTCTGTCGTCCCCTTCTCCTCCTGCCCTCAATGTTTCCCAGCATCAGGGTCTTTTCAAATGAATCAGCTCTTCATATCAGGTGGTCAAAGTATTGGAGTTTCAGCTATAGTATCAGGTGTTTCAATGAATAATCAGGAGTGATTTCCTTTAGGATGGACTGGTTGGATCGCTTTGAGTCCAAGGGATTCTCAAGAGTCTTCTCCAGCATCACAGTTCAAAAGCATCAATTCCTCAGTGCTCAGGTTTCTTTATACTCCAACTCTTACATGAGTCCAATCCATACATGAAAACTGGAAAAAGAATAGCCTTGATGAGATGGACCTTTGTTGACAAAGTAATGTCTCTGCTTTTCAATATACTGTCTAGGTTGGTCATAACTTTCCTTCCAAGGAGTAAGCATCTTTTAAATTCATTTTGGAGCCCAGAAAAATAAAGTCAGCCACTGTTTCCAGTGTTTCCCCATCTGTTTACCATGAAGTGATGACACTGGATACCATGATCTTAGTTCTCTGAATGTTGAACTTTAAGACAACATTTTCACTCGCCACTTTTACCTTCATTAAGAGGCTCTTTAGTTCTTCTTCGCTTTCTGCCATAAAGGTGGTGTCATCTGCATATCTGAGGTTATTGATATTTCTCCTGGAAATCTTGATTCCAGTTTGTGTTTCTCCAGCCCAACTTTTCTCATGATGTACTCTGCATATAAGTTAAATAAGCAAGGTGACAATATACAGTCTTGATGTACTCCTTTTCCTATTTGGAACCAGTCTGTTGTTCCATGTCCAGTTCTAACTGTTGCTTCCTGAACTTCATACAGGTTTCTCAAGAGGCAGGTCAGGTGGTCTGGTATTCCCATCTCTTTAAGAATTTCCACAGTTTATTGTGATCCACACAGTCAAAGGCTTTGGTATAGTCAATAAAGCAGAAATAGATGTTTTTTTTTTTTCTGGAATTTTCTTCCTTTTTGATGATCCAGCAGATGTTGGCAATTTGATCTCTAGTTCCTCTGCCTTTTCTAAAACCAGCTTGAACATCTGGAAGTTCATGGTTCACATACTGCAGAAGCCTGGCTTGGAGAATTTTGGGCATTACTTTACTAGCATGTGAGATGAGTGCAATTGTGAAGTAGTTTGAGCATTCTTTGGCAACGCCTTTCTTTGGATTGGAGTGAAGACTGACCTTTTCAGTCCTGTGGCCACTGTTGAGTTTTCCAAACTTGATGGCATATTGAGTGAAGCACTTTCACAGCATCACCTTTCAGGATTTGAAATAACTCAACTGGAATTCCATCACCTCCACTAGCTTTGCTCATAGTGATGCTTTCTAAAGCCCACTAGACTTCACATTCCAGGATATCTGGCTTTAGGTGAGTGATCACACCATCGTGATTATCTTGGTTATGAAGATCTTTTTTGTACAAATCTTCTGTGTTTTCTTGCCACCTCTTCTTAATATCTTCTGCTTCTGTTAGATCCATACCATTTCTGTCCTTTATTGAGCCCATCTTCACATGAAATGTTCCCTTGGTACATTGAAGATATCTCTAGTCTTCCCCATTCTGTTGTTTTCCTCTATTTCTTTGCATTGATAGCTGAGGAAGGATTTCTTATCTGTCCTTGCTATTCTTTGGAACTCTGCATTCAGATGCTTATATATTTCCTTCTCTCCTTTGATTTTTGATTCTCTTCTTTTCACAGCTCTTTGTAAGGCCTCCCCAGACAGCCATTTTGCTTTTTTGCATTTCTTTTCCATGGGGATGGTCTTGATGCTTGTCTCCTGTACAATGTCACGAACCTCCATCTTTAGTTTCTCAAGCACTATATCTATCAGATCTAGTCCCTTAAGTCTATTTCTTACTTCCACTGTACAATCATAAGGAATTTGATTTAGGTCATACCTGAATGTTCTAGTGGTTTTCCCTACTTTTTTGTCTCCTGTACAATGTCACGAACCTCCATCTTTAGTTTCTCAAGCACTATATCTATCAGATCTAGTCCCTTAAGTCTATTTCTTACTTCCACTGTACAATCATAAGGAATTTGATTTAGGTCATACCTGAATGTTCTAGTGGTTTTCCCTACTTTCTTCAGTTTAAGTCTGAATTTGACTATATGGAGTTCATGATCTGAGCCACAGTCAGCTCCTGGTCTGACTGTATAGAGCTTCTCCACTTTTGGCTGCAAAGAATATAATCAAACTGATTTCAGTGTTGACCATCTGGTGATGTCCATGTGTAGAGTCTTCTTTTGTGTTGTTAGAAGAGGATGTTTGCTATGACCAGTTTTTCTCTTGGCAAAACTCTATTAGCCTTTGCCCTGCTTCATTCTGCATTCCAAGGCCAAATTTGCCTGTTACTCCAGGTGTTTCTTGACTTCCTACTTTCGCATTCCAGTCCCCTATAATGAAAAGGACATCTTTTTTGGATGTTAGTTCTAGAAGGTGTTGTAGGTCTTCATAGAACTATTCAGCTTCAGCTTCTTCAGTGTTATTGGTTGGGGCATAAGCTTGAATAACCGTGATATTGAATGGTTTGCCTTGGAAACGAAGAGAGATCTTTCTGTCATTTTTGAGCTTGCATCCAAGTACTGCGTTTTGGACTTTTTTGTTGACCATGAGGGCTACTCCATTTCTTCTAAGGGATTCATGCCCACAGTAGTAGATATAATGATCATCTGATTTAAATTCACCATTCCAGTCCATCTTAATTCGCTGATTCCTAGAATGTCGATGTTTACTCTTGCCATCTCCTGTTTGGCCACTTCCAATTTGCCTTGATTCATGGACCTAACATTCCAGATTCATATGCAATATTGCTCTTTACAGCATCAAACTTTGCTTCTATCACCAGTCACATGCACAACTGGGTGTTGTTTTTACTTTGGCTCCATCTCTCCATTCTTTCTGGAGTTATTTCTCCACTGATCTGCAGTAGCATACTGGGCACTTACCGACCTGGGGAGTTCCTCGTTCAATATCCTATCATTTTGCCTTTTCATATTCTTCATGGGGTTCTCAAGGCAAGAATACTGAAATGCTTTGCCATTCCCTTCTCCAGTGGACCACACTCTGTCAGACCTCTCCACCATGACCCATCTGTCTTGGGTGGTCCCACAGGGCATGGCTTAGTTTCATTGAGTTAGACAAGGCTGTGGTCCATGTGATCAGATTGGCTAGTTTTCTGTGATTGTGGTTTCAGTCTGTCTGCCCTCAGATGCCCTCTCTCAGTGCCTACCTTCTTGTTTGGGTTTCTCTTTCTTTTAAGGGAGGATTAAGTTGAGAGGATTATACAAGGGTCTGGATACCTGAAGGCAGAAATCATAGAGACCACCATTAAGTCTGTCTCACATCATCTTCTATTCTGAACTTTTCAATTACAAAACCATCAGAAATTTCCCTTAAAAATTTTTCTTTTTAAAAATATTGAAAATTGCACAGAAAAACAAAACCATATGCATATATGCACATAATTGCTTATTTATGGAAATGGAACTTTACTATTTATACTGTTGAACTATTTGATCTTATATCTTAATTCTCTATTGTGGCCATCATTCATATTATCAATATTTATACTTAATATATATGATGACCATCTCCTTAGTTACTATATGTTACAAATAATAATGCTTAAACTTATCATTTAATTACTGGATAACAATGGTTAAATTGCTAGATATCAAATTTGGGATGATCAGGTGTACAAAAGACCAGAACAGTAAAGAAGTTATGCCAAGGTAATGTTGAATCAACTGAAAAATAGATATTTCTAGTGAGCATTGTTCAAAATGCTGGCTGCAGATGGTTATTAAAATTTAATTCAGATTAAGTACAATTAAAACTTAGTCTCCCAGTCACATTAGCCACACTGAAAATGCTCAGTGATTTTTTTTTTTCTGATCATAGCATCAAATTGTGTGTACTCAGTCACTCAGTCATATCTGACTCTTTGCAACCCCATGGACTATGGCCTGCAAGGCTCCTCTGTCCATGGGAATTTCCAGGTAAGAATACTAGAGCATATTGCCATTATTTACTGTAGTGATCTTCTCCACACAGGAACTGAACCTGTATCTCCTGCATTTCCTGCATTGGCAGGCAAATTATTTACCACTGCACCACCTGTAAAGTCCATTAGTACCAAATTATTATTTACCAAATTTAATTTAATGAAATTAATTATTATTCTTGAATAAACCTAAATATATTTAAACTTTGATATTTAACACAATAAAAATCCAATAAATTTAAAATATGTGTGACAAAATAAGGAAAATTACAATAAATTTGAATGTACACATACATATATAAAAATGTATAAAGAAAAATTATTGTGTACTTATCCTCTTAGCATTTAAGCTTTCTACTAAACAACATTAGTTTAAAATATGAGTTTGGTTAATAATTGGTATATCAGTTACATTGAAAATATCTGCAAAAGACTTTACTATATATAAGAAGGGATGAAAGAAACAGACACTTAAAAAAAAAAGGTAAAATTATATGGGGAAATAAATTCAACTTATTAGGATGCCATGTAAGTAACTCTAGATATTCCTGTAGCAGAGGCAAGCATTCCACCAATTAATTTGTGAGCCAAACAATTAATCAAAGGAGAATTGGAAGAATTTACTGGGGAGCTATACATAGATGCTGGTACTTACATTCTTAGAAAAACATATTCCAGAGGCTTGAACTGGCTGCTAAATCTACCATGTATTACTAGTTGTCAGAGAAAGCACTGTAGGGTAAGGGTAATGGAGACCAGATTCATAACCACAGGAAGGAGAATTATTGCTAAATTAGTAGTAGTCACATTCTGTTAACCTGGATTATAATTTTTAGGCAAATATTTGTTAAAAATATATTCATGTGAGTGAAATATATATGCATTGTTATTAAAAGTGCATTGATATCATGTATTAATTTTTGTCACTACTGGAGTGGCAATTATAAATAGATCATAAGTTCCTAAACATGTCAGTGACTTGCACAATGTTTGCTAAATAATCTTAGTATGAAAAAATAAGAGGGAACTCTGTTTTAATTTCATTATACCAAAAAAAAAAAACCAATAGAATGAGCAATCTGACCATAGATTCTTAAGCTGAAAATGATAAGGGGAAGGGATGTGCAATAAAACAAACAAGCAAAAACCATAATTATTTCTAGCACAGTTAATGTGGAAATACATTTGTCTTAAAAATATAAATACTGTTCAGACTAATTAAAATAAGCAAGTATATTCAAATTAGGAGTGAGAGAGGCAATATTAACAATATACATTAAAGTGTTCATTAAAGTAAAAAATAAAATACTAGTATGTACATATATTAAAATATAAGATTTCTGAAAAACTAAGCATTATCAATATTAACAAATAAATAGAAAAGTTAAATTGACCAAATATTAAGAAAAATGATTCATCAATTACCAAACAGATGTTAAAGGATATGCACAGGCTGAGATATAATGGTAGGATTTTTTCAATTTTTAATAAAAAATAATCCTCCTGTAATATGTACTCTTAGGTAATAAAATATATGGATTCTCCTCAATATTATATTAACCCAGAACAACAACAACAAAAAAATCAGATTAGTATATGCTAAATTTTTACTCTATTTCTCTCCCTCTTCCTCTCTTTTTTCCTCTCTACTCCCTCTTTTTCCTCTGTATGTATACATTAAGATAAGTATCTATTACATTTGTAGATTTAAGCATTATTCTCTAAGAAATGGGTAAACCAAATAGAAACATTTATAAGGGTATAGGAAACTATCAATCAACTTTTCCTAACTGATATATATAATACTTGGCCCTCATAACAACCATAGAACACATGGTCTTTTCAAATGTATATGAAACTTTCATTAAGATGAGTGTCCCCTGGAGGGGAAAATGGCAACCTACTCTAGCATTATTGTCCGGGAAATCCCATGGACAGAAGAGCCTGGCAAGCTATAGTCTGTGGAGTTACAAAGAGCTGGACATGACTGAACATGCACTCATGCATACTGAGCCATGTAACATGTCTCAGGACATTGAAAGTGACTGAAAGTATACAGAATGTGTTCTCTGATCACAGAGAGATCTGTTACAAAAATATATTTTAAATATGTAGAAAATCTACAAATATAGGAAATTAACTATGACACTTGTAATCATCCATTGAGGAAAAAAAAATTGCAAAGTGAATCAAAAAGCATTTAAAATGAATAATAAAAAATATATAAAATTTTAGGGGATGCAATTGCAGCAATACTTAGAAATCTGCAGTTTTTCATGTTTATTTAAGAATGTTTAATTGAAGAGCCATGAATTGTTCCTTTTTAAGGAAGGATTAATTAACATAAAGCAAGCAAAAGGAGAAGTGAAAAATATATGAAATAGAAAACAGACAAGCCATAAAGTAAATCAATGTAATAAAAAACTAGTTCATTGGGAACATCTCTGACTGAAGAGAAAATAGATTTTTAATACCATGAATGAGACAGAGGCCACCAATAAAAATTTTTCAGTTATTAGGTTATAAAAGATATTTGGAAGAAAGTTAGAATAAATGTATCAGCTTTACATAAAATGAATAAGTTTTTTAAGAGAAACAGTTTACCAAGAATATATTTATTAAATAAATTAAATTTAAGAATAAATAATTTTCCAGAAAGAAAATTCTGGGTCAATATTGCATAATGGTGAGCTCAAACATTTCTAGAAAAATTAACATAACTGAAAACTAAGGGAAAAAAAAAACAGAAAAAAACTGAATGAAAGATTTTATCAGACATTTCATCAAAGAACATATATAGATTGCTAAAGCACATGAAAAAATGCTCACACTATTTGTTATTATGGACATACACAGTAAAATTAGATACCACACCAAGTAGAATGACTAAAATTTAAAATATATTTATATATAACATTAAGTATTGGTGAGTATTGCAATTACTGAAGTTTAATACTTTGAGTTGCAGTTTAAATGATTCAGTCACCTTAGAAAATAGTTTAGCAAGCTGTATAATGTTAGATACGTATTTACCCTATGGCCCAGTAGTTCATTCTTAGTTATTATACAGGCAGAAATTAAAACATAGTTCCTCAAATAATTTATATAAATACTCATAATAGCTGTATTCCAAAAGTCACAAACTTGACATACTAACTTAAAAAATAAACTGTGGTATATTTATATAATGGACTAATCAACAAAAAATAAAAAGTGAAGATGCACACATTAACATGATGATTCTCAACAAAATTATGGTAACTGACACAATCCAGACACAAATATATACATCAATTTCTATTGACATGACATTTTGGAATAGAAAAAACTACTCTATAGTTATAAATCATATTGATTTCTCTCTTGGGTGGAGGATGATGACAGATTGAAATCATAATGAAGTTATCAGAGTTCTGGCATACAAAATATAGTCAGATAGCCATTGATGATATGGTCTCAGACCAACGCTTTGAACCTGAACTTTCTGAATTATACAGTACCAAACTTAATTATATCTCCCATCATTTTTGTTTTTATTTTTATTTTTTTTTACTTTACAATACTGTATTGGTTTTGCCATACATTGACATGAGTCCACCACAGGTGTACATGAGTTCCCAACCCTGAACCCCCCCTCCCACCACCCTCCCCATATCATCTCTCTGGGTCATCCCAGTGCACCAGCCCCAAGCATCCTGTATCCTGAATCGAACCTAGACTAGTGATTCGTTTCTTACATGATAGTATACTTGTTTCAATGCCATTCTCCCAAATCATCCCACCCTCTCCCTCTCCCACAGAATCCAAAAGTCTGTTCTTTATATCTGTGTCTCTTCTGCTTGTCTCTCATACGGGGTTATCATTACCATCTTTCTAAATTCCACATATATGTGTCAGTATACTGTATTGGTGTTTTTCTTTCTGGCTTACTTCACTCTGTATAATCACCTCCAGTTTNCCAGAGATAAATTCATGCACCTATGGACACCTTATCTTTGACAAAGGAGGCAAGAGTATACAATGGATTAAAGACAATCTCTTTAACAAGTGGTGCTGGGAAAACTGGTCAACCACTTGTAAAAGAATGAAATTAGAACACTTTCTAACACCATGCACAAAAATAAACTCAAAATGGACTAAAGATCTAAATGTAAGACCAGAAACTACAAGTCTCCTAGAGGAGAACATAGGCAAAACACTCTCCAACATAAATCACAGCAGGATCCTCTATGATCCACCTCCCAGAATACTGGAAATAAAAGCAAAAATAAACAAATGGGATCTAATTAAAATTAAAAGCTTCTGCACAACAAAAGAAACTATAAGCAGGGTAAAAAGACAGCCTTCTGAATGGGAGAAAATAATAGCAAATGAAGCAACTGACAAACAACTAATCTCAAAAATATACAAGGAACTTATGCAGCTCAATTCCAGAAAAATAAATGACCCAATCAAAAAATGGGTCAAAGAACCAAATAGACATTTCTCCCATCATTTTTAGAACAACATCTCCTGGCTTCCTTGGTGGCTCAGACAGCAAAGAGTCTGCCTGCAATGCAGGTGACCCACGTTTGATCCCTGGGTCAGGAAGATCCCCAGGAGAAGGAAATGGCTGCCCATTCCAATATTCTTCTCTGGGAAATCCCACAGACAGAGGAGCCTACAGTCCATTGGGTCACAAAGGGTCAGACATGTCTGAAAGATTAACTCTTACTAGCTGCAACATTGTTTTATTAATAACTATGCAACTATTTCAGACTACAACCAATTCTTGCTTAACAGGCACCCCTCCTTCTTGCCAGCTACAATAATAATTATTGACAAACAAGTGATGTAACTAACTGTGGCCTTTCAGTTTTTACCTTTATAAGTTTCCTCCATTTCATAGTTGAGTGGAACACATTTCACGTGCTTGTGGAGCTGGTGATTTGCAGGCTGCAGTCCTAGCAAACCACAAATAGATGCCTGTTTATTTCAATCAGGTCTTTGTTTCTGAAATTTTGGTTAACACAGGAAAGAGAATCTTGGGAGCAGAGGCACAAGGGAAATTTTACATTTTTATACTGTGATTGGTGTAGTGGTTACATGGGTGAACACATTTATCAAAGCATTTCAAAACTACACTTAAGAATGGATTCATTTTACTGTATATAAAGGATACTTTGATAAAACTGACTTTAAAAAGGAATTGTGAAAAATCTACATGGACAGGACTATAAACTGAAAATCTCAACAATTACTTAAAAATGCAGAAAGATACTGTACTTCTGGTCCAAGAATTCATTACTGAAAATCTATTTCTCAATTCACATAATTCTGCAATTTCAATTACATTATTGATCTTTTTTCCTGACAGTCACAAATAGGTTAAATGTTTATTTGTAAAGAAATACAGGAAGAAAATAAATTTTTTGGAAAAAAAAATGATCATAGAAGACTTGCCCTAATAGATATTAAAATGTTCTCTAAAGAGATAATATTAACAGTGACATGTCAGACAAAGTATAGTAAAAAGCTACAATTTTAAAATGCATAAATTATAGAACAGTGGCTTAAGTTTTTGTAAAAATACATCTTCTATCACATGTTATACAAACATTAGAGATAAAATTAAATTAATTAAACTCAAGGAGTAATTTTATCTTTAAGGTCAGGGCTGTATATTGTCACTCTGCTTATTTAACTTATATTAAGAGTACATCAGTACACCCGTGATGGATTCATGTCAATGTATGCCAAATCCAATACAGTACTGTAAAGTAAAACAAAGTAAAAATAAAAATTAAAAAAAAAAAGAGTACATCAGGAGAAATGCTGGGCTAGAAGAAGCACAAGCTCGAATCAAGATTTCCGGGAGAAATACCAATAACCACAGATATGCAGATGATATCACCCTTTGGCAGAAAGTGAAGAGGAACTAAAAAGCCTCTTGATGAAAGTGAAAGAGGAGAGTGAAAAAGTTGGCTTAAAGCTCAATATTCAGAAAACGAAGATCATGGCATCTGGTCCCATCACTTCATGGCAAATAGATGGGGAAACAGTGGAAACAGTGTCAGACTTTATTTTTTGGAGCTCCAAAATCACTGCAGATGGTGATTGCGACCATGAAATTAAAATACGCCTACTCCTTGGAAGAAAAGTTATGACCAACTGAGATAGCATATTCAAAAGCAGAGACATTACTTTGCCAACAAAGGTCCAACTAGTCAAGGCTATGGTTTTTCCAGTGGTCATGTATGGATGTGAAAGTTGGACTTGAAGAAGGCTGAGCACCAAAGAATTGATGCTTTTGAACTGTGGTGTTGGAGAAGACTCTTGAGAGTCCTTTGGACTGCACGGAGATCTAACCATTCCATTCTGAAGATCAGCCCTGGGATTTCTTTGGAAGTAATGATGGTAAAGCTGAAACTCCAGTACTTTGGCCACCTCATGCGAAAAGTTGACTCATTGGAAAAGACTCTGATGCTGGGAGGGATTGGGATCAGGAGGAGAAGGGGACGACAGAGTATGAGATGGCTGGATGGCATCACTGGCTCGATGGACGTGAGTCTGAGTGAACTCTGGGAGTTGGTGATGGACAGAGAGGCCTGGCATGCTGCGATTCATGGGGTCGCAAAGAGTCAGACACAACTGAGCGACTGAACTGAACTGAATATAAATTAAATACTATCTAAATGTTAATTATTTTTACTGAACATAATTAAACATTTTACATAAAATATTCATTAAATGAAGATAGGCTTTCTCACTATCAAGTCTATATCAAGAAGTCAGACCAGGAAATGATAAATAACTAAAAATAGAACTACCATATTTGTGCTTAGTCACCCAGTTAGTCTTGTCTGACTCTTTGTGACTCCATGGACTGTAACCCACCAGGCTCCTTTGTCCATGGAATTTTCCAGGCAAGAATACTAGAGTAGGTTGTCATTTCCTAATTCAGAGTATCTTCCTGACCCAGGAATAGAACCCACATCTCTTTGCATCTCCTGCATTGTCAGGTGGATTCTTTACCACTGTGCTACCTGGAACCAAAACCACCATGCGATACAGCAATTCCACTGAAAAAATTTCAAAAAGATATATGCACCTCAGTTTTCTTGCAAGCATTATATAGAGTTGACAGGATATGGAAACAACCTAAGTGTCCCTCAACAGATGAATGGATAAAGACATGTGGCATATATACATATATATATATATATGTATATAACATACAGAGAGACAGAAATGGACCTGGCACTGTGCTAAATGAAATAAGTCAGAGCAAGAAAGACAAATACTGTATGATATTACTTATATGATTAATCTAAAGCATATATAAACTAATGAATGCAATGAAAGGAAACAGACTCACAGATATAGAGGTCAAGCTAATGGTTACGAGTGGGGAGCAGGAGAGGGGTCATAGAGGGCTGGATAAGGTGGAAGGTTTCTTTACCAGCTGAGCTACCAGGGCTTCACTGGTGTCTCAGACAATAAAAGATCCCTCTGCAAATGTAGGAGAAGTGGGGTCCATCACTGGGTAAGGAATATGCCCTGGAGAAGGAAATGGCAACCCACTCCAGTATTCTTGCCTGATTCTTGGAGAATCCCATGGATAGAGGAGCCTGGCAGGCTACAGCCCATGGAGTCACAAAGTCAGACACGACTGAGCGACTAAGCACACACACAAGGTGGAAGGTACAGCTGACTGTAAGACAGGATCAAGGATGCACTGACAACATGGAAAATATAGCCAGTTTTGTAATAACAAGGCAGAAAATAACCTTTCAAGATTATACAAATAATTCAGAATGAAATTTATTAAACGAAGTCGGATATTTATTTACTTTTTTTTTCTTTTGGTATAAAACTTGAGTGTAGTTAAGTGTACAAAACTAATGTGTGCATTCACTGAACTTTGACCTCTGTAACAGCCTCCTGATAAGATACAGAATATTATAATTACTTCAGAAAATTCTGCAATATCCTTGCCAGTCATTTTTCTATTATGTACTATGAGGTTACTAATGTCACGATTATTTTTCCATCATATGTTACTTTCAGAAATTCAAGTAAAAGAAATCACACATATACTGTTTTCTATATAATGTTTTAGCCAGTGTTTTGAGACTCATCTTTGTTGCTTTATATATCAGCCATCAGTATCAGTTCAGTTGCTCAGCTGTGTCTGACTCTTTGCAAACCCATGAACCACAGCATGCCAGACCTCCCTATCCATCAACAGTCTTTCAGAAATTCAAGTAAAAGAAATCACACATATACTGTTTTCTATATAATGTTTTAGCCAGTGTTTTGAGACTCATCTTTGTTGCTTTATATATCAGCCATCAGTATCAGTTCAGTTGCTCAGCTGTGTCTGACTCTTTGCAAACCCATGAACCACAGCATGCCAGACCTCCCTATCCATCAACAGCTCCCAGAGTTTAGCTAAACTCATGTCTATTGAGTTGGTGATGCCATCTAAAGATCTCATCCTCTGTCGTCCCATTATCCTCCTGCCTTCAATCTTTCCCATTTTCAGAGTCTTTTCAAATGAGTCAGTTCTTTGCATCAGGTGGCCAAAGTATTGGAATTTCAGCTTCAACATCAGTCCTTCCAATGAACACCNTCTATTGAGTTGGTGATGCCATCTAAAGATCTCATCCTCTGTCGTCCCATTATCCTCCTGCCTTCAATCTTTCCCATTTTCAGAGTCTTTTCAAATGAGTCAGTTCTTTGCATCAGGTGGCCAAAGTATTGGAATTTCAGCTTCAACATCAGTCCTTCCAATGAACACCTAGGACTGATTTCCTTTAAGATGGACTGGTTGGATCTCCTTGTAGTCCAAGGTACTCTCAAGAGTCTTCTCCAAATTTGATCTCTGGTTCCTCTGCCTTTTCTAAAGCCAGCTTGAATATCTGGAATTTCACGTTTCATGTATTGCTGAAGCATAGCTTGGAGAATTTTGAGCATTACTTTACTAGTGTGTGAGATGAGTGCACACATATTTTTTAAAAGTGTCAAAAAGGGAAATGAAAATTTCAATTCACAGTTAAAATTTTAGACATTGAAATAATAAGAAAAGTTAAATGAAAATAATGTATGAATATGGGAAATGAATTACTACCATCTATAAAATGCAAAGCTCTTGCATATTAATAAGTGGTGTCACAGTAGATATGAATATATATGAAAAAATATTTTACAGAAAATTTAAGAAATGAATTCTAAAAATATAAATGTCACTTTGTGTTACAGTACATGTCAATGAGATGGACTTTTAACCAATGCAAAAGACAAATATTTTCTATGCAATAATAATTTCCACTATATTTTGAAGTGGGTATTCTCAAAAGACTATTTGTAATGATATAAATTGGTAAAATCTTTGAAAATTCTTCAATGTCTGAAGTCAGTGTTCAAATTCTTTTCTAGCAGTCTTCTGAGAATTTTTACAAAGGCAAAAATCAAAAGCGTGACAAAATTTTATGTATACTGAGGCTAATCACATAATTATTTAGATAAGCTTCAAATATAATATTCAGTATTAAAAAAGGACTTTCTTATACTTGCATAATTTATATAACAAACATTATATGGTAATCTAAAGCAAAAGTATTAGTCAATTAGTTGTGTCCGACTCTGTGAGACCCTGTGGACTGTAACCCACCAGGCTCCTCTGACAATGAATCCTCTAGACCAGAATACTGGAATGGATAGTCATTCTCTTCTCCAGGGGGTCTTCTGACCCAGGTCTCCTGCATTAGGGGCAGATTCTTTACCATCTGAGGCACAGAGAAGCCATTATATGTATGTATACACATATTTTATTTTTGCATTGTAATATGTATAAATCATAATGAAACAATTGTGAACATTTCTAAATTGTGTTTCTTTAATTCTACACAGTACTAGTTAGAGAAGACATTGCAAAAATTGTGACAATGCAGAAACGATTAAACAGTACAAATGAATTATTAAACATATAATAAATGTGATTTGGTTTGTCAATAAGAACTGATAATTTCTAGCATTGTTTCATTTGATTTACTGAAATTCTACATCAACTTTATAGATTAAAGCTATAATTTTGTGAGCTTTTCACCTCGAGAAGTAAAGGGGTATATTTTTCCATATTGACAGTTATTTAGCAAATGATAAAGAAATTTTTGTGAAATCGAGCACTTTAGAAACACAAAATGTTTCAGTATATCTGTACTTATTGGAATGTTTTTTTGTTATATAGTAATAATTAAAAATACAACTACAGTCAAGACAGGAAAAGTCTTATTTGTGTTAATTTTCTCTCTCCTCTCTCTACTTTGGATTTTTTAATTCAATACCATGAAAAAGTGAATGGGAAATTTCATTGTATTAGATGTTAAATCAAGGACCAGATTTTCTATATATTATGTCTTAAAATACCCTCAATATAAATGTTGTATTCATGGCCATTATTAATAGCCATCTTCATTCTTGACTCTCTTTTGGACATTTTAGTGAGAAGATGCAGTTTTAACAAATGCTGCTAGCTTAAAAAAAAAAAAAACACAAAGTGATATAAATGTTACATTTTTAGGTAGCGTTTTACTTTAAAAGCTATTTTTAAGTAGGAGAATTGATTTTAACTGGAAACCAGAAAACCTGCCAAGCATATGTTATAAGTGGATATTAAAGAAAAAAATGTTAGTAAATTCAGTCACTGATTGATATGATTTGAAAGACTATTCGCTCAGGAGAAATCCCTGTTTGCAATGCTAGAGCATAAGATGGAAAAGGAGAGGAAATAAACTTGCTTAAATCATTTACAGAAGATTTGCAGAGGCAGTAATAATTTTACTTTTAAAAAATTATCAGTGAATGAAATTAGTGCTGGTGAAATCAAGGGATGGAACCCTAGTACATGTTGGCTGGTGATCAGTCTATTGACTTACATCTCTGCCAACAATACTTAGCTCTGACCTTGAAACACCTGTTTGTTAGAAAGGACTGTCTGTCAAACTGAAATATGTAAAAATTGCTCTGTGCTTTGAGAATGAATAATAGAGTGAAGTGCTAAACTCTCTTTTCTTCTATAATCTGAGCAGTTAAACAAAATTTTTAATGATTAAGCTAATTGGTTAGTTCATTAGCCATATTTTCAGTTACCAAATCTTTATAAGTGTTTATAGGAAAAATATTATTTTTAAATGTGAAACGAACACAACAAAAACTTTCTAAGAGAGGATTAGAAATTGTACAATATTTATTTAATGCATTTAATTAATTTTTTATATAGTACATATTATATATATTATTGAATCACTTTTCTGTATGCTTAACACGGAGAAGGCAATGGCACCCCACTCCAGTACTCTTACCTGGAAAATCCATGGACAGAGGAGCCTGGTGGGCTGCAGTCCATAAGGTCACTAAGAGTCAGACACGACTGAGTGACTTCACTTTCACTTTTTTCTTTCATGCATTGGAGAAGGAAATGGCAACCCACTCCAGTATTCTTGCCTGGAGAATCCCAGGGACAGAGGAGCCTAGTGGGCTGCGTCTATGGGATTGCACAGAGTTGGACACGACTGAAGCAACTTAACAGCAGCAACACATTATAAATTAACCATACTATATATATATTCTTTTTAAAATTATTCTCCATTATAGGTTATTATAAGATATTGAATATAGTTCCCTATGCTCTGCAATAGATTCTTCCATTATCCTTTCCCATCTTTCCCCTTTGGTAACCATAAGAATACTTTCTATTCAGTGAGTCTCTTTCCATTTTGTAAATAAGTTCATTTATATATATATATATATTAGATTCCACATATAAGTGATACAATGTGATACTTGTCTTTCTCTCTCTGACTTCCTTTACATATTATGATAATCTCTAGGTCCATCCCTTTAGGTGTAAGTGTTATTGTTTCTTGTTTATGGCTGAGTAGTATTCCATTGTATATAAAGAACAGTTTTGCCACAAATCACATATCTTTTTTTGCGGGGGGGAGGGTGGCCATCACCTAGAGTATTCTTTTTTATATTACACACACACACACATATATATATAATGTATTTTCTATAAACCTGAAACTAATACAACACTATAACTATAGGCCAATTAAAGAAAAAAATTTAAAATATTTAATTCTGTAAGTAATAGATGCCTAATTAGGGTGTGAAGGAGGGAAAACCCTCATAAACAGTTGGTAGGAATGTAAATTTGTGTATATATTTTTAATTTTTCCAATTAACTTTAAATTCAATTTGTCAACATCCACAAAATTGCTTAATGAGATTTTGTTTGGAATTGTATTGAACAATAGCTACTTATTTTGATGCATAATAGTTGATCATATAAATGATATTTATAAACAAATATAGGCAAGCAATACATGCATGTGTGCCTGTTGAAAATATTTAAAAATATAGAAATAATTATTACTTTATTGGACAGATGTAATTGCAATTTCAGTACATTGGTGTACTTGTGGACAATTACCTGTATATTTACGAAAGCACACTTCATTGTGCACAACCTCGATGGATTTAGAGGAGAGAGAACATTGAGAGAATGAATTAGAGAAATTGTCATTTTATATTCACTTTATTTTACTATCTCTATTGTTCTAACAAAACTTTTGCTGGCAAAAAAGTGAAAGTTTGCTCAACTAATCCCCACATATGTAGGCATTAATGTGTGTGGGTGCTAAGTCACTTTAGTCATGTCTATGGACTATAGCCTGCCAGACTCCTCTGTCTATGAGGATTCACCAGACAAGAATACTGGAGTGGGTTGCCATGCCTTCCCCCTTAAAATCTTCCTGACTTAGAAATGAAACCACATATCTTATGACTCCTGCATTCACAGGTGGATTCTTTACTAGCGGTGCTACCTGGGAGGCCCATAGACATTAGTATTACTGTGCAAAATTCTTAATTATGGAGTTTAATATAAAAGTTCTGTACATGCAGGTGTATACATCAGGAATATTTCTTTAATGCAGTATATTTATTTTTATGCACATACATAAAACTGTAATGTAAATATAAATTGAATTAAGAAAAGATGTGGAAAAATTAGAAGATAGTTTGTTCTCCAAAAGAACTATTTCTCTAGAAATTTTGTACTTAGTGTCATTAATTATTGTCTCTTAACTTGTTTTAATCAGTTTATAAGGATTAGGAAAAGAAGTTTGGGTGTCACAGCATACAAAAACAACTTGTGCCTTAAAAAATGAAAAGGATCATTTATTTGTTGGATCCTGGATCACCTGGTTTTCTTGGTACAAGCTTCTGAGTTGTGTAAAAAATATGCATTTGTTTCTCAATTTTTTCTTAGACTCTAAATAAATTTTATGATGTGACTAAAATGAAAAACATTGTAAATATTTAAAATTTTTCATCTTATGGGCAAAAATGTAGAGTAAATGCACTTTTTCTTGAATTAAGGTGTTATTTCAAATGGTTAGCAGAGTATATATTCATACTCAGACTGAATTTTTTCTTTTCTTTTTTTAACTTAAATATACACATGCAAGTTGAGTTATTTAAAAGAGGAAGGTATGATTCATTAATGGTGATTTAAAAATGATATCAAGTCTCCTTGGGATCAAAAACATCCTTCCTAAGCAACTTTTTAATTAACCAATTGTAAATACATCTGTGATGTGGAGAGATTTAAATTTCTAGCAAATTATATATGGACCTGAAAATTAAGAAATTATATTTGGCATTACCCATTTTTAGTTAAATTGATCCTAAACCTTAGGAATATAGATGAAAAGTGTGGTTCTAATTCTGTAGTCATTGAAAAAAAAAAAAAAAACCTGCAGTAATTTATATTTTGTGTTTAATGCCTCTAAAAGCTATAACATTAGCATTTCCTACAACTTACTTTTAAACTTAAAAACCTATTTTTTCCTTCAGAATTTGAAGCAAATTCTAGCAGGTAATTTTTAACTTTCCTTTGAAAAGTGAAGGTGGGTTTCCCTGGTGGTTCAAATGGTAAAGAAGCTGCCTGCAATGCAGGAGAAACAGGTTTGCTCCTTGGATCAGGAAGATCCCTTGGAGAAGGCAATGACAACCCACTTTGTATTCTTGCCTGGAAAATTCCATGGACAGAGGAGTCATTGCTCAGTTGTGTCTGACTCTTTGTGACCCTATGGACTGTAGCTCTGCAGGCTCCTCTATCCGTGGAAGTTTCCAAGCAAGAATACTGGAGTGGGTAGCCATTCCTTTCTCCAGGGCTTCTTCCCGACCCAGGGATCAAAACTTCACCTCCTGTGGCTCCTGCATTGAAGGTGGATTCTTTATCATCTGAGCAAGCTGTTGTAATATTTTGTCTGTCTGATGCCAAGAGGCAACTCACTGGAAAAGACCCTCATGATGGGAAAGTTCAGTTCAGTCGTTCAGTCAAGGCTGACTCTTTGTGACCCCATGGACTGCATCCTGTACTGACATTGTACAGGAGACAGGGATCAAGACCATCCCCATGGAAAAGAAATGCAAAAAAAAAGCAAAATGTCTGTCTGGGGAGGCCTTACAAATAGCTATGAAAAGAAGAGAGGCAAAAAGCAAAGGAGAAAAAGAAAGATATAAGCATCTGAATGCAGAGTTCCAAAGAATAACAAGAAGAGATAAGAAGGCCTTCTTCAGCGATCAATGCAAAGAAATAGAGGAAAAAAACAGAATGGGAAAGACTAGAAATCTCTTCAAGAGAATTAGAGATACCAAGGGAACATTTCATGCAAAGATGGGGTTGATAAAGAACAGAAATGGTATGGACCTAACAGAAGCAGAAGATATTAACAAGAGGTGGCAAGAATACACAGAAGAACTATACAAAAAAGATCTTCATGACCCAGATAATCATGATGTGATCACTAATCTAGAGCCAGACATCTTGGAACATGAAGTGAAGTGGGCCTTAGAAAGCATCACTATGAACAAAGCTAGTGGAGATGATGAAATTCCAGTTGAGCTCTTTCAAATCCTGAAAGATGATGCTGTGAAAGCGCTGCACTCAATATGCCAGCAAATTTGGAAAACTCAGTAGTGGCCACAGGACTGGAAAAGGTCAGTTTTCATTCCAGTTCCAAAGAAAGGCAATGCCAAAGAATGCTCAAACTACCGC
>SJYX01017783.1:241295-282566 GCA_006410675.1 Oreotragus oreotragus
CTGTAAAGAAGGTTGAGCGCTGAAGAATTGATGCTTTTGAACTGTGGTGTTGGAAAAGACTCTTGAGAGTCCCTTGGACTGCAAGGAGATCCAACCAGTCCATTCTGAAGGAGATCAGCCCTGGGATTTCTTTGGAAGGAATGATGCTAAAGCTGAAACTCCAGTACTTTGGCCACCTCATGCGAAAAGTTGACTCATTGGGAAAGACTTTGATGCTGGGAGGAGTTGGGGGCAGGAGGAGAAGGGGATGACCGAGGATGAGATGGCTGGATGGCATCACTAACTCGATGGGCGTGAGTCTGAGTGAACTGCAAGAGATGGTGATGAACAGGGAGTCCTGGCATGCTGCGATTCATGGGGTAGCAAAGAGTCGGACACGACTGAGCCACTGAACTGAACTGAACTGGACTGCATCACACCAGGCTTTACTGTCCACCACCAACTCCTGGAGCTTGCTCAAACTCATGTACATCAGGTTGGTGATTCCATCCAACCATCTCATCTTCTGTCATCCCCTTCTCTTTTTATCTTCATTTTTTCCAAGCATCAGGGTCTTTTCCAAGGAGTCAATTCTTTGTATCAGGTGGTCAAAGTATTGGAGCTTCTGCTTCAGCATCAGTCCTTTCAATGAATATTCAGGACTGATTTTCTTTAGGATTGACTGGTTGGATCTCCTTGCAGTTCAAGGGACTCAAGAGTCTTCCCCAACACCACAGTTCAAAAACATCAGTTCTTCGGTGCTCAGTTTTCTTTATAGTCCAACTCGCACTTTCACATGTGACTAATGGAAAATCGATAACTTTGACAAGATGGACCTTTGTCAGCAAAGTATTGTTTCTGCTTTTTCATATGCTTTCTAGGTTGATCATAGTTTTTCTCCCAATAAGCGAGGGTCTTTTAACGTTGGGAAAGAGTTAAGGCAAAAGAGTAAGGGAGCAGCAAGCAATGAGTTGGTGAGGTTGCATCAATGAGTCTATGGACATGAATTTGAGCAAATTCAGGAAGCTACTGGGTGATAGAGGAGCCTGTCCTGCTGCAGTCCATAGGGTTGTAAAGAGTTTAACACAATTTAACGACTGAACAACAACAGCATTGAATAATAATAATGCTACACACCTGGAAGAAATGAATAAACTTTTTACAAGAGGACAGCATCTTTAAACACTTGTTGTTTAGTTGCTGTCATTTCCAATATTTCTGAACATATCCTTTTGATATTTTTCTCTTGCTCACAGACTTGCTGCTACAAAACTACTAAAGATAAAAATTCTCATATGCACTTTTTTTTCATATGTACTTTTTGTATACAAAGTAAGATCCTCTCCTCCCCAGGTTATATTAATATGTCTAAAAATAGAAGTATCTGAAAAATAAGGTATTGTCAAATTATTTTTCATCAGTGCTTCTATGTTGCACCTGCTTATCAACTATTACAATATTCAGATTTCTTCGCTTTTTAAAAAATTTTACTGGCTTATTACATTTAAGTCGAAGCATTGTTTTATTCTATTTCTAATTATAAAATAACTAAAAAAATTTCACTTGATTCTTGATTATTTGTATGCCTCCTCAAATAACCTTAGAAAAATCCATCTGTTTTCCTTTGGGTTGTTTATCTTTGTCTTAAAAATGTGTGGACTGTATTGCACACATGTATAAAATATATACTATAAGGTACAGCATATGACACATACATATGTTCTTTAGTGTGTGTATGTATGTATATACATTCATAATGTGACTCTTTTAGATATGTATGGCATTATATTTTCCCAGTTTGAGTCTTGTCTGTTTTACTCTTCTTATGACACCCTTAATATTTACATATTTGTAATTTTAGAAATGTAGAACTTAATACAATTTCTGTTGGTTTGTGTCCTTTCTGAATTTAATTTTTTTTTGATGTGGTACATTTTTAAAGTATTTATTGAATTTTTTGCAGTACTGTTTCTGTTTTATGTTGTATCTTTTTGCCCTTGAGGCATGTGAGATCTTAGCTCCCCAACCAGGGATTGAACCCGCATCCCCTGCATTGAAAGGCAAAATCTTCCACTGACCACCAAGGAGGTCCCTCCTGTCCTAATTAAAAAATCACAGATTTATGTGCATATACTCTATATATGGAGCAGAAACTCTAGTACTTCGGTCACCTAATTGGTAGAGCCGAGTCATTGGAAAAGAACTTGATGCTGGGAAAGAGTGAGGGCAGGAGAAGAAGAGAGTGACAGAGGATGAGCTGGTTGAATGTCATGACTGACTCAAAGGACACAAGATTGAACAAACTCCAGAAGACAGTGAAGGATAGGAAAACCTGGTGTGCTGTAGTACATGGGGTTTCAGAGTTGGACATGACTTAGTGACTGAAAAACAACTCTGTATATGTAGAATATATATATGTAAAGTTGTATAGATTTTCCTTTAACATTTAAGTAATTAAGATGTTATAATTTTATTTTTCATTGTGGCTTACTGTCTATTTAATAGGACTTCATTTCATTAATGATCTTTTATGCCAACTGCTATTTATGATATTTCCAGAAGATACTAAACTGTTCCTAATCTCTTTATTTAATGTAATCTATTCCTGTTCCAGTGATATGCTGTTCCTGTGTTACTTAATATAGCTTTATATTCTCAGGATATACACCTCTGAATATACTGAGGATTTTATTCATTTTTAACTTCCAATGGAACTCTTTCTGTTAAATGTCCCTCTTTATAAACTTCATTCCTCTTTACTTGTATTTTATGTTTTCTTTTTCTTTATACCTTATACTAAATTATAAGGTATTATCTATTATCTATTCAGTAATTATCTTTTTCCTCTCAGTAATTATCTATTCAGTTGCATCTAACCTGATGTTAAATCTTTCTATATTCAACTTCTAATATTTTAAATTTCTAGAAACTGTATATGGTCTTTTCCAAAAAAAAAGATGGATATTTTCCATTATCCTTTTTTTTCTTTTTCATTTTTTTATGGAAAGACATTAATTTTATTTTATTTTTAATATAAATTTACTTTAAATTGGAGGCTAATTACAATTTTGTATTTTTCTTTACAATATTGTATATTTATTTTTTGTTTATTTTATTTTACTTTACAATACTGTATTGGTTTTGCCATACATCAACATGAATCCACCATGGGTGTACATGTGTTCCCAATCCTGAACCCCACTCTCACCTCCCTCCCCATACCATCTCTCTGGGTCATCCCAGTGTACCAGCCCCAAGCGTCCTGTATCCTGCATCGAACCTAGACTGGCGATTCGTTTCTTATATCATATTATACATGTTTCAATGCCATTTTCCCAAATCATCCCACCCTCTCCCTCTCCCACAGAGTCCAAAAGACTGTTCTATACAACTGTGTCTCTTTTGCTGTCTCGCATACAGGGTTATCATTACCATCTTTCTAAATTTCATATATATGTGTTAGTATACTGTATTGGTGTTTTTCTTTTTGGCTTACTTAATGTATTTTTACAATACTATATTTTCCTATGGAATATATTCCCAAGAGTAGAATTGCTGGATCATATGATAGATATATTTTTAGTATTTTAAGGAAACTTCATAGGAATCTCCATACTGGCTGCACAAGCTTACATTGCCACTAACATTTTAGGAGAGTTCCGTTTTTTCCACACCCTGTCCAACATTTATTGTTTGCAAATTTTCATATGATGGCCATTCTGACTGGTATGAGATGAAGTCCCTTTGTAGTTTTGGTTTGCGTTTCTCCAATAACTGATGATGTTGAGTGTCTTTTCCTGTGTCTCTTGGCTATCTGTATGTCTTTGGAGAAATGCCTCGTTAGGTCTTCTGCCCATTTTTTGATTGGCTTGTTTATTTTTTTTTATATGGAGCTACATGAGCTGTTTGCAAATTTTGGAGATTAATCCCTTGTCAGTAGCATTGTTTGCAAATATTTTTCTCATTCTGTGTGATGTCTTCCCATTTTGTTTATGGTTTCCTTTGCTAAACTAAAGTTTTTGAGTTTAATTAAATCCTATTTTTTTTGTATTTATTTCCATTACTCTGGGAGATGGATTGTAAAATATATCACTGCAATTTACATCAGAATATGTTCTGCCTGTTTTCCTCTAAGAGATTTATAGTGTCCAATCTTATGGTTAGATCTTTAATATATTTTATTTTTTTTTACATGGTGTTAAAAAATGTTCAAATTTCACTTTTTTTTTTTCTTTAACTGAGAAGCTGTCCAGTTTTCCCAGCAGAATTTTTTGAAGACACTGTCTCTCCTCCCTGTTATAGTCCTGCCTCATTGGTCATATATTAATTGGCCATATGTGTGTGGGTTTCTTTCTGGGCTTCCTATCCTCTTCCTTATTTCATTGTTGTTGTTTAGTCACTAAGTTGTGTCTGACTCTTTTGTGACCCCATTGATTGTAGCCTACCAGACTCTTCTATCCATGGGATTTTCCAGGCAAAAATGCAAGAGTGGGTGACCATTTCTTTCTCCAGGGGACCTTCTTGATGCAGGGATCAATGCTGGTCTCCTGCACCGGCAAGTGGATCCTTTACCACATGCATGTTCAGTAGCTTCAGTCCTGTCCAATTATTTGCGATCCCACAGACTGTAGCCCACCAGGCTTCTCTGTCCATGGGATTCTCCAGGCAACAATACTGGAGTGGATTGCTATTGCCTTCTCAAGGGGAATCTTCCAAACCCAAGGATGGAACCCGCATCTTTTACATCTCCTGCATTGGCAGGCAGGTTCTATGCTACCACCGCCACCTGGGAACCAACAGGGAAGCTCTGTTTATTCCATGCTTTCTTCTTTAAAAAAAAAAGAAATATATATATATATATAAGAATAGTGGATTTGCAATGTGTTAGATTCTTCTACACAGCAAAATTATTCAGTTATACATATACATATATTCAGATACATTCTTTTTATTTATTTATTTTTTTAAATTTTGTTGGTGTTTTCTAATATAAATATATTTATTTTAATTGGAGGTTAATTACTTTAAAATATGGTATTAGTTTTGCCATACATCAACATGAATCCACCACAGGTATACACATGTTCCCCACCCTGAACCCCATCCCTCTGGGTCATCTCAGTGCACCAGCCCCAAGCATCCAGTATCATGCATCGAACCTGGACTGGTGATTCATTTCATATATGATATTATACGTGTTTCAATGCCATTCTCCCAAATCATCCCACCATCGCCCTCTCCCACAGAGTCCAAAATACTGTTCTATACATCTGTGTCTCTTTTGCTGTCTCGCATACAGGGTTATCATTACCATCTTTCTAAATTCCATATATATGCATTAGTATACTGTATTGGTGGTTTTCTTTCTGGCTTACTTCACTCTGTATAATAGACTCCAGTTTCATCCACCTCATTAGAACTGATTCAAATGTATTCTTTTTAATGGCTGAGTAATACTCCATTGTGTATATGTACTACTGCTTTCTTATCCATTCATCTGCTGATGGACATCTAGGTTGCTTCCACATCCTGGCTATTATAAACAGTGCTGCGATGAACATTGAGGTACATGTGTCACTTTCAATTCTGGTTTCCTCAGTGTGTATGCCCAGCAGTGGGATTGCTGGTCATAAGGCAGTTCTGTTTCCAGTTTTTTAAGGAATCTCCACACTGTTCTCCATATTAGCTATACTAGTTTGCATTCCCACCAACAGTGTAAGAGGGTTCCCTTTTCTCCACACCCTCTCCAACATTTATTGCTCATAGACTTTTGGATCATAGCCATTCTGACTGGTGTGAAATGGTACCTCATTGTGGTTTTGATTTGCATTTCTCTGATAATGAGTGATGTTGAGCATCTTTTCATGTGTTCGTTAGCCATCTGTATGTCTTCTTCAGAGAAATGTCCATTTATTTCTTTGGCCCATTTTTAAATTGGCTCTGGAATTGAGCTCCAGGAGTTGCTTGTATATTTTTGAGATTAGTAGTTTGTCAGTTGCTTCATTTGCGATTATTTCCTCCCATACTGAAGACTGTCTTTTCACCTTGCTTATAGTTTCCTTTGTTGTGCAGAAGCTTTTAATTTTAATTAGATCCCATTTGTTTATATTTGCTTTTATTTCCAGTATTCTGGGAGGCGGATCATTGAGGATCCTGCTGTGATTTATGTCGGAGAGTGTTTTGCCTATGTTCTCCTCTAGGAGTTTTATAGTTTCTGGTCTTACATTTAGATCTTTAATCCATTTTGAGTTTATTTTTGTGTGTGGTGTTAGAAAGTGATCTAGTTTCATTCTTTTACAAGTGGTTGACCAGTTTTCCCAGCACCACTTGTTAAAGAGATTGTCTTTACTCCATTGTATATTCTTGCCTCCTTTGTCAAAGATAAGGTGTCCATATGTGTGTGGATTTATCTCTGGGCTTTCTATTTTGTTCCATTGATCTATATTTCTGTCTTTGTGCCAGTACCATACTGTCTTGATGACTGTGGCTTTGTAGTAGAGCCTGAAGTCAGGTAAGTTGATTCCTCCAGTTCCATTCTTCTTTCTCAAAATTGCTTTGGCTATTCGAGGTTTTTTGTATTTCCATACAAATCTTGAAATTATTTGTTCTAGTTCTGTGAAAAATACCGCTGGTAGCTTGATAGGGATTGCATTGAATCTGTAGATTGCTTTGGGTAATATATTCATTTTCACTATATTGATTCTTCCAATCCATGAACATGGTATATTTCTCCATCTATTAGTGTCCTCTTTGATTTCTTTCATCAGTGTTTTATAGTTTTCTATATATAGGTCTTTAGTTTCTTTAGGTAGATATATTCCTAAGTATTTTATTCTTTTCGTTGCAATGGTGAATGGAATTGTTTCCTTAATTTCGTTTTCTACTTTCTCATTATTAGTGTATAGGAATGCAAGGGATTTCTGTGTGTTGATTTTATATCCTGCAACTTTACTATATTCATTGATTAGCTCTAGTAATTTTCTGGTGGAGTCTTTAGGGTTTTCTATGTAGAGGATCATGTCATCTGCAAACAGTGAGAGTTTTACTTCTTCTTTTCCAATTTGGATTCCTTTTATTTCTTTTTCTGCTCTGATTGCTGTGGCCAAAACTTCCAGAACTATGTTGAATAGTAGCGGTGAAAGTGGACATCCTTGTCTTGTTCCTGACTTTAGGGGAAATGCTTTCAATTTTTCACCATTGAGGATAATGTTTGCTGTGGGTTTGTCATATATAGCTTTTATTATGTTGAGGTATGTTCCTTCTATTCCTGCTTTCTGGAGAGTTTTTATCATAAATGGATGTTGAATTTTATCAAAGGCCTTCTCTGCATCTATTGAGATAATCATATGGCATTTATTTTTCAATTTGTTAATGTGGTGAATTACATTGATTGATTTGCGAATATTGAAGAATCCTTGCATTCCTGGGATAAAGCCTACTTGGTCATGGTGTATGATCTTTTTAATGTGTTGTTGGATTCTGATTGCTAGAATTTTGTTGAGGATTTTTGCATCTATGTTCATCAGTGATATTGGCCTGTAGTTTTCTTTTTTTGTGGCATCTTTGTCAGGTTTTGGTATTAGGGTGATGGTGGCCTCATAGAATGAGTTTGGAAGTTTACCTTCCTCTGCAATTTTCTGGAAGAGTTTGAGTAGGATAGGTGTTAGCTCTTCTCTAAATTTTTGGTAGAATTCAGCTGTGAAGCTGTCTGGACCTGGGCTTTTTGTTTGCTGGAAGATTTCTGATTACAGTTTCAATTCCCATGCTTGTGATGGGTCTGTTAAGATTTTCTATTTCTTCCTGGTTCAGTTTTGGAAAGTTGTACTTTTCTAAAAACTTGTCCATTTCTTTCATGTTGTCCATTTTATTGGCATATAATTGCTGATAGTAGTCTCTTATGATTCTTTGTATTTCTGTGTTTTCTGTTGTGATCTCTCCATTTTCATTTCTAATTTTATTGATTTGATTTTTCTCCCTTTGTTTCTTGATAAGTTTGGCTAGTGCTTTGTCAATTTTATTTATCCTTTCAAAGAACCAGCTTTTTACTTTGTTGATTTTTGCTATGGTCTCTTTTGTTTCTTTTGCATTAACTGTCTTATAATAATTCTTACATCTCTGAATGTCTAAATTTGTTGCCTGATATTTCTTGGCTTTGTGCACCTTGGTTTTGTGTATGTGTTGTGACTTGCTTTTTTCTCTTTATTCTACCTGTGAGAATCTTTGATGCATGCAGAAAAGTTATACTTTTCTTCTGCCCAGCATATGGGTTACACAAATCTAGGAACAGTTTAAAAGTGAAATATTTGTTATAGACAGGAGAAATAACATAGATTTTGTGAAATTTGTTACCATGGTTAGATGAAGTCTGTTTCATGATTATCATCTTTAGGGTGGATTTATTTTACCCTTTAAAAAAACCCAATTTATGTGAGACTGTCAAAATCCATTGCTGTCTCTCCTATGGAATGAAACTATTCCCTGGTCTTTGTGGTCTAATCTATATTTCAGGGGATTCTATTAGTTATTGAACCCTGGGAAAACTCGACATTACTTCTTGCTATTTATCTCCCCAACTTCTTCTCAGATTGAAATCCCTGTGTTAGGAAGATCCCTTGGAAGAGGGAATGGTTACCCATTCCAGTATTCTTGCTTGGAGAATTCCATGGACAGAGGGGCCTGAGAGGCTACAGTCCATGGGATTTCAAAGAGTCTAACACGACTGAGTGACTAACTGAGACAAATAGAAAGAAGAACAAAATGAAAAGAAAAAATATAAATAAAATTTAATTATACTTTTTGGACTACTGAAAACTGTGGGGAAAAAAAGAGTGATATAAAATTATTTTCAACAGTATTAATTAAAAATAAATCTCATTTTTAAAAAAAGTTTCAAAGAAGAAATACTTGACTCAATCTTCATCCTTGTAACTGCTGGCATTTTTTCCCTCCTTATTATACATCTACAGGTTATTTCTTCAACATAAGTGGAATTAAGACTTTATAGGGCACTTGAAAGATCTTCTTATGTTGGTCTTTCTTATCTGTTTGATATAATATAATATTATATGAATAATTAAATATAAAAATGAGCATAATTTTTTCTGCTTTCAGGATTTGCTTTTTCATTTGATCCCTTCTTCTTAAATACTTTGAATTTAAATAAAAGACACTTCTTTTAGAAATTCCGCTACAATATATACATGAATTTCCAGGGAAGAAGCATATCCTAAAATGTACAAATAATCCCTCAGATACATACACAGTTTCAGCAATCAATATCTATTTGGGCAAAATATGTCCTGTGAGCTTAAGATGATGCTGTCCATTCCAGTAAAAGGATAGTCTTACTATAGCAAAGTATGTCTATTATTGTGTTGTCTTTAGCAACAGAAAATGCTGGATAAGAAAATAATTCTGCAGTTTATTGATAGGTTAAATTGTTTTTTTTTTTCTACTGAGAGCATGGCTACCATGAATGTTGAATATTTCACAATAGATCTGTGTTCTGATTAAGACTTATGTTGATGTATTTCTTAAATATTTAATTTGAAATGCAAATTGGTTTTGACAGAAATCAATTACTTTGTGTATCTTTCCAAGTAGTATGCACAAGTGGCTATGAATTTTTCCCTTTTGCTTAAGCTTTCCTTTGATCATCATTGAAATGCTATTTATATAGAGAAGATCTTCTATTGGTGAATACATTTTTCCCCTAAGGTTTTCCAGTGCCTTTAGTATTGATATACTGGGGAGAAAGAAAGATTATGAAAATTAATAATACAGATCAACAAGCTTTGTCTTTTCCCTTTTTTCCATGAGTATATTAAGTTAGCACTTAAATACACACAGTTGCACCAGAGAAAATTTTACTTGCAATTATGTTGTAAAAGACTGCCAACTGTTTATAATCAACAAAAAGTAGTAACTGTCCATGGTAACTTTATTAAAAATTGGTTGCAACTTGAGACCAAAACCTGAAATAATTTTATGAAAATGTGAAGATGTAGAATATCTCATTTTCACTATTAAAATTCCCACTATCTGGTGCCTTAATTTATGACTTTTATACTATTTACTCAAAGTGGCTGTATTTCACAAAGAAAAAAATTCATGACTTTTTACAATAAGTAAACATGCCAAAACATGTTTATAGCTGTCTAAATGAACAATCTTAATGTGATAGAGAAGAAATTTTTCTGTGGAGTAATGATACTGTTATAAGGCAGACAAGAAATTCATTGCTTTGTACTNTACTATTTACTCAAAGTGGCTGTATTTCACAAAGAAAAAAATTCATGACTTTTTACAATAAGTAAACATGCCAAAACATGTTTATAGCTGTCTAAATGAACAATCTTAATGTGATAGAGAAGAAATTTTTCTGTGGAGTAATGATACTGTTATAAGGCAGACAAGAAATTCATTGCTTTGTACTATAGATGTATTTTTAAAAACATTGACTAAAAATGGGTAGTTTAATAACTAAGTCATTTAATAGTTTAAACTTGCTATTTAAAAACAATCTGATATAAATTTATTTTAAAGAGAATGTAGTATAAATCTCATTTAAAAGAAAATAATCAGTACTTTGGAATATTACATTGTTTTACCAGTGAATCTGTCTTTACAGAGATTTAGAATTCAACATAAAGCAATTAATGGAGAACTTTAACAACTTCTAAAGTTATACTTGGGCTTTCATTTTATAGTATCATGAAATTTGTATTATAAAGTAAATAGAACTAGAGTGTTTTAATTTGGAATCTGATTCTCTTTCGTGTTTGCTTACCAGTGAATCTGTCTTTACAGAGATTTAGAATTCAACATAAAGCAATTAATGGAGAACTTTAACAACTTCTAAAGTTATACTTGGGCTTTCATTTTATAGTATCATGAAATTTGTATTATAAAGTAAATAGAACTAGAGTGTTTTAATTTGGAATCTGATTCTCTTTCGTGTTTGCTGTTGAGTAACTTGATAATTTATTTAAGGTCAGACATGATGAAAGATCTGAAAGACTCTGATTTCCTCCCCACTCCACCCAAGGCACAAAGAACAGAAATAGTACTTATCTCAGTCTAAATTTTTCTCAAAGAAAATCTTGAGAAAACATAATCTCAGGGAGCAGGAGTTAACATGAGAATGGTGAAAAAGCCAACATAAGGATGTTATATGGATTTGACAAGTAGTTTTCCTGGTAACTCAGACAGTAAGAAATCTGCCTGCAATATGGGGACCCCAAGTTTGATCCCTGGGTTGGGATGATCACCTGGAGGAGGGCATGGAACCCACTCCAGTATTCTTGTCTGAAGAATCCATGAACTGTATCTGGAGTCTGGCTGGCTATAGTCCATGGGGTCAGAAAGAGTCAGATACAACTGAGTGACTAACAGTTTCATTTCAGTGTTACATGCAACTCTGTTTTATCTTCTGAGGATGTTCTAAAAGCCAAAACATCTCAGAACTGTGCACCTGAGGGTCCAATGAGGATATATTCATCTATTCATTCTCATACCTAAGGGCTGAAAATGACCCCACGGGCTTTGATTACTGCATATTTCTGATTTGAACATATGCATATGATGAGCAAATTCTCATGTATTCCCCTTCTACAGTTTCAGGGAAAGTCCCTGGCAGGATGCTGGGGTGAGGTACTATCAGTTATATCTGCATGAAGTTGGTCAAAATGTTCACCACCTATTACCATTGCAGTGGCTAGAGTATGAAATAGGGCCAAGAAGATTTTGAAGTTCTCACTAAAGTTATACACAAGGAGCCTACAATATTCTTTTTATATTTCAACTTTATTTTGCTATGCAAAATACAACCAAGATAGCCTCTTCAAAGTCAGGCATAAACATGAATCTTTTCAATTAAGCTTGACTGTCCCTAAATTATACTCCCACTAGTTCCATAATTTCTTCCATTGTTGACATTTTGTGTCAAATATAATATAACTAAATTTACTTGCTGTTGTTATTGCAAATACATCTTTATATTTTGCAAATGCATTTCAAACTAGACCTCTAAAAAATTCCACATAAAAAGAGTCAGTAAAATATTGCCATTTAAGACATTTTCAAAATACTGGTTGCTTATGAAATTCTGCTATAGTTTTTGATATGATAGTTTTAATTCTTTCCTACTGAAATGCTTGAAAAATCATATGATATTTCTTTCATTAATCTTGAGATTCTCTTTGAGATTTTTATTGATCTTGGCTTACCATTGAGTCCTAAATTCCTTCTTGAATGTTTTGAGCATCATCACCTCAGAATTTGGAGGGCAGCTCCTTTTCCAAGTATGGAATCAGGAAGCTTCTATATCCAAAATAAGATTCCTATGGCCATGAGTCATCAGGCTTAAAATGATGATATGAGGATAATTCTTATAAATAGTTTTCCTAGTTCTCTTTTTGGAAGTCCTGTACGTATTTTGAAACAGCAGAATCCACTGGCAAATTGTGAGGTTGGGTTTGTGGAAACTCCCTGTTTGCCTGGCTTTGGGACAGTTTGTTGAACCATAAGTTCTGATCATTTGAAGGTTAGCTACAGTTACTCCTGCCTTTCTAAGTAAATTTCAGTTAAGAGTTCTTAAAGTAAATCAATCTTTGGCATTATTCAGAGGAGTTTTAAGGCCAATGTTTTTTAAAAATAGATTTTGAGTCTCATTTTCTGTTGTACTATGAATTTGTGGCTGATATGAAAACTGACACCTTTAATGACTTTCTGTTTAAATTCTGTAAAACATACCTGAACGAGTGGAGCAGATGTGATTGTCCTTTTTTTTTTCTTTTTTTGTACTTTCCCCAAGACTAAGTATTTATTACAAGTGAAGAATTTATGCTTCTTTCAAAAGCATATTTTGAAATTCCAATGCAATAAAAAGGTTGTGAGGAGAATTGTGAGCCAAATATTAAGTTTCTAAACAGTAAATTATGGCATTGGTAGAAGCATATACTTTTTACCTGATTAATCTGAAGTAAGTGTCATATACAGGAGCAATAACATCATGTGAAATTCCCACATGATGATATTATCATTAGAACTACAATAATGCTTTATAATTACAAGTTACTTTAACTTTCTCAATTGCCTTTAAGAACCATAAAGATTTATTATTATTATCCACATTTTATAGAGGAAACAATATGTTAGGACATAAAATGTATTGATCAGTCATATAACTAGCAGGTCTTACATAGGAATATTCTTTCTTAGATGGATAAAATGAATAATAATGAAAATATAATTAACAAGTACTACCATCTTAATTTATTGGTTAATAATGATTCACTGAATTATTACCAAAGAACTAGAGCTCATGGAAGAGCTGATTGCAGGGTTGGCAAATGGAGAGTAAAAAATCATCTTGGATCATCTTATGTTGTAAAAATATATAGAAATACTCAAAATTAAGAATTAGGACATGCCAAATGGTATAGAAGTCAACATGAAAGAGCCGGAACAATTTGAATAACAACACAAATTGATGAAGTAATAAAAAGAAATACATGTATCTGTAGTGATATAAATAAACAATTGAATAAAGAGATTCTTCTTTACAGAATAATTCCAATAATAATGTAGAATAAATGAAGAAAATTTCAGAAAATTTCCATTAGAATATCATAGTGATCATTATACCAGGTAAAATCAACTGAGTAGCAATAAAATTAGTATATTTTTTTGAGGAAAAAAGTACATTTGAATGTCTTGAAGAATCTCTCCTAAGATATGTATTAATTATAAAGGAAAATAGAGTAACTTTAAAGTGTAAAAACAGGGCAAATACCACCTTAACCAAGAAGCTTATAATAACAGCACCAGTAGTAAAACACATACATATCACACATCATAGATTCCCTGAGATGCTACCCCAAAAAGGGAATACCATTTGGATGGTATTCTTTCCCCTCTCAATATATATAATAAATATTATCATAAGAAAATAACAGAGGAAAAAACATTGAAGTATATTTTACAAAATTACTTGAGAAATATTCATAGAATTGTCATGATTATACAATACAAGGAAAGACTGAGAAACTATCACAGCTTGTAGGAGACTAGGGAACAAGAAAATACTAAAAAGAAAAAAAAAATCATAACATTTGGCCCAATCACTTCATGGCACATCAGTTCAGCTCAGCTCATTTGCTCAGTCATGTCCAACTCTTTGCGATCCCATGAACCGCAGTACGCCAGGCCTCTCTGTCCATCACCAACTCCCGAAGTCTACCCAAACCCATGTCCATTGAGTCGGTGATGCCATCCAACCGTCTCATCCTCTGTCGTCCCCTTCTCCTCCTGCCCTCAATCTTTCCCAGCATCAGGGTCTTTTCAAATGAGTCAGCTCTTCACATCAGGTGGCCAAAGTATTGGAGTTTCAGCTTCAACATTAGTCTTTTCAATGAACACCCAAGACTGATCTTCCTTAGGATGAACTGGTTGGATCTCCATGCTGTCCAACGGACTCTCAAGAGTCTTCTCCAACACTACAGTTCAAAAGCATCAATTCTTCTCTGCTCAGCTTTCTTTATAGTCCAACGCTCACATAGCTTTCTTTATAGTCCAACTCTCACATACATACATGACCACTGGAAAAACCATAGCTTTGACTAGACGGACCTTTGTTGACAAAGTAATGTCTCTGCTTTTTAATATGCTCTCTATTTTGGTCATATTTTCCTTCCAAGGAGTAAGCGTCTTTTAATTTCATGACTACAATCACCATCTGAAGTGATTTTGGGGCCCCTCAAAAAAATGAAGTCTGACACTGTTTCCACTGTTTCCTCATCTATTTCCCATGAAGTGATGGCACTAGATTCCATGATCTTAGTTTTCTGAATGTTGAGCATTAAGCCAGCTTTTTCACTCTCCTCTTTCACTTTCATCAAGAGTCTTTTTAGTTCTTCTTCCCTTTCTGCCATAAGGGTGGTGTCATCTGCATATCTGAGTTAATTGATATTTCTTCCGACAATCTTGATTCAAGCTTGTGCTTCCTCCAGCGCAAAGTTTCTCATGAGGTACTCTGCATATAAGTTAAATAAGCAGGGTGACAATATACAGTCTTGACTTACTCCTTTCCTGATTTAGAACCAGTCTGTCGTTCCATATCCAGTTCTAACTGTTGCTTCCTGACCTGAATACAGGTTTCTCCAGAGGCAGGTCAGGTGGTCTGGTATTCCTATCTCTTGACGAATTTTCCAGTTTATTGTGATCCACACAGTCAAAGGCTTTGGCATAGTCAATAAAGCAGAAATAGATGCTTTTCTGGAACTCTCTTGCTTTTTGCATGATCCAGCTGATGTTGGCGATTTGATCTCTGGTTCCTCTGCCTTTTCTAAAACCAGCTTGAACATCTGGAACTTCGCGGTTCACGTATTGCTAAAGCCTGGCTTGGAGAATTTTGAGCATTACTTTATTAATGTGTGAGATAAGTCCAATTATGTGGTAGTTTGACCATTGTTTGGCATTGTCTTTCTTTGGGATTGAAATGAAAACTGAGCTTTTCCAGTCCTGTGGCTTCTGCTGAGTTTTCCAAATTTGCTGACATATTGAGTGCAGCACTTTCACAGCATCATCTTTTAGGATTTGAATAAAGAAGTTTTTCATTGCTTCCACTTTTTCCCCTTCTATAGAAGGGGAAAAAGTGGAAGCAATGACAAATTTATTTTGGAGGACTCCAAAATCACTGTGGCTGGTGACTGCAGCCATGATATTAAAAGACGCTTGCTCCTTGGAAGGACTTCTATTACAAATCTAGACAGAATATTAAAAAGCAGAGATATCACGTTGCTTACAAAGGTCTGCATAGTCAAAGCTGTAGTTTTTCCAAGTCATGTACAGTCATGAGAGTTGGATCATAAAGAAGGTTGAGAGCCAAAGAATTGAAGTTTTCCAATTGTGCTGCTGGAGAAGACTTGAGAGGACTGAGGAGCCTGACCTGATGCAGTCCATGGGGTTGCAGAGTCAAACACGGCTTAGTTACTAAATAACAACAGTGGGACAGGAAAACTAAATAAAAGTGAAAACCCAAGATTGAGTCCTGGAACAGAAAAAAAAAAAAAAAAAGGAAAGGAAAAACTGGAGAAATNGGTTGCAGAGTCAAACACGGCTTAGTTACTAAATAACAACAGTGGGACAGGAAAACTAAATAAAAGTGAAAACCCAAGATTGAGTCCTGGAACAGAAAAAAAAAAAAAAAAAGGCATGGAAAACCTGGAGAAATCAGAATAAAGTCAGTAGTATAGTTAATTTGAAAGTGAAAGTCAGTCAGTTATGTCTGACTCTTTGCGACCCATGGACTACACTGTCCTTGGAATTCTCCAGGCCAGAATATTTGAGTGGGTAGCATTTCCCTTATCCAGGGAATATTCCCAATGGAGAAATCGAACCCAGGTCTTTCGCATTGCAGGCAGATTCTTTACCAGCTGAGCACAAGGGAAGCCCAGAATTATTTTATCACCAATGACAAATTCTTATTTTTTTTTGATTTATTATGTTCTTAAGTTAGATAATTAAGGTAGATATTATGGTAGATTATTAAGTATATGGTAGATATATTAAAGTAGATATTATGTTTGTAAGGTAGATAATGGATGCTGTTTTTGCTGCTGCTGCTGCTGCTGCTGCTAAGTCACTTCAATCATGTCCAACTCTGTGCGACCCCATAGACCGCAGCCCACCAGGCTCCCCCATCCCTGGGATTCTCCAGGCAAGAGCACTGGAGTGGGTTGCCATTTCCTTCTCCAATGCATCAACTGAAAGTGAAGTCGCTCAGTCGTGTCCGACTCTTAGCGACCCCATGGACTGCAGCCCACCAGGCTCCTCCATCCATGGGATTTTCCAGGCAAGAGTACTGGACATATACATATATATATCTATATTCTTTAAAAAAGTAGTTTATTTTTTGGCATGGTATAAGGGCTTCGTCTGTGGGTTGCACAGAGTCAGACACGGCTGAAGCAACTTAGCAGCAGCAGTAAGGCATTTTTATATTACACATTATGCTGAATACACAGAAAGAAAATCACCAAAGAATGATCAGATGGTGCTATCCATGAACTTTACATACCTATACGATTTACAGGAATCTATTTGACCTATTTGTAGAGTTTACTTTTCGTATCTACCAATTTGCCTTAGGGAAAAAAAATCTCATCAGAAAGTAAATTTAATTGTTTAAAACTTGAAATACTTTATTCATATATCTATATCTAAGTAGTAAACAATTCTAGTAAACAGTTTATATTACTTAAATAGGCATGTTCACTCAAAAAGTCATTTAGCATATACTCTTTTGATCTTCATGGTACCAATTTTATTTTCCTTTGGCTGGCTTTCTATATGTTATTTTCAAAGTCATTTATCATTAAATAGGTATTACACAAATGTATTTTTATGTGGATATATAAGACTGTAACTGGGAAATCCCACGGACAGAGGAGTCTTCAAGGGGTCACAAAGACTGAAGGGACTGAGTATGCACACACGCATATAAAACTATGAGAGCGATAACAATTTTCAAACTCAGTTCAGATTCAGTTTAAAAATAAAATTAAAATTTAGTGGTTACAGAGGGACTTCCCAAGACCTTTATGCTTTTTATATTATTGGCTATTATAACATGAATTATCTGATCAGATTTTTTAGGAAAAATGTGAATTACTATGGCTAAATTATTTTTCTTTTCTTACAACCAGTATATATGAACATAAAATCATAAAGCTCACTTCTGTTGAAAACCAAGGAAGGAAATAAAAGGATCCCATTATAAGTAAATTTAAATGTAAAATGTTTAAAAGATTTTAGTATTATTATTTTTAATGAAATAAATTACATATTGTATCTCTAAGAAGTAGGGTTATATTTTAAACCTAAATTTAATGTTGGATTTAAAAAATTGCATTTGAAATTGCAGTAATGCTGTTAGCCAATTATAATTTTTGTGATTTGAGTACCAGCATATATTTGTCTTTCCACAACTTTGTATTTTTTAGTGTTTTCAGAAAATTTTTCAAACTCCTCACATTTATTTGTAAGATTTAGTTATATCAGTGTGTTATATACATAGCAAAGTGAATTTGCTAATAAGACTCAATCTCTCATATAGTTTTTGTCTAAATTGGAACAATGCTCAGTACTATGACTACTGTACAGAGTTAGTTTGAGAATCGACTGTGATAAATACAAGGAAAACACTTTGAAACAAAAGTAGTACACAAATGTTGATAATTAAACAGTTTTATAATCTTCTTTTTCCTAAGTTAGACCCACTGGCTTTTCACTGGTCTAGTCTTCTCAGGGCCCTCAGGACTCATCAGAACTGTTTCTTAAAACACATTATTCCATTTTCCACAATGCAGAGTTCCCCCATCAATCCATGCTCCATCATAATTTTTAGGATTAAGAGTTTCTGTTATTTTTCAGCAGGTAGTTAAATCTACATTTATACTTCACTCTGTCTCTGTTCTCTTACAATACAGTGTATTATATGTAATAATTTTGATCCTGAAAAAGACCAAAATATAGTTTAGTCATATCAAAAACTCCTTTCTGAGATTATATTATCTGAAAGTGATCTTCTCCATATCTGGGGAGCTTGCTACATACCACAGGCCTCTTTTAATTAAAAAGGATAGGCTGCATTTTAAATGCTTTAACTAAAAAGGGACTATTACAGCTTAAGTAAGGACATTCTGTTTTACCAGTGAATATAGATTGTTTTATATTCCCTAATAATTCAATTTTTATATTGCTTGCTGAATGTGCATTTAATGTATAAAGTATACTCACATAGGAGAAATGATTTTGCTAGTGATTAATTAAATTATTAAATACCAGGGACATATTATCTTCTTCACAAACTAGAATATAATTCTATTCTTAATTAAAATATCAGAATTACCATTTCTTTTCAAGTTAGTACAATCCAGATTGAATACATTTTGATTTTAAGAAGCTTGTCTTTTATGTTTGTTTGCCTGTTGACTTTTTTTTCCCTGAAGATTCTATTAACCTTGGAGGAAAATCATCCTCTCAAAGCTCTTAGCACAAAAACAAAAGTAAAACAAAAAACAACCAACAAATCAAAATAACTCAAAAAGTTTTAGAAACACTAACATTGAAGCAAGTTTTCTGTCTCCTCAAAAGTTTAGAAATATGCAAAGCAAATCTATTCAGATCAGATGACTTATGTAGATATAACATTCTTTTTGCTTAATTACATCAGGAGGAGGATTATTTGCAGATAAAAATGTTCAGTTTTGAGGCATTAATTTTCACATCCCTGAAATTAAAACAGTCATGCAGTTAAGGAAATCTAAACTGATTCTCAATCAGAGTTATTGTGGGATGAATCCTTATGTGGTCATACTCAATGATGACATAATTTTCTTTTCCCTTTGTTATTTGTGGGTATTTGGGTTTGTGTGTGAAGATAGTGTTGCACTGACATTTGGGAAGCTAGATTGTAAGAAGTGAGAGCTCATAGTAGAAAAGGAATAGAGTGTGAATTGGGGATGATTAAGGACAAGTATGAGATGGCTGGATGGCATCACATGAGTTTGGGTTAACTCTGGAAGTTGGTGATGGATAGGGAAGCCTAGTGTGCTGAGATTCCTGGGGTTGCAAAGAGTTGGACACGACTGAGTGACTGAACTGAACTGAACTGAAGGACAAGCATATGGCTTGCCAAATTAAATGAGTCCATGTAAATTGAGTGACTGCATGTCTTAAAAATAATCAATACCCTTTGGTGTCCTTTTCAGAACGTTTAGTAATCCAGATTCCTGGAACCAAGGAAAACAATTGTGAGATGAGTTAAAAGATACGAGATAGTAGAGTAAATAGTAATAAAGGGAGGGGAATAAGGCAAAGCAGTGTGTGGTGGTGAGGGGGAGGTCCCATCAAGGGAGTGGTGAAAATGATGTACCATGAACCCATAAGTCTGTAACTTGGGCTGTGTTGGCTCAAGTAGGTTGAAAAAAAGTGTAGGAGGAACACAAAAGGGAGGAATGAGATCAGGTGAGAAATCCGTGTACTAAAATGTGAATGTATAAGAAATGATTTAAATATCCTATCAAAGGGAGGAACTTATATACAATGCATTGGATAAAGGAATAATAGCTGTGCTGAGAAACAGTAATAACCTACCCAGTTCCCCAGATGTTCTGGATCCCAAAAGATGCACAGTATCAAAACCTGTGTAGTTTGGTCAAATGTTTATTTTTCAAGAAGTTAAAATGTAAAATCTGTCAGGGAGCCAATTAAATGTGTATTTTGCTCCAAAACACAGAAGATATTTTTCTTTTCATTGAAAACTCAAGGGAATCATTTAATGTAATTGAAGAAAAGAAGTAAGCCACTATTATGTGTTTTATCATTAAAGGGCCAGACCCTTCACTAGGTCAAGTTTTAGAGTCAAGGACAAGTGTTAATGTTTATTTCAGAATACTTATAATGTTTTTTCCATAGCTAGTAAAATATAAACCAACTGTCTCTTACTATTTAAAACCACCATAAACATACTGAATATGAAACTAATGAGAAATCCCTTGTGCCAAAAGCTCAAAAAATAACTGCATAATAATTCCCAAGAAAGGCATATAAAATAAATAAGTAAAATATTATGTCACTCTGGCAATCTCCCTTTGCATAATTAGATACCATGAAGTGCAGGAAAGACCTATCATTTCATTAAAGATGACTGTACCTCTATATCTATTGCAAATAAGTAATAATATGTTGCAAACACACATACATACACATTCACACACATAAAAATTAAACCCAGAAAGATAACTGAAAATCATATATACAAATATTCTCATTCTGCAAATCAGGAAATGAGGCTCAGAGATTAGATGTTATCAAAGTATAAACAATTATTTACTAGCTGAATATTTGACTCACAAACTCTGATTCTTGTTCCAGGACTACATATGTTATTTATCTGTTTTACATGCTTTATTATATCAGTATATCTTAAGGTACATAAATATATTATGTACAGGCATTTGAAATTCCTCCAATTTAATTAATTTCCACTTTAAATTATACAAAATATTTATTAAAAGTATCCATCTGTGTTATTATAGTTCATGCTGATATTTCATTGAACTTATTGTAAAAGAGACTAAAACCAGAAACAACAAATTTAATGTGAACTATTTTACATTAATTAAAATCTGATGAATACCAGAACAAATAGATTAGCAAACACAACCCTAAGGTTTGTGAAACATCTTTGTCTCCACCTTATCCAGTGGTCTGCAAATAAAGTCAAAGTCAATATGAACTAATTTTAGTTTATTTTGGTTCATTTAGGATTCAACAAATTCGATTCTTGGGTGGAGAAGATCCCCTGGAGAAGGGCATGGCAGCATACTCCAGTATTTTTGCCTAGAAAATCCCATGAACAGAGGAGCCTGGCAGACTATGTTCCATGGGGTCACAAAAAGTCAGACATGACTGAGAGACTAACAAACACAAGTCATATAAGATTCATTTATAAGTCTAGCTGTCTTAACAGACTTTATTTTTTAGAGAAGTTTCAGGTTTACAGAAAAATTGCATATATAGTAATTAGAGTTTCCGTATTTGCCTCTCCAGGAAACAACATCTCATGTTAATGCAGTTACAATCGATGAACCAATATTGAACATAATTATTAAATTCCATAGTTATCATAATTTACTGTTTGTTTATTATAGTCCCATGGCTTTTTACTAATGTATAATATCATGTGTCCATCATTACAAAATCATGCAGAATCATTTCACTGCTCTAGAAATGCCCTTTGCTCCATCAGTTCAACACTTTCTCCCCTTGAACCCTGTCCTCCATGGACTGTTTCACTGTGTCTATAGTTTTGCCTTTCAAGAATGTCATAGAGTCGAAATCACACAATAGGAATCTTTTCAGACTGGCTTCTTTTACTTAGCAATATGCATTTAAAGATTTACCATGTATATTTGCAACTCGATAGCTTATTTACTTTTTTATCACAGAATATACTCCATTGTATATATCATACTGTTTTTGTCCATTTACTTATTGAAGAACATCTTGGTTGCTTTCAGGTTCAGGAAATAATGAATAAAACAAATCTAAATATGTACATGGATATGCATGAATGTGGATATGATTTTTTGACTCATTGGGACAAATATCTAGGAGTGTGATTGCTGCGTTGCATAATAAGATTATATATAGCCTATAGGAAACTGCCAATCTGACTTTCAAAGTGACTGTAACATTTTGCATTATCATCATAAATGAACGAGGATTCCTCTTGTTTCACAGCTGCACTACTATTCTGGTGTTGTCAGTATTTTGAATTTTAGCCGTTCTAATAGATGTGTGGTGATATGTCATTGCTGTTTTAGCTTGCAATTTGTTAATTGCATGTTGTGCTAAGCATCTTTTTGTATGCTTATTTAACATCTGTATATCTTCTTTGATGAGGTATCTTTCAAATCTTTTGTTCATCTTTTAAACTTCTGTTGCTGTTGTTATTGTTAAATTTTAAGAGTCCTTTGCACATTCTGGCTATAAATCATAGATCAGATATGTGTTTTATAGTTTTTCCACCAGGCTGTGACTTGACTTTTCATTCTCTTAACAGTATCCTACAGAGCAAAAATTTAAATTTAACAGAATTCCACTTATTAGTTCTTTCTCTTATGGAGCATGTCTTTGCTATTGGATCTGAAAAGTCATTGCCAAATTCAAGATAATCTAGATTTCTCTCACTGTCTTCTAGCAGATTTTTAAATTAAATTTTCTTTTGTTGAACAATTTGAGAGTATGTTTTCTCCTGGTACTCTGACTGATATGGGGCAGGAGATTTGTCATTTGGAAAGGTATTTTCCAAATGAAAGCTGTCTCAGCATCTGAAGATTTGAATACAAAGTGTAAAAGTGTAAAAAGTATAACACCAATAGTAAATCAGATCATATCCAATTTATATGACTTATTTTATTTAACTAGTACAACAATGTCATGTGAATATATGGTAGTGAAAAAATGAATCTCAATATCTCAGATAAGTTTTCCAAGACTGAAAAACAGTAAGTAAGTAAGTAAAGTAAGAAAAACAGTAAGCAAGCAGCGTGCAGAGAGCTTTAGATTCAATCGATCACAAAAGCTTTCACCCTAATCAAGTACATATTGCTTCTTTCTAAATGCTGTGAGGGTAGAAACTATGCCATTTAGTTTTGATAGCTAGACAGGCAAATTATTAGTTCCCTTTTGATAATTTTACAGTACCATATGTAAAATAGATAGCCAATAGGAATTTGCTGTATAACTTAGGGAATTCAAACAGGGGCTCTGTGACAATCTAGAAGGGTGGCATGGAGAGGGAGATGAGAGGGAGGTTCAGGAGGGAGGAAACATGGGTGGACCAATGGCTGATTCTTATTGATGTTTGACAGAAAACCACAAAATTCTGTAAAGCAATTATTTATCAGTTAAAAAACAAAGTGGCAAAAAAAAAAAAAAGAACTGATGCATAAGGATATGGTAAATGATAAGAATCAAGATAATATAAATACTAGAAAGTGACACCAGGGCTGGGAATGTCAGTTCAGTTGCATAGTCATGTCTGACTCTTTGCAATCCCATGGACTACAGCACTCCAGGCTTCCCTGTTCATCACCAAATCCTAGAGCTTGTGCAAACTAATGTCCATCAAGTCAGTGATACCATCCAACCATCTCATCCTCTGTCGTCCCCTTCTTCTCCCACCTTCGATCTTTCCCAGCCTCAGGACCTTTTCCAATGAGTCAGTTCTTCGCATCAGGTGGCCAAAATATTGGAGCTTCAGCTTCAGCATCAGTCCTTCCAATTAATATTCAGGACTGATCTCCTTTAGGATGGACTGGTTGGATCTCCTGGCTGTCTAAGGGACTCTCAAGAGTCTTCTCCAACACCACAGTTCAAAAGCATCAGTTCTTCAGCACTCAGCTTTCTTTATGGTTCAACTCTCACATCCATACAAGACAGCTAGAAAAACCACAGCTTTGACTCTACGGACCTTTGTTGGCAAAGTAATGTCTCTGCTTTTCAATACAATGCCTTGGTGTGTCATAGTGTTACTTTCAAGGAGCAAGCATTTTTTAATTTCATGGCTGCAATCACCATCTGCAATGATTTTGGAGCCCAAGAAAATTAACTTTCTCACTGTTTCCATTGTGTCCTCATCTATTAGCCATGAAGTGATGGGACCAGATGCCATGATCTTAGTTTTTGAATGTTGATTTTTCAGCCAGCTTTTTCACCCTGCTCTTTCATCTTCATCAGGAGGCTCTTTAATTTCTTTTTGCTTTCTTCTGTAAGGGTGGTTTCATCTGCATATCTGAAGTTACTAATATTTCTCCGGACAATCTTGATTCCAGCTTGTGCTTCACCCAGCCTGGCATTTCACATGATGTAATCTGCAAAAAAGTTAAACAAGCAGGGTGACAATATACAGCCTTGACATACTCCTTTCCTTATTTGGAACCAGTCGGTTGTTCCATGTCAAGTTCTAATTGTTGCTTCTTGACCTGCATACAGATTTCTCAGGAGGCAGGTAAGGAGGTCTGCTACTCCCATCTATTTAAGAATTTCCCAAGTTTCTTGTAAACCACACAGTCAAAAGCTTTAACATAGTTGATAAAGCAGAAATTGATGTTTTCCTGGAACTCTCTTGCTTTGTTGATGATCCAACAGATGTTGGCAATTTGATCTCTTGTTCCTCTGCTTATTCTAAATCTAATTTGAACATCTTGAAGTTCTTGATCCACGTACTGTTGAAACCTTGCTTAGAGAATTTATAGCTTCATTTTGCTATCGTGTGGCATGAATGCAATTGCATGGTAGTCTGAACATTCTTTGGCATTGCCTTTCTTTGGGATCAGAATGAAATCTGACATTTTCCAGGCCTGTGGCCACTCTTGAGTTTTCCAAATTTGCTGGCATATTGAGTGCAGCACTTTAACAGCATCTTTTAGGATTTGAAATAACTCAGCTGGAATTCCATCTCCTCCACTAGCTTTGTTCATAGTGATGCTTCCTTAGGCCCACTTGACTTTACATTCCAGTGTGTCTGGCTCTAGATGTGTGAGCACACCATTGTGGTTATCTGGGACATTAAGATAATTTTTGTATAGTTCTTCTGTGTGTTCTTGCCACATTTTCTTAATGTCTTCTGTTTCTGTCAGGTCCATACTGTTTCTGTCCTTTAGTCGGCCCATCTTTGCATGAAATGTTCCCTTGGTATTTCAGTTTTCTTGAAGAGATCTCTAGTATTTTCCATTCTGTTGTTTTCCTCTATTTCTTTGCATTGATCACTTAGGATGGTTTTTTAATTGCTGCTTTCTATTCTTTGGAACTCTGCATTCAGATGGGTATATCTTTCCTTTTTGCCTTTGCCTTTAGCTTCTCTTTTCTCAGCTGTTTTTAAGGTCTCCTCAGAATGTCAAAGAGCAAGTAATTTGACAGGATTAAGAGAGAAGAAATGCTCTAAGTATTTCTACAAAGTTCAGAAAGGACATAAAAGGCCAGAACAAAAGCAAAACGTAAATCCCTAGTATCTGACAAAAAAGAGGAATGGAAGAAACCAGAACTCATTCAGAATATGAATTCAAGAGATGGATAGCCCAGAAGCCCCATATTGGTCTTTATGAATCATATTGTTGTTCTTGGATATTATACATTTTAAGGAGAACTTGCCTAAATGCGCATAGATTAAGAAGAAAGAAAGAAAAAGAAAAGAGCTGATGGTAAGCATGTGAGGTGAACCACACATTTTTTTTACTTTTTTTTCAAATTTAATTTAATTTAATTTTTTTACTTTACTGGTTTTGCCATACATTGACATGAATCCACCACAGGTGTACATGAGTTCCCAACCCTGAAGCTAAGACTCTTGAGAGTCCCTTGGACTGCAAGGAGATCCAATCAGTCCATTCCAAAGGAGATCAACCCTGGGATTTCTTTGGAAGGACTGATGCTAAAGCTGAAACTCCAGTACTTTGGCCACCTCATGCAAAGAGTTGACTCATTGGAAAAGACTCTGATGCTGGGAGGGATTGGGGGCAGGAGGAGAAGGGGATGACAGAGAATGAGATGGCTGGATGGCATCACGGACTCGATGGACGTGAGTTGAGTGAACGCCAGGAGTTGGTGATGGACAGGGAGGCCTGGCGTGCTGCGATTCATGGGGTCGCAAAAAGTCGGACACGACTGAGTGACTGAACTGAACTGAACTGAACTGATGCGAAGAGCTGACACATTTGAAAAGACCCTGATGCTGGGAGGGATTGAGGGCAGGAGGAGAAGGGGACAACAGAGGATGAGATGAATGGATGGCATCGCCGACTCGATGGACATGGGTTTGGTTGGACTCCGGGAGTTGGTGATGGACAGGAAGGCCTGGCATGCTGCGGTTCATGGGGTCGCAGAGTAGACACGACTGAGAGACTGAACTGAACTGAACTGATAAGTGATACCATATGATATTTGTCTTTCTCTCACTTCACTGAATATGATCATCTCTGGGTCCATCCGTGTTGCTGTGTATGGTATTATTCCATTCTTGTTTATGGTTGAGTAATAGTCCATGCTGTGTATACCACATCTCTTTTCCATTCATCTGTCACTGGACATGTAAGTTGCTTCCATGTCTTGGCTATTGTAAATAGTGCTGCAGTAAACACTGAGAGGTGGTGCATGTATCTTTTTGGATTATGGTTTTATCTGGCTATATGCCCGGGAATGGGATTGTAGGATTATATGGTAACTCTATTTTTAGTTTTTAAAGTATTGATGGCTTTTTAAAATGTGCTTTTTAGATATTATTTTATCAATGAGCTCAGGATAAACATAGTATTATACAAAAAGAAAATACAATATGTACAAAAATAGGACATCATAGTATATATCATGCATAAGGTCATGGAAATGTGACCTAAGAAAATAGATATCAGAAACACATTCTAGTGTGGCGGAATGTGCAGACCAAGTCCCTTTCCGTCAAGGAAAAGTTCCTGAGAAAGCTGGAATAGCTTGCAAAGCTCATAGCATTTCCTGGCACATAGTAAGCATTAAATGATTCTTGATTTAATAAATATGTGTTTAAGTTACTAAGATTTATGTTGAGTGGTGCAAAGGAAAATGCTAATTGTGAGACAGTAGGGGAGCAAGAAATAGACCCTCTGTCAGGCCTCACTAATAAAGGGAGTTTATTATAGGAAGGTTAGTAGGGGGGAACTCAGGACTAGCTCCACAAGGAGGCATATATTGGTTGGAAGCATGGACCCTGGGACCAGGCCATATGAGTTCAGGCTGTGTCTCTACCACTTAAAAGCTATGTAGCTTTGGTCAAGTTACTTAACTTCTCTGTGTCCCATTGCTGTCATCATCTACTTCATAGAATTATTGAGAAAACAATTGAATCAATATTTGTACAGTATTTGTAATGCTCCTTAGCACACAGTAAGGGTGCAGTGAATGTTCACTATTAGTGTTGTTAGTATTAATACTATTAAAATTATTGAAGGCTAGGATGCCATTTAGGCACCTGAACAACCATGATGCACCAAGAGACTGGTCACCTCTTCTTTCTTCATGTCCACTGCTTAACTGGTTCAGCTGTTCCTTTCTGTCTCTTGTCTGGTTCCATCAACTGACTGCCCCTCCCTCTCCTGGATCCCCAACTTCATCATTCTGAGGCTGGGAGGAACCTGACTGCCCTATCTGAGTAGAGGTTTTCATGCCCAGCCAGTTCAATGTGCTCCCCATCCTGAAGACTGGCCATTCCTGGCCTGGGAGCTGTTCTTGTCCAGCTGGCCATGGTTTGGACTTCCTTGGTGGCTCAATGGTAAAGAATCAGCCTGCCAATGCAGGAGACGCAGGAGATATGGGTTCAGACCCTGTGTCTGGAAGATCCCCTGGAGGAGGAAATGGCAACCCACTCCAGTATTCTTGCCTGGAGAATCCCATGGATGGAAGAGCCTGGAGGGCTACAGTCCAAGGGGTCACAAAGAGGCGGACACGACTGAGCAACTGAGCACACACTCACAAGGTGAGGCTAGCAGCACGTGGTCTCAGAGGGGGCACATAGGCACAGAGAAAGCACTTGTGATTATGGAATTTTAAATTATTCTGAAAAGAGGACTCATAAAGAGAGGGTTAAAAAAACTTCACACTCTAGAAGAGACCCAGTGACTTATGGCATTTTCCACCTAGTACACCGATTCATTTTCTAAGGCCTGTTAGTCACTTAAGTTAAGATCCAGAAAGGAAATTATGTGACTAAGAACTGTGGAAATGAAACCTCAGAGAACTTTTTTGAACCTATGCCTTTCTAAGTCATGCCCTTTCCACCTCTGCATCAGTTCACAGTGTAGCTTGTCAACTTTCTGGTACCTTATTCAGTTCTTTCCGTGCCATGGACCAGCCGAGAAAGCACTGTGTGGTGTATAAAGATGGTGATGGGTGTTCTGGTTATTTTTGAAAGCTGAATGATGCCTTTAGGAAAGTTCGTAGGGAGAAGCTAATATCACATGGTATGCACCCTCATGGACCACACTTCCTTCTCTGTCACTGCCATGGACCTGCGTCTTTTCGCCGCTTCCTGTGCCTTCAAGGTGATGAGAATGACATTGCGCTCCCTGGAAGTCACCACCACTCTAGAAGTCGGTCACTGAGTCAGGTCTGACGGCAAGGGCTCTTTGCTGCAATGCCTGTAGCTCCACAGGAAGCAAGACAACAGGAAGCCCACTTTAGGGGGTCAGAGCTCGCAAGCTGTGTGAGACCATTGTTCTTTCTGGGCCGTCTCCTCCAGATGCCTATGATTCGGTATTTCTTCTGGCCAGAGAATAGCAATGGAAACACTGAAGAGAAAGCATTCTATCCTTTGTTAGTCAATGTGTTTTTTTCCAGAGAAGCCCAAAAGGTTATGTTGGGTTTTATGAGCTGCAGAGGATTGCCGACTGGTGTTCCACCTAGAAAGACAGACATAAAAAACTGCAGGGGGGTGCTGCCCTTGGGTGGGCTATTGAGCTGAGACAAAATCTCTGCTTCCTGCTCCCAACCTGAATATCATGAAGGGGAAGGGGAAAGCATCCTCTAAAATACTTTAATTGTCTCCACATGTCATCTGGGTACTAAAATATTTTAAACTAAAAATCTTATTACACAGTTGATTGTCAGTGACACATGTTTCTGATATTAAAAGTCAATCACTCTTTTCTGTCTTCCTCTCAGAAAAATGGAAATGAAATAAAATAAATATGCCTTCAGCTGTGAAAATTTGCTCAAATGATCAGAACTGAAGGGCTTTTGGAACTTCCTTCACCCTGTCAGCAAGAAAAGACATCAAAACAGTGATACAGGACCAGGACTGAAAAAAAAAATAAGATTTTTGCTGACATATCTAATGATCTTCTCAAATGAAAGTTATTTGAAAAAAAATTAGGATCTTTTTAAGATTTTGGTAGTAGTCACCACCTATTCTGTCAGAAAAGTAGCCGATTTTACAGAAAATTCCAAATGGTTTTCAAAACCAAATATAATGTGATCTTTGTTGCTAATTTGTTCACTTACTTTGGAGGATATTTATAAATGCTTGAAAGCTGGAAATTCAATGTTGGTCAGTTAAAAAGACTGTAGATCTATTTCAGCCTAAGGTTGACCAAAAGAAAAAAGATTTTAGATATCCTGCACCTTTCTTAGCTCTGTAAGGACAACGTTGCGGAAGGAAGACCCATGGCAAGGCTTCAGCGATGGAGAGACCAGGTGTTAGAGGTGCAGAATGCCTTCTGATGTACTACTGGCTTCAGCAAGAGAGGTCAGACTCCAGGGCCCACTGGTCTCATGGAGAGAATGGTGTGCCGTCCTCTTACATACATCGGAATCTGGGTCGGAAGCCATGGGGGTAGGGTATCTTCTCTCACTCCATCCTGCCCCAAGATGGATAATCTTCCCCCTTTCATCCCCTTTGACACAGAACGAAATCATTGGATAATTGCTGACCCTCAGTTTTCCTGCATGTGTGTGTGTATGACTAAGGCCAAGGTAAACTGGTCTCTTGGGTTTATTTTGAGTTGAAATTAGCTGAGCTGTTTGTTTCCTCTGAGCATATACAGATGCTTTTTGAACTATCTGTGTGTTTGAGGGATTTTTTTTTTCATGGTATCAGCACACCACTTCCTCCAAGTCATTACTTTGAAACAGCTTTGCAGAGGGAGATATTCCTGCTGGCCCTCAGCTTGGCCAGGCAAGCGATGATTGAGGGGTGGCAGCAGACCATCACGGTGTATTTCATGTTTGTGCATGACTTCACGAAATGATTCCTCATCCACGAATTTTGGCAGACAGGATGGGCTGTCATCTGACCTTACCAGTAGAAAACTGCGTTTTGTTAACATCAGGCACTGGCTCCCTGTTTGAATGATACTCAAAGTTTAGGCTAAAATAGTGTCCTCAGATGACCCTTTGCCTGCTCTCTCTGAGAATGCCATGGAACCTTCTTGAATGTGGATTTCTACATTAATCTTTGATCCTTCCAGGCTCTCTGGTTCTGATAAATTTTTACAAACTGCAAGTTTGAGTATGTTTCCTTTTATTATACTTTAAATATTTTTAAATAAATGACCTTTGAATGCTCTTAAATGTTGATGTGCAAACATATAGTGGTTTTACTAATATGGTTTATAAATATTATTCCTCTTCCATAAATTCATACATTTCTTTTATTTTGAGGATGTGAAGTTGCTCGGTTGTGTCCAACTCTTTGCAACCCCATGGATGGAGCCTGGGATTTTCCAGGCAAGAATACTGGAGTGGGTTGCCATTTCCTTCTCCAGGGGATCTTCCCGACCCAGGGATCGAACCCAGGTTTCTCCCACATTGCAGGCAGACGCTTTACCATCTGAGCCACCAGGGAAGTCCCATTTTGAGGATAGTAATATTTTATAGTATCTTACAAGTAAATTCTAAACCTTTCATGCTTATGCTAAGGAAAATAGGACTAGAGATTTAAAATATACAACCATAATAAATTTATAATGATTTTATATTCCCAGATTTATGGATTTAAAGGAAACTGATTTGACTTTCATCCAATTCTGATTTTATACTTTTTTAAATGTTACTGCTTTCTTGCATAGGGGGAGGGAACAGAAAGAGTTACACTTAAGCAAAATCACCGCTGAATTGACCCAACCCTGCTATGGACTTTATTCTTGTAAAAGCTCCAATTGTAGCAAAGCAGCAACGGGTCCCAGTTCCTTCGCTGAGCAATATATACTGTGTACTGCCCTTTATAATTACTTATTTATTTATTGCTGCCCCGGGTTTTCGTTACTGTTTGGGCTTTTCTTTGGTTGCAGCGAGTGAGGGCTGCTCTCTAGTGTGGTGTACGGGCTTCTCACGGCAGCGGCTTCCCGTTGCAGACCTTGGGCTCTGGCACACAGTCGCGGCGGCTCCTGGGCCTTAGAACACAGGCCCCACAGCTGTGGCTCACGAGCTTGGTTGCTCTGTGGCATGTGGTATCTGCCTGCACCAGGGATTGAATTTGTGTCTCCTGCATTAGCAGGCAGATTCTTTACCACCGAGCCACCTGAGAAACCCTGATCACTGTCTTTTACATTGTTTGTAAGTAATTGTTAATGAATCCAGGGTATGATATGTGTTGTTCTCCATTGCTCAACCTTGTACAACTTATGCCTGTAAAGACTTTGAGATACCTCAGCTTTGTGTCTCTCAGCACTTCTGAGAAATTCCCATCTATATTTACAAGATAGATAGGGAGGAGGTGGAAAGCAAGGGAAGAAAACCTCATCTCCACGTTCGTGCAATTAGAGGTTGAAGAGAATTCAGTAGACCCCACTAGTGAAGAATATTAAAAATATACCTCCAGAGAGTATTTTCAACGAGGTAGGAGCAAATCTTGGATGAATATAAAATTCTGTGTTCAGAAGCCTTTGTACCTTGGAAAATAAAATTTCCCATTGGTGATATTCATATTGGTTTTCCATGAATCCCCTGCCAACAGGAGTTGGATCCTCATGGTGTTTTCTGTGTGGTATTAAATTTTGCTGAAGCTTCACTTGACTCTTGGCACAACTGGTTTTCACGTCAGAGTCCCTCGGCTTGTGGTGGCTGAACTTGGGCATAATGATAGGAATCGTGGTTTTGTTTTCTCACTTGCTCAGAGACGTTAGATCTTGTCTCAAGGCCTGTTTTCTTTCAGTTCATCATGTGCCATCTCTGAAAACATTCACAGACCATTCCTATTCTCTCTGCACTTCCCAACCACTAGAATAAAGCAGGCTTGATAAGAACCTCTGTCTTTCATTCCTCAGTTGGGTGAGACAGTCTCAAAGGGCTTTGGGACCCTTTCATAGTGCAGTGAAGACAAGTCCAGCCTCTGCAGCGGTGGATCTGGGGTCCCCATCCTCCTCTTGGAACTTTACCTGACAACTGGCAGGGAGCCTGTCCAGGTGAAATGAAAACAAAAAAGTGAACACAAAATCAATTTACAAGTTCCTATTTCTTCTTAACTTTTACAAGAAACTGTTTTTTTAGGCAGTTTCTGGGGCATTTTTTCTGAGTCTGTGTCCACTGAGTCCAGTGACATTTAAAATTGCACAGAAATGCAGAGGCATTTGTAAATGAGAATGGAACCAGCATAAATTGTGTAGATTGATGCCAAGTTTTTGAGACAGGCCTAAGCAGACCTGAAAACTACCTGTAGAACCAATATAAAATGGAGACTCTGAAATTATGAGTACCCAGGTTTTCTTAATTATTTTACGCATGCTTAGTCATGTCTAACTCTTTGCAGCCCCATGGACTGTAGCCCCCTAGGCTCCTCTGTCCATGGGATTTCCCAGGCAAAAATACTGGAGTGGGTTGCCACGTCCTCCAGGGGATCTTCCTGACCCAGGGATCAGAACTCGTGTCTCCTGCACCTCCTGCATTGCAGGAGGATCCTTTACCATTGTTTCATCTGGGAAGCTCTTTCTTAACTATGATATAGATATAGATATCTATAGATATAGATATGTATAGAATATATTCTTTATCCTTAAATTACATCGAATTATCCCTCTAGAAATAAAAGGAGCCACTTCACCTGCTGTGTTCCCTCCTTTACCAAGTATAACTAGGGAGAAGTTGAGCTCACTTAATAATAATAATGATAGCTGATGTTGTTGAGTGTTTAGTATTGTGTTAGGCATTTTACCCCAAAGCATATACCTTTCTCACTGAGACAAACTGAACATCTGCAAAGTCCAGGAGAGAAAACTGTATGAAGTGAGGAACAGCTCTTGACTTGGGAAGACCCAGGTGAAAAGGAGACCAGAGGATGTCATTCCAGCCCAGGTCTTCTGGTTAATCATCAAATAGCTAACTGTGGTTACTTTGAATGAATGACGTAGGCTCAGAAGGGTTTTTATCACCAAGTTTTTAATTTAAAAAAATTCTAAGTTAGATTTTACTTTTTCCAGAATATTTGCAGAATGGCTAAGGAAGATGGTAAAGATAATGGAAGCTTGGATGCTTATTGAAAGTGAAGTCACTCAGTCATGTCCAGCTCCTTGCGACCCCATGGACCAGGTACCTCCGTCCATGGGATTTTCCAGGCAAGAATACTGGAGTGGGTTGCCATTTCCTTCTCCAATGCTTATTAGGGCAGCTTAAATTACTCCTTAGTTCCTGGGAACTTCGGTCTTGTGAAAGATGGAATATGGTGACTCAGGGTCATAATGGTTGTTTTTTGGACCCAGACTTTAGAAGTTTACACATGTCTGCACGTGTATAACATAAATCAGGGCACTCCTACTTCCGTCTTTGAGACAGGAGGAACTGTGGTCAGATGTGCCTGGATGTCCTGCTCTTTCCTTTCAACGTGGGATGGAAACATTGCTTAGAAGGTGAACATTCTCAGAGGCTCCATAGTTGCCACAGTTGCAATCTCAGGGAATTCTTTTGTAAGCATATTATCTGTTGGGAGTAGGGGTGATTCTTGATTTATGAAATTTGCTTTATAAACACACAAAAATAGTCACTGCTGTCCACCCAGTCTCCCAATGGTTAAAACATTTTATTTTCTCTATGAAAAGTCATGGAGCCTTTAGATGGTCTTCAAATTCAAAAACAGAAGAAATAAGGGAAAAGATTTAAAAGCCTATAATTTAAACAGATATCCAGATAACAGCTAATGGGAAAAGACATTCTAAAAATGGAGAAGATAGTAAATACATAAAACATTCTCAGCCTCATTAATAATCAAAGAAATGAAAATTAAAATGGCTCATACATACAATTTTTTTGTCTATCAAATTAGCAGATTTTGAAAAGTGACAGTAGTGCATTTTGAAAAGAAATGGAATGGGTGCTAGTGAGAATAAGCATGGTAAAACTGAGAAAAGAGGATAACAATATGTATCAAGAGGAAAAAGGAAAAACTTCATATATACCATTTCTAGTTATTGTACTCTAATAAATGTACCCTAAGGCAATAATCTAAAAGGTTCACAAGCATTTCAGTACAAGTATATTAGTCATAGTAGGATTTGTAATAATAAATTGTATATAATTTACATGTCTACCAATGAAAAATATTTACATAGGTAATAGAACATGCATAAAAGTGAAACATGCAGCTATTAAAATTATGTTAGGCTAATATTTGATAACGTGGGGGAGTGTGAGAAAGATGGGAGTGTGAGAAAGATGAATATAAAACTATATATATATATATGTAGTATGATCCCATTTCAGATGCATACACAGGAAAAAAGATTGGATGGAAAGTCTAAAATGGTAACTGGTTTTCTCTGAGTATTAATGGGTCATTTTTAAATTATATTATTCATATTTTCTAAAATTTTCACATATGACTTTTTCATAATATGTATTTATTTTAAGGAAGAAAACTATAAAAAGTAGGAGAAACTTAAGTTTACCCCAGGCAGCATTGCCCTCCACCTGAATGTCTTCCTTCTGAACAAAAAGACTACTAACTTGGGTTAACAACTCCTCTGTCTTTAAAAGTAAAAGGCAGCAAGTCAATTTCCTCCTGACATCTTGATGAGATCATCTTACCCTATGGAGGGGAGTTAGGACTGCTGGGTAAGAAGTATTTAGGGACTTGGGCCCCTTACATCTGGAGTGGGGTCAAGGGAAAGTGTAGGGCTGGCTTGGGGATGGGGCAGAAGCTGAGGTTGGTGCAGCAGAGTCATGAAACCCTCTCCCTTGAAGAACTGAAACTAAAGTTTCAGTTGCCTGGCATGCTGCGATTCATGGGGTCACAAAGAGTCGGACACAACTGAGCGACTGAACTGAACTGAACTGATTGCTAATTAAATAAGACTTGTGGGGGCTGGCCTGGCAGGGTGTCCTCAAGTATGCTTGTATGGAAATGGTTCTCAAATAGAACTGATTACCCCCATTCTTTGATGCACTTTACATTTACACTAGAGTCTGCCTGAGTTAGCCCTTCTTCTGTGTGTGACCTTAAGGCTACTCTGTGTAACACCTGTGCTGCACAGAATGAGAGATAAATTGCTTTCCTTCCATCACATCATCAACTCAGATATGAACGCTCCGCGAGCATGGTGATCACCGTGTGATCTCACCGTTTGATCCCCTGTGGCATCCCTAACACCTGAACCAGCACTCAGCACACCATAGGCGCTGAGAGTGCCCAGGAGCCCTCACAGTGTTCCTGCTCCTGGTCAGCTGTGTAGTTAGAGGCAGGAACACAGGGAGAGCAGATAAAAGAGCCTAGAAGATTTTACTTCTGGAAAATAATCTTCCTTGTGTGTATTTCTTCTTGGCTGGAGAAGACTGGCCAGGAGGTTGCGTGTGGGCCCAGAGGGGCCAGTGAATAAGGAAGGCAGCTGTAGTGACCAGGAGGGGCAGTGGCTGGAGTTGGGAGGCCACAGGTCAAGGTTATGTTTGACCTTGGCCGTGAAACCCAGACAGCTACATATTTGTCTTGCTAGGACAGAGCTGCCATCCCAAAGCCAAGTCTAACACCCAGGTTGGGCTCAGTTTAATTGTTGCTTAGTCTTGTTTTGTTTATTATTTTTTAATGGTGGTAGGTAGGGGTGAAGCAGAGAGAAACCATTTTGCCTTTTTTTTTAAACTATGTCCATTTACCTTCCTGAGGGTGTCCTACAAAATATAAACCACATGTGGTTTTTACACCTCACGTCTTTGTGGTTTGCTATTCTCAAACTAGTCAATATTTAAATGTAGTCATGGAGTTGCTTTTTACACCAGCCACCAGCTGATGGTTCTGTCCATTCTGCTGGAATGGTTTCAACAGGATGAAATGATCCAAGACTGAATTAAGCAGCTTCCATGCAGCAGGGGGAGGAGTCCTTTAGTCAGCACTGAGCAAACACAAAAACAAAAAACCCAATAAGCCAAAAACAACACACACGCACAGTGGTAGAGCAGGTCACCTCTTGTGATCTCTTGCCCCTCCACCTGTCTTCGGAGTTGGGGGGAACAACGTACACGCCTTTGGTCCAGCGGGAGGCACTTTGCACTGCCTTTCCAGTGGCCTGATGGGGCAGCCATCCCTTTAAGACAACCTGGAGGTGTTTTCCAACAGTCTGTTTTCCCAGTCAGTCATTTGGAGACTCCAGAGCAGCCAAATGGGAGGCGGAAAGTTCTTGAAGTGGCAAAATCAGATGGAATCTGGGGTCATTCGAGTAGAACACACTGTTTCAGCCAAACCACTGAGAGAAGCAGGGGCTGCTAAGGAAGAGCAGGAAGAAGCCCTGCACGCAGCTGTGACCACTGGGAAACAGTCCCCTCCCCGGACTGTAGGTGAGCAGCTGGGACATTGCCTGCGGGCTCCTCTCCCCATTCCCCAGGCTGGAGGAGCAGAGCCGTCAAATTGCCATGCCTGACTTTTTTTCTATTTTCATGTGCTTCAAGAAATTCTTTCATGATTGAGATTCTATCATCAGTACACAGTTTGTACACAATTCTTAAAACACTTAGCAAAGATCTAAAAGTTCATGTAGTTGTTTTGAGGATCAGTATACAGACATTTCAGTTTGTTCACAATTCTCAATATACATATGAAAAATCTTAAAAAATCATGTAGTTGTGATTCTTTTCTGAACAGTTATTCCAGCAACTTCCCAGCTTAAAATTTGGAGGCAGATTTTCCTTAACAGAATATCAAGGACTAATATCTTCAAATATTGACATGCTGTTACATTGCAAGTCCCATGAATTCACAACTTAAATGATATGCACTACATACTTAAATTGTCGATCACTGGGTTCGACCAAAGATGTTAGAGAGTGTGCAAAATTCTGTCCCAGAGAGCCAAGATCAAGGAGTGAGTGGTCTGCTTTAGGCAACAGTTCTATCAAAAACAACATGGGAAGAGAAGTAGTGTTCAAGACATTAAACACACAACTGACTCCAAACCACAATTTATATATGGCAGTATAATACAAAACTGCCATGCTTTGTATTATAGGATAGGATATAAAAGGAACCCCTCATCTATGGAATGTTAAACTGACACCCAAGACAATCAAAGCCTCCGATACTCAACATCCCACTTGTTTTCTTATTGTACCAAAAAATAAACAACCAACAAATGCTTTCACCTCTTTAAAAAAAGAAAAAGCATTTACACTTAAAAAATGGGATGAGGTGGGATTCCTTTATTTTAAAAAACGTTTCTAGAGCTGCTTTAAAAATGTTCATGTCAATGTATGGCAAAACCAATACAATATTGTAAAGTAATTAGCCTCCGATTAAAATAAGTTTATATTTTAAAAATGTAAAGAAAATGTGCATTTCAAAACGGTTGATAAAAATAGATCTCTGGATTATACAAGAAGGGAGACGGGACCCCTGATTGGATTGGGTGTGTGATGATATTCAGCGTACTTGGCTTCTTTCTCTCCTGCTTCGTCAGAGGCTGGGCTCTCCTCGGTTTTTAGTTTCTCTGGTTTCTACAGCTAAGTCTTTAGTTTCTCGCCACTTCAGCCTGTTTCCTCTTTGCTCCCCTTTTCCCCTTTTGTTTGCACTTTTTTGTCTGAAGAGGTATCCTTTCCCGCCACATTTTCTGGCTTTGTTTCCACTTTTGCGGGAGCCGGCTGAGGGGACAACCTCGCCCATCCCTTCTTGGGCTCCTCCTTCGCCACCCCCTCGGTGGAGCCGGCCTTCCTCGCGGACATCGCATCGCGCAGCCAGGCTGAGAGCCTTCGCAAAGCTAGCTGCCCAGCCTCTGCCTCTCCTCCAGCCGCCCCAGCGAGGCCTGACTTCAAAGAGAAGTCGGTCAGGGGCATGCGCAGAAGCAGTAGCTCACAACCCTGTCTGACCCTGGATTCACTTTGAATAACAGGGTTTTCTAATGACCCCTTCACAAATGTCAGTGAACTTTCACCAGGGAAATAATCTGACCTCACACATCATTCCTCCCCAAATCTGTGTAATCTTTATCTGTAATTAAAAAGAGGGTTAATTACAATTATAATTTATTAATTAATACAAGGAATGTAATTTATTATAAAATAACTTCAATTGTAAGCAATCAGGTACTACTCATTAGCAAACAAAACGAAGCGGTCAGGGTTTTGCAGCTGCACTGATTATCATCGTGAGTGGGGCATTGTGACTGCAGACTGATTTGGATAAGAGAGACTACATTCCCACAAGTGGCAATGCATTGGGACACATTTTCCAGCCAAGGTGAGCAACTCTTGGTAAAGAGCTGTGCCAAAAATAGTATTTCATTTATATGATAGTTGCATTACTGGGAAACTTGGGGACTAATACAACAGTATTTATTTACTTTGAATTATGTGTAAAATGGAGTTTAATTGTCAGCCCAGATTACTAAACAGTTTTTTCACCTACATCAGTGTCCACCAGGACCTTTGAAGGTTATGTGGATCAATTCTTTATTGAGTGGGACAGTCTGGTACATTGCAGATTGACTAGCATCCTTGGCCTGCATCCCAGGAGGGCCTCCCCATTGTTTTGACACCCACAAATACCCACATTTCCTGCCCACATGCAGGAGGGTTGGGTCTGCCTCTCCAGGTAGCAGCTGCACCAGCCAAGCCCAGCTTCCGTGCAGTCAAGGGGCCCCTGGGGAAGTCTCAGGTCAGTGAGCCCTTCTGCAGGGTTCAGTTGAGTGGCCTCAGGCTCAAAGGCATAGAGCTGGATAGACCCTTGTTTCCTAAGGAGTCAAGGGAGGGCTTTCTTGTCCACGTGGTTCTATCCTCTGGCAGTAGACATGGAGTAACCAGCTATGTGGCTGGAGAGAAGACCGGATAGGGAGCAATATGGCTGTGGTTCCCACCCAACAAATCATGGATGGTAGAGACCCCATCCTGAGCTTCATACCTGATGAAGCCACCAGATTAGCATCCAGAAGGAACACACAACTCTGGGTGTGTGCACAAGCAAATACTTGGCAGGATTTGAAAACAGGGCTTTCCTCCCTTTGGCCCCTTAAGTTGTAAGAAACTTCTCCTTCCATCTCACGTGGTTTTTTCCCCCTATAAAAGTGAAAGTGAAGTCGCTCAGTCGTGTCCGACTCTTTGCAACCCGTAGCCTACCACGCTCCTCCATCCATGGAATTTTCCAGGCAAGAGTACTGGAGTGGGTTGCCATTTCCTTCTCCAGAGGATCATCCCGAACCCGGGTCTCCCACATTACAATCAGACGCTTTACTGTCTGAGCACGTGTATTGGATGTTGGTGACTTCCTGGGAAGTGTTTGCATTTTAATTAAATTACCTAGAACAAGGTGAGGGCTCTTCCCAACAGGCCCTCACCATCTGGACTGTGTTGTCCAGTGTGGTACTGGCTCTTGAGTGTTTGAAATGTTACTCATAGTAAAATACACACCTGTTTTTGAAGACTTAATAGGAAAAAAGAGTGCAAAATACCTAACTAATAGGCTTTTTATTGTGAGTACATGTTGTAGTGATAATATTTTTGAAACAGGGTGTTAAATAAAATATTACTATTTTATATTGTTTTCCTTGTAATGTAACTAGTAGAAAATATGGAACTGCACATATAGACCAAATTTTATTTCTGATGGACAGTTCTAATCTAGGAGGAGGGTTGTTTTCTTTTGTTCTTTGGTTGGTATATTGGAATTTAGATTTTTGCTTTTTTGTTGTCTTTAATAGAATCCCCAAGTTTGAGAATTGGATCCTTTCTAGGAAGAACTACTTGGTTTCTGAATCAGTATAAGGGAGCCCTCAGTCTCTGTTCCATTCCATCCATCCATCAACCAAAGAGGTCATTTTGAGGAGAAAAAGGTGACTTCTGTAAAACTCCCAGGTCTGAACATGATTATAACAGAGTGAGCAGCCTCTAGTGGATGAGGCCTCTTGTGAGTGAGCCACAAGTCCTTTTCATATCATTGTTTAAACTTTTTGCTATAGAAATATTTCAAATGTATATGAAAAGTAGTCAGAACATTATAATGAATTGCCACGTATGCTTCACCCAGCTTCAAGAATGGTGATTTCAGGCCAATTTTGTTTTCTTTAAACCTGTACCTATTTTCCCCCTTTTTCATTTCAGGGCAAACCTAGGCATCATATCTTTCCATATACAAATATTTCAGTATGTATCTCTAAAACTTTAAAGACTCTATAAAAAACAACATAACTTCAATAATGTTATCACTTTAAAATTAGCAATAATCTTAGTATTATTAAATATCAATATTCAGATTTCCAGTTACCTCATTTATTTATTGAAGCACAGTAATTTATAATGTATTAGTTTCAGATGTACAGAAAAGTGATTCTGATATATATATATATATACACACACACACACACACACACACACTACGCCAAAGCCTTTGACTGTGTGGATCACAATAAACTGTGGAAAATTCTGAAAGAGATGGGAATACCAGACCACCTGACCTGCCTCTTGAGAAATCTCTATGCAGGTCAGGAAGAAACAGTTAGAACTGGACATGGAACAACAGACTGGTTCCAAATAGGAAAAGGAGTACGTCAAGGCTGTATATTGTCACCCTGCTTATTTAACTTACATGCAGAGTACATCATGAGAAATGCTGGACTGGAAGAAACATAAGCTGGAATCAAGATTGCCAGGAGAAATATCAATAAGCTCAGATATGCAGATGACATCACCCTTATGGCAGAAAGTGAAGAGGAACTAAAAAGCCTCTTGATGAAAGTGAAAGTGGAGAGTGAAAAAGTTGGCTTAAAGCTCAACATTCAGAAAACAAAGATCATGGCA
>SJYX01017783.1:290671-314392 GCA_006410675.1 Oreotragus oreotragus
TGCATGAAAGAGAAAAGTGAAAGGGAAGTCGCTCAGTCTGTCCGACTGTCAGCGACCCCATGGACTGCAGCCCACCAGGCTCCTCCGTCCATTGGATTTTCCAGGCAAGAGTACTGGGGTGGGGTGCCATTGCCTTCCCCGATAAGGTAATATATGCATTTAAAAATGATTGTCTTTATTTGCCTCAGGTTCTCAACCCACTTTTCTTCAGCCTTTCATTATACTAACATAGCCTGTGGAAAAAGTGAAAAAGTGAACGTGTTAGTCACTCGGTCATGTCCAACTCTTTGTGACTCCATGGACTGTAGCTCACCAGGCTCTTCTTTCCATGGAATTCTCCAGGCAAGAATACTAAAGTGGGTTGCCATGCCCTTCTCCAAGAGATCTTCCCAACCCAGGGATCAAACCCAGGTCTCCTGCATTGCAGGCTGATTCTTTATAGTCTGAGCCACCAGGGAAGCCTCAAAATCAATACAAACACCCCCAACACCAATACTAATACTGCCATCAACTGCTCCCCTCCCTGTTACAGCCTTCTCCCCACCCCTCTTCCTTCCACCTCTTCTTATGCTTATACAGAGAATTAAGTGAATCCTCCCCTGAACTTAAGGCCATAATGACACTGGACCACGGAGAGAGCGACCGGGCTGCTGGCACCAGCTCTGCCGCTGCCCGCTGTGTGACAGAGGCACGCCACTTAATCTCTCTGGACTCCCATTTCCTCTTCTGTAAATGATGGCGTGGACTCTGGTCTCCACAGTCTCATTCATCCTTAAACTTCCTTATAAGAAACCGACGCTGATCTGGGAACACCTGGGCACAGAGGAAGGGACAGAAAGCACTTTCACGTCTCACATCTACCTGCGCGGCATGCGCTGCAGAGGGTGGCCTCAGGTCTGCCTTGTCGATGATGCTGTCGGAACCCTCCCCCGCCCACCACGTGCTCTCCCTTTGTCTCAGTCTTCAACTCTCTTAGCCTATTTTTCTCTCCTCACTGCTCAGTGACATGAACCACTTGCACTGGGTGAGACTCTGCCTGCATTGCCAAGCCCCTCAGTGAGCTAAAGGGCTCCCTGCTGGTCTCTGGTATCCTTTCCCTGGAAGAGTTTCCTTTAGCCTAAGCCTTCCCAAGAAGGGGGTTCAAGTCTGTCCTTAACTTTCCTCAGTCACTGCTTTAGGGGAAACAGTCTCAGGCTTTTGAAGGACTCCAGTACTCTTGCCTGGAAAATCCCATGGACGGAGGAGCCTGGTAGGCTGCAGTCCATGGGGTCGCTAAGAGTCAGGCATGACTGAGCGACTTCACTCACTTTGACTATGTTATGGTACTATTTTAAATTATTTTCTCTTTCATTCAACAAATAACATTCATTGACACCCACCAGGTACTGTTCTAGATCCTAAGGCAACAACAGGAAACAAGGTCCTATGGAACTTGAATTCTAGTGGGGAGAGATGTGCAAGTAAATAAGCAATTAAATAAATGGAAAAACAAACAAACAAACACCAGATGGTGACAAGTGCAATGGATAAAGGAAGACAGGAGCAGAGATGGGACATGAGAGGGGGCATTTTTGCTGACAAATGGAGAATGAGAAGGAACCAGGAAGAAGTAAGGTAAGAGGGCTCACAAGTGTCAGACCCAGGAAGCAAATGAACCTGTGCATTGAAGGAATAGAAAGGGCTGAAAGGTAATTAGCAAGACGGAGTTTACTTGAAATGAGGTCAGAGAGCTGGGGGCAGGTGGGTGGGCAGATTTTGTAAGTCCTTGTGGGCTAGGCAGAGCTTGGATTTTTAAAGTGAAATGAGAAACCATCAGATGGTTTTAAACAGGGAGGAACAGTATCTGATTTATGTCCTGTGGTGCATAGTAGACACCTCATAAATGTGTCCAAAGTTGACTGTGCTTACAAGTTCTCATTAAAGGTGGAATAGACGCAAACCCTAGACAACTACTCCCTTGAATGTGTCATAGGCTCCAGACTTCTAAGTGACAGACTCCCTTCTTGTTGAGTTTTTCCTAATGGATGGGGATAGTCATGATCTATCATGTCCTGGGGGTGGGGGGCGTGTGTGTGTGTGTGTGTGTGTTTGAGGGGTATTACTTATTAGAGAACTAAAGAGTAATTCTGTAAACACATAGCAAAATCACCATATTGCCTATGTTCTCTTTTTAGACCCAACTATACTTAGACTTCCCCAAAGAGTCATTCAGGCATTAACTTAGTAGTTGATCAAGTTTTCTGTTTTTCCAAGGTTAGTGGAGGGCAAAGGAGACAATAACTGCAGGCCTCCCCCTCTTGTCCAGCCCCAGGTCTGTGTGTATTTTTTCATGTATTAAGTGTCTCTTGGGCTCCAGATCCTACGTTAGGTGAGATGAATAAAGTCTGTGCCTTCCAGTGGCACTGGGCAAAATAGAAGAGTCCAGATTACTAATCCTAGGAAGTTCCGTTTCTAGGAGTGGGAATCCCCACTGACTCAGTGGTAAAACCCACTCCAGTATTCTTGCCTGGGAAATCCCATGGACAGAGGAGGCTGGCAAGCCACAGTCCATGGGGTCGCAGGAGTCAGACATGACTTAGCAACTAAACCACCTCCACTTATAAGAATTCTGCCATAACTTGGCATCACAAAACTTGTGCAGCCTTTCTTAAAGAATTGAGAGTTAAAAGAACCTTAGTTAACTTCCAGTACTTAGTACTTAGTCAACTATCCCAGTACTCCACTCTCGGAGTACTTCCGGTATTGGGAGTGAGACTGTCCTGAGCATCACAGGAAACTTCATATTCCTGGCTCCACCCATGAATCCTACAAATCTTCCTCACCCCTTTCCAACCCACCCAGCGGAAAATGCCTCCACACGTTTCCAACAGCCCCCTGATCCACCCAGTCCCATCATTTTGTGTATAATGGAATATTAGGAAGCTTATGATCTTTTCATACCTTCTTCCTCTGAACCCAGCAGAATCAGGACCCCAGAGTCAAATTTTACAATGATGTTAGTTTCCAAAATGTGCCTCTTTTTCATTCTTTCAGCTGATACTGTTTTCTCAGAGCTACATGGCATGTGTCACAAATATCTCTGAATAGATATATTCAGATAGATTGAGAAAAAATTGAGAGCATATTCAGATTTTTATACATTCCTCAAGTTTTGGTATAGTATTTTCTATGCATATTCCATTGCTTACCCACCTCTCAGAGTCCTTTAATAATGAGGAATCTGACTTTCTTCCTTCTGCTCATCATCACTGCTTTCCTGTCAAGCATCTTCTGGGAGAGTATTGTCACCCCATTTAAGTGTGGAGGATAGAAACAAAATATTTTGGCGTGGAAAATTCTGATCTTCACCTGACTTGATCTGTACAGGCATACTGTGGAGACATTGCAAATTCTACTCCAAGCTACCAAGATAAAGCAAATATTGCAGTAAAGCAAACCACACCAATTTTTTTGGTTTTCCAGTGCATATACTCTGCTATAGTTTATGAAGTGTGCAGTAGCCTCATGTGTAAAAAAGTGCACAAAAATATTTAAAAACCAAAACAGAACAAAAACTAACAATTAAAAAGCAAAAAAGTTTAATTTACATGCATACCTAAATTAATAACTACTTTATTGCTCTTGTAAACAAACTATACCTCAGTTTAGAAAAACTTCATTCAAGTGGTAACCTTCATCTGAGCCGTCAATGTGTTGTGGTAGTGACGTCAAAGATCAGTAATCACAGATCACCATAACAAATATAATAATAATGAAAAAGTTTGAAATATTGCTTGAATTATCAAAATGTGAAGCAGAGGCACAAGGTGAACAAATGCTGAAGGAAAAATGGCACCAATAGACTTGCTCATCTCAGGGTTGCCACAGACCTTCAATTTGTTTAAAAAAAAAAATGCAATATCTGCAAAGCACAATAAAATGAGGTGAGCCTGTATATCGTATTCTGGCTTGGGCACCAGAATCACATTTCAAAAACTCATTTGCCTTCATACACCTGACTGGCTTTCTTCACCGGCATTTGTAACTTACTTCCTACACACTTGACTGCTCTGTAGATGAGGAAAAATCACTTACCTTATTTATCAGTGTCATTTGGAGCTTTTAGATCTTGAGTGACTCTTTTCCTTAATCCTAAATGTTATCATCAATATCAAGAGTGATACTTTAAAATGAAATTTCTGGGAAGAGTCTCACATTCCATGAGCAGTTATTTTTGAGGAGGTGTCTAGAATAAAGTTGAGCTGTTAACCAGCTCGAGTTGCTATCTCCTCTTGTCCCTGTACCAAAAGGTATGTTACACCTGGTGGGAAGGAGAAACATTTAATTTTCCAAATTTAGGGGTTTTTTCTTGCTTGCTTCTTAAGTAAAACCAATCTAGCTCCTTTTTCTGCAGAAAAGGAGGAAGGAACAAGCAACAAATTAATCAGACAGGAAGTGAATAACCACAGAAGGACGTCTGCCTCTGACTCAGTATGTCACATTTAACAAGAGGCCAGAGCTTGTCCAAAATGGCGGTCCGGGAATGACCCCTTGTTTGTGTTAGAAGATGATGGCTTTCACAGCAACGGTTTTCTCTCTCATTCCTCGTTCACTCCCTGCCTGCTTGTGTCCCTGATCATGCCTTCCTCCAATATCCTTTAACGGTAAGAAAATTATATTCAAACTCCGTGTATTTCCTTTATTAAGTTAGTGGGGAGGACTAGACGGCTTTTAGTGGACCATTGTATGCTGAGATAATATTGTGTAATTTTTCAGTAGACCACCATGTGGTTCTCCTGTTGCACATGAGACTAGTTTCACCACTGTGGTGATTGTGGGCAATTTAGAACTTATGCTTTGAACTAAAATGTAAGCAAGATTTTCAGCAGAATTTTTCCTGACCACTGGATAAGTTTGGATCCACAGTAATTTTTTTCTCCCAGTTAAAATGGCAGTTTATGTCACTAACTGGATGGTACAGTTTGTCCACATGATTACCTTTGAACTCTCACTTTGGCCAGCAACAGTAAGTGCTTTTAAAGCAAAAGGAGTCACTGGAAAGTTCAAAGGAAAGTACCGTGGAACTCAGCTCTTGCCAGTCTGTTGCTACAGACCTGTTACTTAAGTTCAAATCCCAAGCTATTTCTAAGCAGTCTTTTAGGACAAAGACAGTTTGTCTTTTAGAACCATTCTGTTCAACATCCATACAGTGCAGTGCACAATTAACTATTGCTGATCAAATTCTGCAGCATTCACTATAGACAGTTACATTTAATATGATTAATATTGTGACACAAAGCATTGCAATTTTCATATTCCAAGCAGTGCACTCAAATATCTACAGAGCAGGATTAAGGAAACTTTGTATAAAAAATGGTTTTTTTTCCTTTGGAGCATATATGAGAAAGCAACTTGATTTATATTCTTTTTACCCCATGAAGAAGGATAAAATAAAGCTTTAAAAAGTTAAGAGGGTACATAAAACTTTGGTCAATAAGTATAAGTTCTTTTAAATAATTCAGTGGCATAACTAGTGTGTACAGTAGAAAATGGACAAGTGGTAAAATGAAGAAAAGGCTGCAGGAAGATTCTTATTAAAAAAAAATAGGACAGCTTGGTTGAGAGAAAGTGAGGAAGCAGGAGAAAGAGTAAGTCAGGATAGTGAGAGAGGAAGATGAGAAGCTTAAAAAAGACTTTGAGGACCATTAGTGTGGAAACCATACCCTTTCTGGTCACTTGGATTGTGGGTCTAATCTTATGCATTAACTTCATAAAGTTATGTTGTTTCTGAACTAGAATAATGTTTAGTCAAAATTCTCCCTTGTATAATCTAAAGCACTTAAATGATCTATCTAAAATCAGAGTCAGATTTCCTAATGCTTTTTGAAAACTTCATCCATTGGTTAATTGCCCACAGCTCTTCAACTACTCTTAAAGTCTGAACTTTGAGGGACTTCCCAGGTGGCGCTAGGAAGCAATAAAGAACCTGCTTGCCAGTGCAGGGGATCTAAGAGACAAGGGTTCGATGCCTGGGTTGGGAAGATCCCCTGGAGAAGGAAATAGCAACCTGCTTCAGTATTCTTGCCTGGAATATTCCATGGACGAAGGAGCCTGGTGGGCTATACAGTCCATGGGTTCGCAAAGAGTCAGACATGACTGAAGCGATTTAGCACTAAACCTTTAATATTATGCATACTCTGGATGAACGGCAGTATTCAGAGAATTCCCCAGGGTAAAGAATTTTCCCTGGGGTCCAGCAGCTATTTCACTCTGATCATTGATTGAAATCAAGTTCTAGATATGCCCTATAAGCTAGAGGTTCCCTGACCTGTGCTAAAATGTAAAAGGAAGTGAGCTACCTAATTCCTGGAGCTTTCAAGGTTTACACTCTTTGAAGTCTGCTTAGCATTTCGTAAACACGTCATTTTGTTGGGAGTTTCTGGGTATTTAAATTTTGATCCACTTCTGGTTTACGGTTTGACTCATTTTTGTTTTTCCAAATTGTCACTTATTTACCTCTTGTTGAAAAGAACATTTCCCTTGGACTATCATAAGTACTAAATACCTCTGTCTGTAATTTGACAACCCTCAGTTCTGAAAATTAAGACTGGAGAAAAGAATACTAGAGTAAGAAATGCCTTAGTATGCTTTTCTGAGAAATTTTATATGCACTTTATACACACCTCCCTTTGCCATTTTTTTGTAATGCAGAAATTACATGGGTATGCACATGTGGGCTAGGCTTTAAATCAGCTCGTGATTTCTCTTTCTCATGGTTAAATAGAGGAAAAGATAAATGTTTATTGAGCACTCACTAGGTTCTTGACTTCTGGTTATTTTTTTTTAAAAATGGCTAACAGCAATTGCCTCATTTAATTCCTCAGTGGTCCTATTAAGTAGGTACCCTTCTCCCCATTTTATTGTTGGAACTGGACTTAGGCTGAGCAGTTTACCCAAGGCCACTAACAATTAACTGTAATTTCAAGAGCTTTTTTCGTAAGTACAGTTTAGAGGCCATGAGATGACCTTTTCTAATCCTGAGAATCTGGGATTGTACAAATGCTTTGTTTTAAAATGTCACAGCGATAGTAAATATCTTTAAGTGAATAATCTCAAGTAAGACCATTTCCTTTCTAAAGTCTTTTGACCTTTGGTGACGCTTCTGCTTATATTACAAGGCTATACTTTCAATGATTAAGTTAATAAAATATGTTGAGTATGCTGACATATATGCTGTGTGTTGTGCATGTGTGTGTATGTGTGAGTTTGAGTGTGTGTGTGTGTGTGTGTGTGTGTGTGTGTGTGTAGTGGGGAATAGGGAGGGGTAGATTTGGTAAAACTAAATGTGGTGCTGAGGATTGAACTTTTGAGATTTGCGCCCCTTAAAGAAAGTACTAAAAAAACAAAAAGACACAAAAAAAGTACTTGTTAGAGATGGGAAGTTGTGGGAGGAAAATCGGTACTTTTTAATTAAGTGAATAAAGTAGAAAAGATTTACCTTCTTTTCTCACAGTTAAACAAGGACAGGTGGGTTTTCAACTTACCTTCATTTTCTCATTTTTGAGAGGGTTTAGCTATCTGTGAATCTGTGCTGACTTTTCATGTAATTAAACATGTAGGACTGTGTATTCTAAAAATAATTTCACTTCATAGAAACCTTTATTTCCCCAGCAATTATTCTTATAGCAAAACTGTGTTTGTGTCCAAGCTCCCAACTAATCATAATGTTGTAGATGCTTCAGAACGTCTCTCTGAAAAATGCCTTCCTTCTACTCCCTGAATTATCAATTCTTTATCTAAAAGAACTCTAAAAGATGTGTTTCTGAAATAGCCAAGTCCCTCCAAGTACCGCAGAGACACAAACCCTTACCAGTGAGAACACAACCCGTAAGCAAAAGTCACTTAAGCTATTGCCTTAATTGATGCCCAGCTGAGAAAAGAGCAAGTACGTTTTGAGAAATGAAGGGTCCCATGTACAGTAAGCGTGGGTGCCACATTCAGCTCAGACTGAGAAAAACAATGATCACGAACTAGGTGAGGCAGTTGCTTTGCTTATAAAGGAACGCTTGTTTCTTTTCTGTACCTTTGGCTTCCTCTTGGGTTGAGCATCCTTTTTTGTTTCTCCTCCTCTATTGATTGCCTCACTGCCTACAGCCCTCAGAGCTTGAACTGAAGAGAGGAAGAGTCACAATAATAGAAACAAACTTTATGCAAAGATATTAAAAGTTTCTAAAATGGCCAAAAGGACATGCCATGCTTGGGGGTGGGGCACTGAGCTGTTGCACTGGGCCTGGTGTCAGAAAATAGAAACTACAGGCGACTGCAGCTGTGAACCGACTGTGCGACAGAAACAGGATGGCTGTGGTTTGCTGTGAGCATCAATTTTCCTGTTGAGCATTTTTACAGGAAGTTGAAGAACAAAGCCGACTTCATCTTAATTAGTTCTGATGGTTTTCAGATCTTCAACACATCCAACCGAGTTTGCCTCATGGAGGAGTCTCCAAAGAATAGAACCAAAAATAATCCTGAGTAGGAATCATAAAACAACAATGTTGGCAGCAATTTGGGTTTTTGCTAAATGATTTTATTTTTACAGTATAACTTGGAGTGGATTTATTACCTTTATAATGAGTACCTTTGCACCCTTTTTTTATGGCTGTGGTAACTCTGTGAATTTAAGGGCCTTATTAAAACACTACTGAGTTATATGTATTATAAATTTCCTTCTGTTACTATTTGGTGAAACAGTTATGCATGTGTGTATTTATAAAGATACAAAGAGGTGTATGTGTGCGTGTGTATAAACACTAGAAAACATACATAAAAATGTTGACAAGAATTATCTCTGGATATTGTTAACTCCGGAGCTTCCCTGGTGGCTCAGAGGTTAAAGTGTCTGCCTGCAATGTGGGAGACCTGGGTTTGAAGGAAATGGCAACCCACTCCAGTATTCTTGCCTGGAGAATCCCGTGGACAGAGAAGCCTGGTGGGCTACAGTCCACGGGGTTGCAAAGAGTCGGACACGACTGAGCAACTTCATTGTTAACTCCAACCCTTTCCAGCTAAAATTTAAGTGTTATCAAATGCTTTGTTCAGTGGTTAAACACGTGTCCGGTTTTATTTTCACCTTTGTATTTTAGTGTTACCGATTGTTTTCTTCCTTTCTTTATGGCTGGTCTGGGCATTCGTTGCTTTGCTTGGGCCCTCGCTAGCTGCAGCATCTTCTCTTGTTCCAGGGCACAGCCTCTAGGCACACGGGTGTCGGTGGTTGTGGCACACAGGCTCAGTAATTGCTGCTCGTGGGCCTCACACGTGGGCTCTGTCGTTGTGGCACGTGAGCTTAGTTGCTCCAAGCCGTGTGGAATTTTCCTGGACCCGGAATCAAACCCGTGCTCCCTGCACTGGCAGGCAGATTCCTATCCACTGCACCACCAGGGAAGCCCCTATCTATTGTTTTCTAAGTTAATAAGTAGATAAGTGATAAGTAGCATTATCATTTTGGAAGCAGGAAAAAAAATTCTCAAAGTCTAACCTGAAGAAGTCAAGAGCACACAAGAAATACATACATGAAGATGAGTTAAGAACATTATATATAAAGTAAAATGTCAATGCATGTAAACAAAAATAAGATACAGAATAGAAAGTAATGAAGGCAAGAGAACATTTGGACCTTAGCATCTTTTCAATTCTATTATTTCTATTATGTCTACTCCCTGTCCCTGCCCCCCTCCACAATGATGAATTCAACTTTTTTGAAAAAAAAAAAGTTTACTTTTTTCTCATTCATTTTATAGAATAGTATTCAAGGGTGACTTTTGGCAAGATTTGCATAGCAAAATGGTTTATAATTTTGAATAACCCAAAATGGTGATAAAACGTAACTGAATAAACCTGCTTCTTATCTTCTTTGCTAGAACTTGGCCAATTCACACACACACACACACATCCTCAGAATTAGAGGCTGGCCTTCTTCGGGTTATTTCATTGGATAGCGCTGGAAAACTCTCCCCTCTTCCTGTTGTTCTGTAAGATGGGCTTCGTGTGGCATCATCTAGAATGAACTTGATGTTGGTTGCAAGAAACTAAGAAACAGTTTATTTAAGTAACTCATCAATTCTCCTGGTCATTTCACATTCAGAGATGATTCTGCTTCCTTAGTTGAACACATTGAAGAAAAAAGCCTCAGTTTCCTGGGGCAACTCTGGACTGACCTCTGGGCTCTGGGTGAGTGACTAGTTGTCCCTGCCTTTCGGGGAGTATGCGGCTGTACGGTGGGGAACAAGTCACTCGTTCTCACAGGTGTCCCCCATAACCAATATTACACAGCAAATGGCTTGGGGCCACAAGCTGCCCTGGTTGATCTAGGGTCAGTGTGTGATGCTGTTCACTGTGAGTTTAAACCATGATGCCGACCCAGTAGAACTGTAGTAAAACCATTTCTCTCACAGAACTAGGAAATTCCAGAATTTCTAAATATTGATGTGTGTGTTTGTGTTGGTGACAATGAAGAACAAATTAGTGGATTTTGAAGTCATTTATATAAAATATTCTACTCTATTCTCTCAACCCTGAGAGTCAATTCCTTTATAAAAGGTTTACTGATAGATCTCTCCTTTCACCTCAGTAGTTTTCACCTAAAATTTCAGTTTTTTAGACTTAAACTGTTTTAAATTTTTTTTGGCCACACCGTGAGGCATGTGGGATCTTAGTCCCAAGACCAGGGATCAAATCTGTGTCACCTGCATTGGCAGGTGGATTCTTAACTCCTGGACCACCAGGAGAGTTCCAAAATTTGAATCACTGATTCATTCAGTGATTAAATAAAACTTTGGTGATCAATCACGTACCCTAGGGTTCAGGTTGACTTTTAATTTCTTTAACTTTTGACAGACAATCCAGAGATGGTTTGGGTGAGAAATCAATTTATAGATTTTATTCAAAAACTGTTCTAATGTCCACGGTGGATAACAGACATGATAGGTAACACGTATTATTAAAACTGTGTTTATTCATTTACTAGGGCTGCCATAACAAAGTACTTCAGACTGGGTGTCTCGAACAGCAGACTTTTATTATCTCTCATTTCTGGAGGTTGGAAGTCAAAGATCAAGGTGTCGGCAGGTTTGGCTTCTCCCAGGGCCTCTCTTCTCGGCTTGCAGGTGGCCACCCTCTCCCCATGTCCTCACACAGCCTTTTCTCTGTGCTCACGCATCCCCGGGGTTTCTTCCTCTTCTCACAAGGACCCCAAGCATATTAGATGAGGGCCCAGACTAATGGGGCCCTCTTAGTTACCTCTTTAAAGGCCCTCTCTCCAAGTATAGTCATATTCTGAGGTACTAGGGGTTAGAGCTTCAACATATAAATTCAACCCATAACACTGTGTGTGAAAACAAAAAAACCATTTCCATCCGTGTGGTTTTCTTTGTGCACATAAAATTCAGCACACAAGGTGAACATTACAGAAAAGTCTGGGTTTTCTCCCTGTGATCAATGTTATTTAAACAGTGAAATGAGACTTCAGAAGCCATCACATGCTCAGTCATGTCTGACTCTTTGTGATCTGTAGCCCGCCAGGCTCCCCTGTCCATGGGATTTCCCAGGACACTGGAGTGGGTTGCCATTTCCTGCTCCAGGGGATCTTCCTGACGCAGGGATCGAGCCCGCATCTCCTACATCTCCTGCATTGCAGGTGGATTCTTTACCACTTGAGCCATCAGGGAAGCCCTGAGATCTTTACATGCACATCCAGTTGTTCCAGTACTGTTTATTGAAAAGACCTTCAAAAGACCTCCCCATCAAGTTGCTTTGATCACTTTGTTGAAAATTAATTATGTTCATATGGATTAACTTATTCAAGCATTTTCTTCTTTAATAGATTGTTTTACCGTGAAGAGTATTGTTTGCGGCATTGAATGTTTATAACACAGAAGGACTATTTTTATATTAAACTTTAAAGTTATCATTTGTGGACTAAATATACTGTCTTAATTTTAAAACAAACAACAACAACTAAAATCAGTGAAATGAGGGACTTCCTTGAGGTCCAGTGGTTAAGACTCAGTGCTTCCATTACAGGGGACACAGGTTCAATTCCTGGTCAGGGAATTGAGATTCCACATGCCTTGAGGCAGCCAAAACACACATACACACACACAGACACAGACACACACACACACACACACACACACACACACAGTGAAATGATTCTCTAAAAGCAACTAATTCTCAAAAGTGTATATTGTTAAAAGTTTGGTGCCTGGGGAGCATGGGAGAGCAAGGATCACTAAATGGGCAGGGCTGCGGTCCTCCAACTCCAGGGAGCCTGGTTCCCACGCGAGAGCTGACAGCCCACTCTTTGGGAGCCCTTGTCCTATTCACTCTCTCTTCTTTAGAGCCCCTCCCACCCGGGGAACTGAGCTGCCTTTCCTGTGGGACTCCATCTCCTGAGGGAAGATCGAAATGCAGGAGGCCAAGCCCTCAGGCTGCCTCATTCCCATGGGGGCAGCCACACCCACACAGGACTCTGGCAGAGCCAGGGCCTCAGCTCAGTCTCCAGGCCTGGCCACCCTCTGCCAGGTGCTTGAGTGGCTCTCACACCAGCAGGACCTGTGCTTACCTCAGGGACCACAGCTCTGGACTGCTTACTCTGCCCAGCCCTGCTGTACTGGTTCACTTCATCCTTCCCAAACCCCCATTTAACAGAGAGCTTAGTCTTATCCCAGGTTATTAGCAACAATGCAGAAATTCACAATTATGTCCTCCTGACCCAGGACTCATGTTCTCCCAGAGATTCTAACTCTTGTCATCCGTAGGCCACACTGGTATCTGGTAAAGCCCCCAAACTCTAACTTCTTCCCTGACTGCTGTTAAATGCGTAAAACAAAATACAGAGGATAACCAAGGAAACCAGTTACAGTGCAGTAGGTACAGCAAGGCCTAGGAGCAGATCATTCCCCCAGCTTCCAAAGAGATCTGCAACAGTTATACTATGATGTGAAAATATCACGTGAAAAACTGTTGGTGAAAAGGTTTCAGGTGTGGTTTGTGGCCTACATTTATAATTGAAGGAAATGCTAAATTGTAGTTAGAATTTAGGGGGAATAAGTATGTCCCTTTTTTCATCCACATTCACAAACCCCTGAATTCTGTCCACAGACCTTGTGGGTATGGAGATCCAGGCTAGGAAGGCCTGCCTGTTAGGATTTAGGCTGCTATTGAGGCCCTTCCACTAGGCCCAGTCTTGGTTCTGACATGGCTCTCCCGCGGCCTTGGACTCTGCTTCTCTGGTGATGTCAAAAAACTAAGCGCCCAGACTGAAAGCTCGCTTGCCCCTCTGCTGTGGGACTGGTTCTTTACCCAGACCCCAGGGTGCTCAGGGCTGATGCTGGGAGGTGTTTCAGTGGCCAGCACATGGCTTGTTTGTGTGACACCTGATTCTTTCACTCCCCCCACATAATCAGTGAGACGATGTCCCATGTATTGGGGAGACCTGGTGTTCACAGCGGGGTGGAAAGACAGCCAAGAAGGGGATCCACAAGGGCCTGGCAAGCGGGACATGAGATTGATCTTCTTTGACCCGTGTGCTGGGGTGGCAGGTTTAGAGTCTGGGGTTTCTCACAAACCTCCCTCAAGGCCCAGCCTGGACAAGTCCAGACCAGCAGCTGTTCAGCTAGCAAGGAGCCAGGAGACCATGGCAGCCTCTGGAATCAGCTTTCAGCATGGAGGCAGGCGTAGGAGTAGTTTATCTGGAGGAGAGTGAGGCAGGTGGGCAGTGGGACCTGCAGCAGTGGAGAGAAAGGAGAACTGAGCCTGGGAAAGGTAAGAGCGCTCACCCGCAGATCCTCGCCCTGTTGTTGAGGTGGTCGGGGGCAGGGGAAAGCCCGGCTCTGTGGTCCAGAGGTTTATTTATAAGCCAGTTAATGCACAGAGAGAACCACAATAGCAACAGAAAACTGTAAGAGAGTTAAAGAGGCCTTGCAGGGTGGCAGTCTCCTGAGAACGCCCCTGCTCCATCGCCTGGCCCCAAGGTGTACAGGACGGAAGTTCAGTTTGATCTTTGCAAACAGAGACTGGCTTATGAGACCCAAACCCAGAAGAGGTTCCTGGTGGGGATTAGACTTCACTTCTTCCTCAGTCTTAGGATAACAGGATGGCAGGCTAGTCAGTGAGCACAGAATCTGACACAATGAACTGGAGCACTGAGGGGCCTTTCATCCACCAAGCTCATGGATGGTCTGTCCCATGGAACCCGTCTCTTACACCCTCTGGGTGGCCCCGGCCACCCTCTTCCTTGATGAGCCGCCTCCTCCAGCTCTGTTAATACCATTGCTTTGGCCACAGCATCTTTGACAGTTGGGCCTGAATCCAGTTTCAGACCCTCTTTCTTCCTCCTGGTCCTGGAACACAACTCTGTAGTTGGAGCACCCCCTTCATAGCCTCCAAATGCAGGCCCTCAACTCTGTTTACACTGCCCGTGCAGGCCTGTGGGTGACTGGTGTTACCCAGGAAAGATCAAAGTAAGGAATAGTGCAGCCCAGCCAAGACTGACATTCAAGTGGCTCCTCTCCCTCACTTGTCTCCGTGGCGCAGTCCTTTCCTGGGCTTGCCCACTTGGGCCCACAGTTTTTCTTCTCTGTCAAGAGAAGTAAGGGACAGTAAGGGACAGATCCCTGTCTAAGACGAGCTCTTTTTGAAAACCAGATTCTGACTGAGTTTAAGGTGAGCTGTAATACTAGTGAGCCCTTCACCTGCCTGAAAATGTTTATCTAAAAAAGAGCAGAGATCAAAAGGACTTGATGTAAATGACTTTCACATCATTTCAATGAGTTATTAATTTCCCAGCATCCTTCCCTGTAAAATGTGTTTGAGATGATGGAAATAAAGTGCCCTTTATTATCCAGTTGACTGTCAATAAGTGAGAGCAGCTGTTGCTGCTCTAGAGGTTTCTAAATTTCATTTTATAGAAGGCACTCAGAACAGAACTGTCTTGATTCCTATCTTCCAGAAGCTTTGACAAGTCTAGTCATGTCCTGTTCGCTTTTCCATTCTGTTAACATCACAGAAAGCAAGCCATCCAGCAGAACTCCAATAGAGAGTACAGCTGACCCTTGAACCATCGATATGGAGGTTAGAGGCACTGATCCTTCATGCAGTTGCTCCTCAAATCCACGGGTCCCCTGTACCCTGGTTCTGCATCTTTTGATTCAGTCACCCATAGATGGTGTCACGCTGCAACGTTTACTATGGAAAAACATCCATGCCTAAGTGGATCCGTGAAGTTCAAACTCATTGTGCAAGGGCCATCTATATTTGATTCAAGGTGTAAGTTTCCCTCAACTTTTAGTGACTGAGCTAAATTAATACTTTAAATTCTAAGAAATTGTTTTCTGCAATTCAGAGACTGTTGAAAATAAAAGAAAGATAATTCTGCTGTTTGAAATTCAGGACACACGTTACATAAGAACAGTGTTATTCAGGTGGTCAGTGTCTCAGGCTGCTCTCTTGGTTTAAGGCTCCGTGACCAGGCTTCTCGAACATTAATGCATATGAATCACCCAGGGATCTTGTTAAAATGCTGAAACAAATTTAGTGTGGGCAGCGGGGCTGAGATGTGATGTTTCTCATGGTGATGCTCTGAGACTGATCCAGGAGCCCTGCTGATCCAGGAGTAGCAAGGTCTAGGTGGAAGAAGCTGGGGTGCTGAGGGTGTGAAAGTGGCTGAGGGTGGGGCATCTGCTGAGACCCCAGGGACAGGACTCTGAGGACTGGGGGAAAGCAGGCCAGGATTGGTGGTTAGCATCACTCCTGGGGCACTTCCTTCCCTTTGCTTAGCTCCTGACATTGACCAGGCTGCCCCTTTACTGGTGCGGCCCACCGTGGCTTCCCTGTACTGTCCTACAGCCTGGAGTCTGGCCTTCCCGCCGTCCCCTAAGCATCACACTCTGCAGAAAGCCTTTCTAAGGATCCCTGTTTCTAGTAAAGAGCTCCAAGTCAGAGGTTGGAGTCCTCCTCTCTTTTTTCCTCCGGCTCCTGTAAGGAAGTGCCGAGTAGCACAGATAGAGGAACCTGGCCTCCTTGCCCATCTTACCTTGTCTCCATCTCCTTTCCCTGGAGGACTGGAAGAACTTCAAGGGCAAGGATAGAACTAGATTTATCTTTACATTCCTGCGGGGCTACTCAGACCTAGTCAGATGTCAGGAATCTCTTGACAGAGAAGAAACGCTGCAGGGCACCGAGTGGGCAAGCCCAGGAGAGGACTGCGCCAGGGAGACAAGTGAGGGAGAGGAGCCACTTGAACGTCAGTCTTGGCTGGGGTGCACCGCTAGTAGTTTCCTGATAACCTCCCAGCTTCCTCGGGCTGCAGGCCAGGAGCCTTCCCCGACCTGCTTTGGTGGTGGTGGGATTAAGCAGCCCGTGGCGCTGCACTTTGCTTGCAGTATCTCTGGGCACTCTGGCTGAGACTCCTCCCCGGCTGCATCCTTCCCCGAAGAGTAACATCCTAGCCATGTTGTGAAGGAATCCCGCCTCTTATAGAAACCCAGACTGTCCCTTTGAGGCGAAAGGGGAAGGAAGATTAGGACAGAGAATTATTGAGACATCTAATATGTGACGGTGCTTTGTTTCTTTCTATTTTGTTTTACAGATTTGTCAGCCAGACTGTTGAAAACTAACTGTTCAAGATGCCCGTCCCGCCCCCTCCAGCGCCTCCGCCGCCACCCACGTTTGCTCTGGTGAGTGGCTCTCCCCGTCTATGATCCATGTGTGAAGCAACCTAAACAGACTCGAACCTGGCACACATGTGTTAGTTTTCAGTATGTTTACGTTCTGGCTTGAATATGAATGATACGGTAAGCTTTCCAGGTGCTGGAGTAAGCCAGACCCTGAGATACAGCAGAAAAAATGTTTTGTAGTCTAAAGTCTCATACAATGCATAGAGCACATGCAGAATGTGGATTAGTTAGGGTTGCTCCACCTCATCTATCAAGGGAGACATATCCTATTCATTCAAACGTGCTGGCCCAGGACAGGTTCGCAGGACCAGTTCTTTTCCCTTTTTCCATTCAAACGGACTCAGCTTCCAGCCTTTACCATCTGGGCAGGATAGTCCAGAAACCCAGGTCTGCCCATCTATCTGAAAATGCATCCATTAACGTGTCTTCCAGACTCACTCATTTCTTTTTCTCTGTCTCTCCACATCTTTCTTCCCACTCGGTTTTGGACAAATAACCCCCATCTCCAACACCATCCTCCCCCACACCCTTATTTTGCCCTTTAAGTCCATCCTCACGTTTCCATGTGTACTTTCCGAAGGAATGTATTCTCTGGGCCCATCCTGCCCCACGATGGACATGTCCCAGAAGTTAGTGCACCCTCTTCCAGGAAGCCTCTTCCAATCAGCCCTCCATGCAGTAATCCGGAAAGGCTCCCAGACACAACCCTAGCATGCGATGCCTTCACTCTTCACTCGGGGAAACTGAAGCACAGAGAGAGTCTTTTGCCCAGGCTTCCAGGCTTCTTTCTAGCCCGTCTCAGGCTGGACCCTAGTTGGGAGAACAGACCATTAATTAGCTCATTGCTATTCCAAGTGTAATCCTCCAACTCGTGTTTAGAGTCCCCCCAAAATAAAGACAGAAATTTAGAGTAATTTAAAGCAATCTGATAATGGTGGTGTGTCTATTTCTTCTAAGATTGTATTTTGTGTGTCTTTTTAAAACTAATTCATTTTTCTAATAATTCATTGTTATTTTACAAAATATCGGTCCATGATGGATTAGAAATTTTTTTCTTAAAAATTCACCCTTCCCTAAAATGAGTTTGAAAAGCTCTGATCTGGCGAACATAGAAGAACTAGTTTTTATTTCCCGAAAACTATAGTTGTGTACCACTGCTGGGTATTTCATGCCTTGATTTAAAAAAAAAAAATGCTCATGTGTTTATTTTAATGTGTATTTGAAAAATTACAACTAGCACACTCAGGGTTTAATAGTGAGTTATCAATAAAACTTGAGGCAGAACAGGAGGCCAAGGAGGGTTGCTGACCCAAAACCATGAAGAAAACCAACATGGACACGTTATTAACCCTCTTTGCTGCTGCTGCTAGGTCGCTTCAGTCGTGTCCGACTCTGTGCAACCCCAGAGCCAGCAACCCAGCAGGTTCCCCCAATCCCTGGGATTCTCCGGGCAAGAACACTGGAGTGGGTTGCCATTTCCTTCTCCAATGCATGAAAGTGAAAAGTGAAAGTGAAGTCGCTCAGTCGTGTCCGACTCCTAGTGACCCCATGGACTGCAGCCTACCAGGCTCCTCCGTCCATGGGATTTGCCAGGCAAGAGTACTGGAGTGGGGTGCCATTTCCTTCTCCGATTAACCCTCTTTAGGCCTCAGGTTTTTTTTTTATCTTTAGGTTGAAGACAGTAAGTAATTCAGAAAGCTCTTTCCAAGATGTCCAAGGCATGGTTAAGTTATAAAAACAAGTTTCAGCAATAGAGGGTGATCCCATTAGCAAAAGTGAACTGTGTATGCAAAGGGCCTTTCTGGAACTGACTGCCGAGAAGCTCTTAACAGGCTTGCTTCAGAGGAGGGTTGGATGGAGGTCAGTAGGCAAAGGGCATTTTATCTATTTTTTTCAACTGAGATATAATTGACATATAACATTGTGTATGTTTAAGGTGTACAGCATGTTGAATCGATACAGTTATGTATTACAATATAACTGCCACTGCTGTTGTAGCTAATGCCTCTATTACATCACATAATTATTATTTTTTTGTGGTGAGAACATTTAAGTTCTGGTCTCTTAACAGCTTTGAAGTGCATAAGACAGCATTGTTAACTTTAATAACTATGGTTTACAGTTAGATCTCCAGAGCTTAGTCATCTTTTAGTTGAAAGTTTGTACCCTTTAATATCTTCCCAATTTGGGGAAGAGGCATTCGGGACCCCATGTTCATCCTTCTGTCAGGTTCTTGGGCTCTGGAGCCAGGCTGCCAGGCTTTTAATCCGAGCTCCTTCTCTTATGAGCTGGGTGACCCGAGTGATGATTTAACTTCCCTGTGCCTTAGTTTCCTTAACTCTACAAACTCACAGAGTTGATGAGGACTGAATGAACTAATATACGTAAAATGCTAAAAACGATTCCTGATCCATAGTAAAAGCTATGTAAACGTTAGCTGTTATTATCGTGAGCAAGTAATACCTTAATTATTTTAAGACCCTTTCAGCTTAACACAGAGATTTCTGTTTAACCTGCTTCAGGGTTTTCTGAGCTCTCCCTCTGCCTCTAACTATAATAAACAGCTGGGTCAGGTATCAAGCTACACTTGCCCAGGTTTACTCCCTGTGGCCTTTCCGGGCACATCTGAAGTCAGAGCCTTTCAGAGTCCCTCAAAGGACTCTCAGGCCTGCCAGAAGCACTTCTGGGTTTGGGGAAGACGACTCTGCCTGGACCAGGCCAGACCAAGCCAGTTTCCATGTGTGACAGACACAGGCACACGCATACTTCTGATTCCATTTGCTGGGCTCTTACTGTCCCTGCTCCTCAAAAGAATTCTGGAAAAACAAGATCCTAATTTCACAGTAAGGAGCTTTCCCAAAAATTCTGAAATCATAGAAAATACCCAAAGGTTTTAAAGTAGCACCTTTGTCTACTGTGCAACCTCTGTGAGGTAAGCTTTCAAAAGTATTAGGGAACTATATTCAACATCCTGTAATAAACCATAGTGGAAAAGAATTTTAAAATAAACAATTTGTAAAAAGGGATTACACATGAGGAACCCCTTAGGCCAGAAGGATGTGAAAGGAGTTTGGGAGGTAAAGGAAATGTTGTGTATCTTGATGGCTACACAATTGTATATGTTTGTCAGAATTCACAGGATTTTACACTAAAAGAATGATTTTACTATACATAAAGTGTAAAAACTATATGTATTATACCTCCAATCTGCCTTAAATTAAAAAGAAAAAAATTATCTGGCAATGTAACCAGAGGGAATTATTTTCTAAAATTTTGGTGCATTAAAAAATACAGCTGACCTTTTTTACTAAAGGCACTTGTCCTCTTGCACCAGCTTAGCTCCAAAAGACAGGAAAGAGAATATATTCTTCAGAGGACATTCTAGAGGATGAAGCCTCGCAGTATCCTGCAGATTCCTCTCAGACTTAAAATTCCCTTCTCGTCTCTAGCCACCCAACCCTGGCTCTGTCAGTTACTGCCAGATTGTGGTCTGAATTTTCAGAGACTTTGATGAGGGACTGACTCTTCCTGCATGAAAAATGAATGTAATTTATTGCTGCGTCTGCTCCCAAATGTCTGGATCTTAAAAAGAATGACATCGGGTCTAAAACTTGTGGAGAATTTACAGCCTATTGCCAAGAACTTTAATAACAAGCTTCCAGTACTCTAGCTGTTCCCATTGAGTGCCCTAGTACATGATGTTAATTCAGAAGATGAATACGTGTTTGCATGGTTTCCTTTCAGGCCAATACAGAAAAGCCTTCCTTGAGTAAGTCAGAGCAGGCTGGGAGAAATGCTCTGCTCTCTGACATCAGCAAAGGAAAGAAACTAAAGAAGACAGTCACCAATGACAGAAGTGCACCAATATTGGACAGTAAGTAAAAAAAGTTATCTTCCACGGACCTAACAATCAGCCCTACCCTTCCCACCAAAAAAGTTTTGTTTTGTTTTGTTTTGTTTTTCTGGTTAACAACAGCTGTGAAGCTAGCAGAATAAGGGACTGTATCATTCATTGTAGGCCATGGCTCTGGCCTGGGTTCCCTCTAATGCTGCAGGAAGCCAGTATAATAATTCTTTGTCCAAGACACACACAGCAGTGATTCTCTGAATTATTTACAACACTTTACAACACTTTCTGGAAATTAACCCCTTGTCTTACCACAGAGCAAAAGGCAGCATGAAATATGTAAAGAGCCCTAGTCTTGGGATCAAAGGATGTAGATTTAAGCGCTGACCATCTCCAACCCTTTGTCTCCATTTGTAAAATGGAGATAATAGCTGTTTCACTGCCCCCACACGTTTGTTGTGAGCATCAAATGAGACAATGCTTGAGAATGTTATGTTGCCCAAAATGTATAATTCATGTGTACAGGTATGATTATTAGGAAGTTGGAGAGAGAGGAAATGAGATCACAACTTTGCTTGTATCCATCATAAATCTGAGCTACTTTCTGGAACAAGATAGGATATGTATAAACAAATAAGCACCTACCATACAGGGCTACTTATTAACATTTACAACAGAATGAAACATTACAGATGACTAGAATCTACCAGAAGTTAATTATCAGGCCTCAAGACTATCTCCTTGCACTCCTAGACATTTCCATTGCCAGCCAGCTATGCCCAGAATTTGTCCTAGACTATGGATCCCACTTGGACTCAATAGAAAATAGACTGCCCAAAAATCACCAGAGGGAGCTTTGTAGACAAGGGAATAATGATGTAGGATTTTAGCCGACTGGAGGATTAGAAGAGCCCAGGAAGAGTTTCCAGGAAAAGTGCCTAATTAGTAGAAGAGAAAGATGAGAATAATGAGATGTGAAAGTGAAAGTCACTCAGTCGTGTCTGACTCTCTGCAACCCCGTGGACTGTACAGTCCAGGGAATTCTCCAGGCCAGAATACTGGATTGGGTAGCTGTTCCCTCCTCTGGGGGATCTTCCCAACCCAGAGATCTAACCCAGGTCTCCCGCACTGCAGGTGGATTCTTTACCAGCTGAGCCACCAGGGAAGCCCAAGAACGCTGGAGTAGGTAGCCTATCCCCTTTCCAGCAGATCTTCTCAGTCTGGGAATAGAACTGGGGTCTTCCTGCATTGCAGGCAGATTATTTACCAGCTGAGCTACCAGGAAATCCTAATGGGTAGGAGAGAAAGATGAGAGTTAGGTGAGAAGACTGGTGTGGGAAGACGGTAGAAAGAGGAATGTCATGACAAAGGCTTCTGAGTGCTGCTCTGTTACTGGGCAGGGTGATACAGATCAGAATGTACCACACCTCAGCAGAACTAGGGGGTCTTTGACTTTCAACAGACTCTTATCTATAATGGGTCAAAATGCCCACAAAATGGTATGGTTATTGTATAATCAGTCCCTTAGTTTTCCTTATCTTTGTCACAAGGTTCTCCCAGGGGGTTGCCCAGCCCGGGCAGTTCTGTCTGGGGAGCCTACATCCAATGCCATTGAATTGTGGTGCCTGCTATGGGGCTAGAGGAACTCCATCTGCAAACTGCCAACCTCTAGAACAGAGCCCAGTGGTTCTCTCACTATGAGAGGAAGCACAGGCTCTGGAGATGTGAATTCCTTAGATGTTGAAGGAGAATGGACAGTCTGGGGCCTAGTTCTGAATCCACCAGTGGAAATTCATTATATTCTTCAAGATGCACTTCTCTCATTAAAATGGAATTAAGTGTTAGTCCTCCCTTTCAGCTGCTCAGTGATGTTTAAGAATGCACTGTGTTTGTGGACACCAGATGCAACCAGTGCATGCCCTTGTTGTCCATGAACTTAATTAGACACTAATACTGTTGTCCCAAGCTCTTTACAAGTGGCAAAGTTCATCCATGGTTTTGTATCATTTGCAGGTAAAACCTCACTGGGCTCTAAGTTAAAATGTTGACCATGGTCATGCATGTTGAGGTCAGCCTTGTCCTCGAGGTCAGCAATTTAATTTAAGGCTAACAAAGTGACCTGGAGCCAGTTAGCTAACCTCAACTAGTTTAGTTTCCCTATCTGAAAGCAGCACAAATGCTGCAAGTTAAGAACGTTAATGTATGATGTCTGTTAGAACAGTACATCATTCTCTTTGAATGTTCAATTCCAGGTAAAGGTGTCCTATGAACTGTAGTATTCCAAAATGTATCCTTCATCAGTGAATAACATTTGAATGACAAGGACATTATTCATATTACTGGCAATAATTAAAATTAGTAAAAATTTTAAATTTTATATGGAAGCAATTTTACACACACTTCCAGAAACTTATTCTAATTTGATATATTTTATTATGTGAAGTAATTCTTGAGAGCTCATTATCAGATTGTTTGTTGTATTAGCAGAGTTCCCATCAGTATCCCAGAAAGTCTTACACCTAGAAAAGGTACAGAGCCAACACAGACTTACAATAAATCTAATCCAGAAAAAAAGAAAACATCAATGAATAAAACAGAGCTCAGAAAGCAGGTTAAACAAATGATCCAAGCAGATTTTCTAAAACTAAGGAAGCTACAATGAAGTTATATGCTAAAACATTTTGAAATCTTAAATAAGTTTTTTAAGAAAAGTACAGATTTACCAGAAATCACTCATGAAGCCTCAGTGAACAAGGGAAAAGTTGAAAACTTTATCAAATTACTTTTTCTCTACAAAGCTTTCAGTTCAGTTCAGTTCAGTTCAGTCACTCAGTCGCTCCGACTCTTTGCGACCCCATGAATCGCAGCACACCAGGCCTCCTTATCCATCACCATCTCCCGGAGTTCACTCAGACTCACCTCCATCGAGTCCGTGATGCCATCCAGCCATCTCATCCTCGGTCGTCCCCTTCTCCTCCTGCCCCCAATCCCTCCCAGCATCAGAGTCTTTTCCAATGAGTCAACTCTTCGCATCAGGTGGCCAGAGTACTGGAGTTTCAGCTTTAGCATCATTCCTTCCAAAGAAATCCCAGGGTTGATCTCCTTCAGAATGGACTGGTTGGATCTCCTTGCAGTCCAAGGGACTCTCAAGAGTCTTCTCCAACA